>VZRW01011397.1:277780-539096 GCA_013398125.1 Aegotheles bennettii | reverse complement strand
AAAACAAGCCTTATGAAGACCAGCTGAGGTAACTGGAGTTATTTAGCCTGGAGAAGAGGAGACTGAGAGGAGACCTGATTGCCCTCTACAACTACCTAAAAGGAGGTTGTAGTGAGGCTGGTGTTGGTCTCTTCTCCCAAATTGCTAATAACAGGATGAAAGGAAATGGCCTCAAGTTACGTCAGGGGAAGTTTAGGTTGGATAATAGGAAGAAGTTCTTTACTGAGAGGGTGGTTAGGCACTGGAATAGGCTGCCCAGGGAGGTGGTGGAGTCATTGTCCCTGGGGGTGTTCAAAAAACGGGTTGATGAGGCACTTGAGGCCATGGTCTAATGGTCCAATAGTTAGGAATATGATGGGATAAAGGTTGGACTTGATGACCCTGGAGGTCCCTTCCAACCATAATGATTCTATGATTCTATGATTCTATAATTCTATGAAAAAGGGGAAGAAAACATGAATATTACTAGGTAAAAAATCCTTATTTTTTATTCTTATGTTTTTCACATTTTGGATATGTACATGAATTAGGGAATAATAAGAGAAAATATGTTTGCAATTAAAATGTATTCCATGCTGCGGTAGGTCCTTCCATCAATTACAGTGAGGTTTGAGGCCTACAAGTCTTGTCCAAATAAAGAACGGGAAATCAGAACTTTTCATTTCTAAAAGTATAAGCAGCAAGTCATTGCACTGCTGAGTTGAGCTGATGCAAATCTTTGCTCTCGTGCACTATTACAGAGACTTTAGCTTGTGCTCTATATTTATATCCTAAAACATCATGCTCAGTTCACACTTGCTTTTTTGAAGATTATCCAAATACTTTCTGACATAAATGCTGGATTTACAGCATTTACTGCCTTACTATGTTATTGCCAATGGCAGCAGAAAGGAGTCATGTAATGAAGAAAACTGGGATTATACTTAGATAATTTCATTTAATGTTTAATACCAGCAGAGTTTTCTCTAAAACATATTTTCTCATTTAGAAACACTGAGTTTTCTAGCTCTTTTCAATTCTTAGCATACCATTCTCAAAACCTTTTAATTTCTGTTATTCATGCAATCTATTTAAAAACAGAAAACAAAAAACCCAAATATCGTCATTTCAAAGCAATAAATAGCTTCAGTATTTGAAATCTGGAACTATGTTCCCAAACCATTGTGATTTGTGGCAACGTCCTACTTCCGGAACAACAAATATTTCAAAGTGGCCAAGATCCGAAGTTTCTTGTTAAAGTTTTGTGAGGTGAAGTTGGACTACATAAAATATTTTTCCTGAGATTGAGGGTGCTTGGCAGACACAAAGTGTATTGGAACAAATTTAATAAAAAATAATTTTTCTTAGCTGATGCGAGAAAAACATATGCATACTTGTCCATTAACTCTTATGTTGCTACAATCAGGACAAAAAGAAAATCAGGCCATGATCACCCAATGATGACCAACTAATAGCCAGTTGTTACTGAATATAATCCAAATATATAGGATTAGCTGCATTTTGTTTGGGGTTTTTGTTATCAATTATGATCAAAGATTTGCCCTGGCAAAGCTTTCCTTGTTTCAACTGCTGTGTTATCATGTTACTCATAAGTGAATGAGGAGACAAAAGCAAAAACCCAGAAATGAGAAATCATCACACTTACTGACAACAATTCTAAACAATAAAAATGTCCAAAATTATTTCTAAATATTTACAAAGTTGCATGAAACAATGTGAGACTTAAATGTAGCTTGCCACATGGATAAAATAAAGCTATAATCCATCTGTCAAAGAGGTGTGCAAAGTAATTTGAAAACACTTAGTGTTCTGCATGGTAAAGAAGAATAATGCTGAGACGCTGACAATATTATAGGGGTGACAATAGTTTATCATTGTTTTGGATAATTTTGGAAAACTTTATAACATCTTAAAACTCCCTGATGTTCTCAATGGTTTAAAAACATCCCACAGCACATGAAGAATCAAAATAACTCCCTGTATCATTTCCCCTCCTTAGTCCTAGATGTATAAGCAGTATAAGAACATGCTGGACCTCAATTATACAGCCTTAGTCTAGCCTAGCAATAGACTGGATCCTCAGCTGCAGTGGCTCTGATCACTGGAATTCAGAATTTTGCCCCATGAATAGAAGACATTAAAAGGGAATTAACACTTTTGATTTGGCCCAAAGAGATAATTTAGATTAAGGCAAAATTTGACCAACTTGGAATGGGAGAACAAGTCCAACAAGTTATTCTGTCAAAAGTAATATCCTTTCTTTCCTCAGTTACAGGTATTTTCAGTTCACAGGGTTGGACAGGGAACTGAATATACTAGATTTCTCAATAAAACTCATCTGATATAATGTCACCAGGGGCAAGAAAGATGAGGAGCTATGGGACTCTAATATGCAAATACAGGTGTCTGTCCATCATCATGAAGTGCCAGCCAGGAAGTATATTTTCCCTGCCAGCAAACTATTGGTTTGTTTGCAGTTCAACAGAGCACCTGTGAACTGACTTCAAAGTTGTTTTCAAAAGAACACCACTGAGCTGAGCACAACGCTTTAAACCTACAAATAAACCAAATGAAATCAAGGCAATCAGTGAGGTACTGAATACAATTAAAAAGCTTTGGAAGTTTCCTCACACAGATTAATGTTTCGTTCAAAAGCAAATGGCCAGACTTCTATCCTACTGAAACATTTAAATAAGATAAGCAATCTTTCTGATATTAAAATAGCCATCTATATGATTTTTTTTTCCTGCAGTTAGATGTTTAAGGACTTGTGTTAGAGACTGTGAATGGACAAAGGTTTGTGCATTGAGTCTTGTCTGTATTTCTAACATCATTGTAGATAACCAAAGAAAGAAGTGACAGCTAGGTTAGAAAATTATAATAAAAACAACTATGTGAGAAAAAGCACTGACCTATCAGTGATAGCTGTGCAATGCAGACAAGCAGAATTTGCAGAAAAGTGGAGGAATTTTAAAATCTAATGAGTTATTGTCCCAAACTGAGGCAGATAGCAAAGAAAAATAGAACAAATGTCCAAGGGTAACATGAAAGTATAACATCTAACTTCCATTTTTAGAATTCACAAAAAGATAGGCAAAGTGTAAAAGCACAAAGAAGAAACTAGTGTAAGTAGATAGCAAGAATGTCTGACAACCAACCAAGAAAGAATTTTTTTCTTTCTGCATTCTCTCCTCTATCCTGATGCTTTAATCTTTTTTAAAAAAATGCCTCACTCCTCAAAGGATGAGAACACGTCAACATCATGCTAGAAAAAATTCCTGATGCATTTATATGAAACCCAGTCGGTCAGAAGCCTAACAAAATGCAGGGACAGGTGGAATGCTGACTAAGCTCCTCCTGGAAACCAAAAAAAAGCAAAAGAGGGGTAAGAGGTTTAATGTCACACAAAATTAATTAACTCTGTACCACTTCTAATGAGTTACTTGTCCCAGTCCTTCTACTCTGGAGGACATTCACCACTGTCTGTGTTTATATGCAACATCCTAATTCCATGTGTCTCGAGATCCATTTGTAGCCCTCTTTCCTTGGCTTTTTTGATGCATTTCTTGGGTACAGCCTCTCCATCTATTACACCTATATGTCACCAATAAAGGAAAAAAAGGGGACTGTGTTCTTTTCCTGAACAGTTTTATTATTACTGATAAATCGTTTCTTACCACAACAAGCATGTCAAGATAACCATAACCCTACTGGTCACATGGGGCTGAGGCCTTAGTCCCCAGCACCATGGGCGGCCCAGATGAGAAACAGTTTCTGCTTTCAGGTGTTTCTTTTCAGATAGTCAGAAAACTAGGTGGGAAAGAGTGCCATTTTTCTTCAGTAACTTTTATGGAGATAAAATTCAGTGATTATCAATTGAAAACTTCATATTTCTCCTTCAGTTGAACTTTTAAGAAAAAGTCTGGAAATTACTGAGGTCATGCCTTTAAATGTAGCAGTTGCATGCTAAAAATCAGATATTACTAACTTAAAGAAAAATTAAAGCCCTATAATACAGTAAATATTTGTATAATATTTAAGTTTGTCTCATCAAGAATAGGTGCACTGGTTTAAAAGTTGGACCATTCCAATTCTCCTCATGGGATGCAAATTAAAATGTTTGAAGCGAAAAAAAAAAGCAACCCTGAAAAAAAATCACTCATATAATATACAGATTAATAGACTTTCAAATTTCCTTCTGACCTGAAAGTATATTTTGTTTTCTCATTTTTTAAAGCATGTGCACCTTCACAAAATTAAAACATAGTAAAGGGGAATTCAATCTCCTAAAAGCTTTGGAAAACCACAAACTTTCCAGAAAGAAAAAAAAAAAAGAGTTTGCAAATTTTAACATGCTGAACGAGATCAGTGGCTGGGACTTCTCAAAACCTGGAGACTATAGGTATAAATGAAAGCCTGGTGTCAAGCTAATGACTTCCTTGGATTTTGTGGTAATTCCACCATCTCAAATTATATCTTAATACAGCCGTCCAAACAGGCATCCCAGCTGCTGGCATTTTTCTGGCTTTCAAGTACTTCCCTATGCAATATTAATGATAAATTTTAATGCAGATTATTGTCATAATTTAAAGGTAAGATAAATAAATGTGAATGCTTATATAGTGACTAAAATAAATATAAATTTTATGTAAGTGCTAAGTATTATTCTTACGATTTCAATAATCCAAAGAGTTCTCAGATGTTTCTGAAAAAAAATATCTTAATTTACTGCCTTAAATTTTCTACCACTCACTTATAACTTTCTATCAAGAAGGAGGTGAAAACTCCTTTCACATACTGAGCACTCGCATAAAAGAACATGTGCTATTTATTAACAGCAGTAAGCATTTATTAAAGTCTATCCTGGCTTTTGAAAATCAGATGACTTCATACACAGGAAAGAGGTGTATATGATAAGTTGTTATTTCAGGGCTGTTTTGAAAACATTAAAAAAGGGGGATAAACCTATTTTATATGCCAGTTTTAATTAATCTAATTTCCAGAAGGAATTTGACCAGTGACAAAGCAAAGCATAAACTTTGGGAAAACCCTAAGCACCACCCATTTAAAACTCTTTATGGCATAGTAATAGTTCTAGTTTCAATATTTTATGAACTGCAGAAGTGTCAAAAGCTTTTTACAGTTTGCATTGGATGTTTTGAAGGTCTATCTCAATCCTAATAGTAAGATGACAGTATTGGCTTGAGCAAAATTATCAAAGTAACTCCTACTAACTGATCTTAATCTTCCAGTCTATTCAGCCAAATGCTCAGAGGAGTATTTGTAAGAGTAATTCACAGTAGTCATAAACACTCAAATAGTTTCTTATTCCACTGAAAACTTACCTATAGCAAGATACTATGTCACATTTTCTTGACATTAATATCCTGGCCAGATCACCATCTGACTATTTCTAAATTGGCCATTTAGTGTTTTTCCATTTTATTAGCCTACTCCTTCACCTAAGTAGATGGCAATCATGTGATCTGCAGAGTTGTGATTTTCCTGATCATTGTAAATAGAACTTGGACTCACTAGTGCCTTTCATGATCCTGACTATTGTGGAAAGCATAAATGGAAGCGCTTGGGCACAGTCACTGGGAGCTAGAGGAACCACAAGGAAATGGAGAAAGCAGCAGAGAAAATTAAGAGCAAGTAAGAATGGGATTAGAAACACAGAATGGACCAGAACTTTCCCACCATTGAGCTCTGTATCTCTTTCTTTCTCATGGGTTACATCCTATATTGTCAGCACACTACCAACTAGTATGTTCCCGTTATATCTTTTGATTCTGATAGTAGAGTCTCTCTGTCTTCCTCCCTCACTTTCCCTCTGACATTTTATCACTGAAGACCCTTTTCAATTCCTCTTGCTATATACAGAGAAGGTTTCTAAATGCAAGGCCAGCAACTAAAGGTGGAAATATTCCTCCTGGTCTAACAGATACAGAAATAGACAGATAGATAGATATGTCTATACTTATATACACATACATATGTACACGCACACGTGCACATATATACACACCTGTGTGTATACAAATAAACATATGTGTGGATATATGTGTATAGTAACATACAGACATCTAAATATGCATATGCATATACATATATCTGTCCAGTAAAGAACACAGTGATGTATTCCCAATTCAGGATATACAAGTGGCTTCAGAAATTTGGTGGGATTGCATAAGGTCTCTTAAAATTATACCTCAGCACATTTGCCTCAGCATTTACCATTGTACTGCAAAGGTCTTTGGAATTCCTCAAAAATAATGGAAGCTGATACATAAATTTAAATTAAAATAAAAAGCACTACAATTGTGTATTTGATTATTAAAGACCTTAGCCTACACAAGCATGTTTGCTGTGAGCACTCATGTTCATATGAATCTGATTTGAACATGAGGAAGAACAGGGTTTGATAAATCATCTGAAAAGGAGCTTTTTTCAGTCAGTGGATAGTTAGTATTTGTGTCTACATATATTGATGACAATAGATCCTTGTCTCTGAAAATATAGGAAGCTATGAAATAACCCATTTTGCTCTCAGGCTATGAATTTTCGGTAAGTATACTTGACATTTTCTTCCACCTATTTCATAGTAAGCAGAAAATCTATCAAAGAAAGGAAAGATGAGCACGGGATCAAACTGTAGACTGTAATTACAGTTAAAGTCAGATATTGAAGAAAATACAAGGTGACACAAGAGATGGTTGTTTTTACTGCAAATGCCCTGGGCCTTAGACACTGCCTGTAGGAAAATCTATCACTAACAGTCATCAGTACTCTTAAAAGGTTTCTATTTATCTACAATGAGCCAGCATTAAATAATCACTACTCTTCCCAACCAAAAAATCAGTGTATTTATTAATTTACTTTACATTCTTATAATAAAAAACTATTTTAATTACCTCACACTAACTGAACAATAAATTTACCCCTGACCAATAACAATATCACTGAAATACTAAAGAGGTAAAAAGAGGTAAGTATTCAACATATGGTTGAAAATATGCAGAAGTCCTTCAAACCTTCATGACCCCAGTGAGCAAGATTACCAACAAACTAAAATTAAGGACATGCTTAAAGATGAGTATATTGTGTGAAATACAAGGTATTACATTTCATTAGTCTGTAATAAGTCTGTAATAAGAATAATTAGTAACTGAGGATGATTATAATAGAAGACAAACAGAAAAAGACTTTGAAACTTGACTTCAGTAGTTTTCTTCTTGCTAACTCACTGGTGTTTTCAGTCAAAACTAACTGACATGGACTAAATAAGAAAAATTCAAAAATAAAATAGAGGAAGGTATTTTTCAAAATCATGTCAGATGCAACTCTTTACTAATCTCATAGGTTGAAATTAACTGAAATAATGTAGAATCATATTGATAACAGAGCATAGCTAAGAGATGTTATAACTTTTAATCTCTTTCTGGAATGCTTTGGATTTTTCTCTGAGTAAATTCCCATTAATTGTGTATCAATGAGTTTAAATTCTCAATTCTTCAGTATTATGATTCATTTCCAGTCAGAGAATAGTTGAATTAGTAATACGTTATTAGATCGCAATATTATTTCACAGTTCAAGAGTTCTTCTTATCCAAAGATCCTTAAATTCTTGCAAATAATAAAACAAATAGTACATTTCCAAAGAATTAGATATCAGAGTATTAACAACTACTGAATTCGTCAGAGTAGTTCTCAGAGTGCAAGTTGTGTAAAGAAAGGGAAGATAAGAAACAGAGTGAGGATTAAAACAGAGTTCAGTGGAAATATTCTTTAAGATATTAGTCTGTGTCATGAGAAAATTACTTTTCTGGCTAGTAACACCAGGATGGAACACTACATTAAAAATATGCTGTTTTGTCTCTAGTCTGTGGTATATGGAGGTATGGAGACCATGGGCTGAGTTTCCAGCTGGTGTAAACAACACAGCTGGATTTTTCTTCAGCAGTATTTGCTTGCAGGTATTCATTTGGGAGATTCTGCAGAAGATTTCCAAAAAGATCTGACAGACAACCAACATTTTCATCACACATGAAGTTCTATTATTGAAACACTTTGTCCTGATATCAAATCAGAACAAAACCCCAAAGTATCTTTTTTTTTTTTTTTCCACACAGGAAAACATGCACAACTCTGTTTTGAAAAATGCCAACTGTTTGGAATTGGCTTAGTGAAGAACGGTAATAATTTGTGACAAAATCACACAGAAATTTTAGTTATGTGTCCCACATCTGCACTTTCCCTTTTGACTTCTCTGTACAAGTTTGGTTCCCTGATAAGACCACACCTGATCTTACAAAAGTGAATATTCACCTGCACCCACCCATTCTGCTAGACATGAACATATATGCCTAGGCAAACATTCAAATTGCTTCCAAAACCATTAACAAAGTACACACTTTAACTCTCATACCAGATAAAAAGTGCTGCAGATCTACTTTTCCTTGGTAACTGGATACTGCAAATATTAATGCAAAGGGGTAGATTTTAGAAAGATGTTTGCTATACTGGAATGATTATCCTTGACTTCTTTAATAAACAAATAAAACAGATTACAGAATTCATGGCAACAATGACAAGATAGTTAAATATATATTTTACTAAATACATAAATGGCTGTTTACACCTCAGTCTAAAATACGCATTAGCTGTTTAGGTACCAGTATTGCTCCCATGAAAGATAAGGAGATTTATTTTGATTTAAGCAAGCGTTGACCAATGAGCAATGAATGAATCTAAGAAGTCTACAAAATATATCATGAGTTATGCTTAACAGATGTACTGGGCTTCTAAGATGGACTACACATCTCTCAACCGTAATATTCTTTATAATTCTCCACACTCTGAGGTTTTCTTTTAATTCTGTACATATCTTGAGTACAAAACTAGAAAGGTAAATAACACCTTCTTGAATATAGTGTTTTGAATAGTTTGTAATCCCAGAATTTCAATAATTTATATTATAAGATGTAGCAAAATTAATTTTGAAGTAACTACAGCTGTAATGTATTAGGCATAGGTTTGCCGCACTATAAATTTTTCCAATCAGTTTGAAAAAGTCTTATCTCAGAGGAGCAAAAATATTCCCTATAGTATTTTCATTTCTTGCCTTTGTATCTATCTTCATTCAGTCAGTTGTTCTATCACCCAGTGCCCTCTCTCCTATCAAAGAAGGGAAATCAGGAAAAGGAAAGGAGACTCATGGGTTGAAATGGAAACAAATTTAATAAAATAATAATAAAAACTAATACCAATATCAATATTAATATAAAACACACGAAGTTATACTCGGTCCATATAGTGGTCACAAACTGCGCACTCCCAGCAGCAAAAGCCAGTTGTCAAACACTGCGAACACCACAGCTCCAGTAAAAGTATGACAGTCACAACAAACAGGAGAGTGGGCAGAATGAAGGATGAGATCCTCCAGGGATGGCAACTATTAAGGAAGGGCCCCGTCCCCAGAAAAATTCCCAATATTTAGTGATCATGATGTTTTATGGTATGGAATACTTCTGTTGGCCAGCTTGGGTCAGCTGCCCTCGGTTTCACTTGTCCTAACCCACTGCACCTGGCTAGGTCAAAATTGCTGAAGACCTTGATCACAATGGAAACCCACACACCATGGCTGACCACAAAGGTATCTTATCAACTTTGTTCCCACCAAATCAGGTGCTGCAGTCTTCTCAAAAATGCAGCTTTCCTGAGTAGAGAATTGATTCAATGATTCTATCCCACTGAAGCCAAAACACTAGCTTCGGTGTGTTCAGTAATTTTCTAGATCATTCTATAAACTGTTATTTTTACCAGAATGTGTATTTTGGAAATAAAATTCATACTACAAAAAGACCACAAAAATAATTTAATTTCTGGTATTTGAAATCCTTCCTACTTAGACCTAATCTCGATTAAGAATTATCAGGATTTTTATAAAAATCATGTTACCATAGAGTGGAATATCCTGTTTGAATTTGATAGGATCAGATGTATGCTTATTGCATTTGTTTGCTTTCCAAATTTAATTAAAGTCTTAAACACCCTTCATGGAAATATTGAAGGTGACTGAAAAAGGGGGAACATTGCACTCATTTTTAAAAAGGGGAGAAAGGAGGACCCCAGGAACTACCAATCTGTCAACCTCACCTCTGTGCCTGTGAAGATCATTGAACAGATCTTCCTGGAAGCTATGCTAAGGCACATGGAAAACAAAGAGGTGCTTCAAGACAGTCAGCACGGCTTCACCAAGGGCTAGTCCTGTCTGACCAGGTTAGTGGCCTTTTACAGTGGAGTAACTACATCCTTGGACAAAGGGAGGACTACAGATGTCATCTATCTGGACTTCTGTAAGGCCTTTGACATGGTCCCCCATGACATCCTTCTCTCTAAACTGGAGAGATATGGATTTTATGGATGGACTGTTCAGTGGGTGAGGAATTGGTTGGATGATCACATCCAGAGAGTGGTGTCTCCCAGGGGTCTCTACTGGGGCCAGTACTGTTTAATGTCTTCATCAATGACATAGACAGTGGGATCAAGTGCATCTTCAGCAAGTTCACAGACGACAACAAGCTGAGTGGTGCAGTCGACACACCCAAGGGATGGAATGCCATCCGGAGGGACCTAGACAAAACTCAAGAAATGGGCCCAAGGGAACCTCATGAGCTTCAACAAGGAGAAGTGCAAGGTCCTGCACTTAGGTTAGGGCAACCCTCAGTATCAATACCAGCTGGGGGATCAAGGGATTGAAAACAGCCCTGCTGAGAAGGACTTGGGGTTACTGGTAGATGAAAGTCTGGAGATGTGCTAGCAACGTGCCCTTGCAGCCCAGAGGGCCAACTGTAACCTGGGCTGCCTAGAAAGAAGTGTGACCAGCAGGTTGAGGGAGGTGATTCTTCCCCTCTACTCTGCTCTGATAAGACCCCTCCTGGAGTACTGCATCCAGCTCCGGAGGCCTCATCACAAGAAAGACATGGACCTGTTAGAATGAGTCCAGAGAAGAGCCACAAAAGTGATCTGGAGGTCTGTAACACCTGTCCTGCAAGAAAAGGTTAAGACAGTTATGGCTGTTCAGCCTGGAGAAGAGAAGGCTCCAAGGAGACCTCCTTGTTGCCTTTCAATACGTAAAGGACTATAAGAAAGATGGGGACAGGTTTTTTAGCAGAGTCTGTTGTGATAGGACAAGGACAAAAGGGGGGTGTGTGCATGCAGGGCAGCAGTGGGCACCATTTCACCCCCACTACGCTGAGCAGAGTCATCACACAGCAGCAGTGTCTCATAACAGAGGACAATGTAGGTGCAGCAGCATCTCGCGCATGGAGGGACCACTCCCTCCTTGAACAGAGCAGCTGGATGCTACGAGGTATTTTCTGAGGCATTGCCTTCTTATGATGCTGCTTCAGAGGAAGCAGAAAACCATACAGTGGGCAAGTCAGAATGCATCTCCCTGTAAACAACCCTTTGTGTGAATAACCATTTCACTATACACTTTTGAATCACAGATTTCTGTGGCTAGGGACTGTCTCTTACCAGATATCCACAAACAGCCCAACAAAGTAGGATTCTCATCTTGGTTGGGGTCTCTAAGTAAAAACCTGATGCCAGTAATAGGTGATAATTAATCTTTCCTAGCATGACTTGAATGACTATAAGAATATGCAGTTCAGACTAACATAGCAAAAATACTTTCTTTTTAATCTTTTTGTTGTTCTTTGTTCCCATATGCTTAAGTAATTAAAAACATAAGTGTCTACTCTTATTTCTAACTGCAAATGACATCTGTTCCTCATGAATTCACTGAGTAGCATGTATGATATTTGCTACGCCTGGATACTTTTCTTTGAAACATGCGCTAACTAAAGATGACCTCCTATTCTGAAACTTAACAAAAGTTTTGATCAGTAACAGAGTTACAATGAAAGGTCTGTATTGGGCAGGATTTGAACTCACAGTCTGGGCAAAATATTCAGGCTGAGGTTTTTGACTGGAAACGTTTAGCTAAACAGCAAGAGGAATATGAAGATACTGTAGTGACACGTCAGAACTAGTACATCCAAGAATAAGGTAAAGCTGCTTTTATTCCATGTTTTCCACAGCATTCTTTATACATTAGTCCTGTTATCAGGTTTGCCAAGCCAAAGACGCAAAATGAAAACAAAATACATGCTCACAAAACACAGTTCTTTCCCCCTCCCCCAAAAATATGTGTTTTGATCCAGTAACTTAGAGGTCATACATTGCTTATTCGGAACGCAGTGAGACTGTAATCATAAGCAGAGCTGCAAAAGGGCCTGCCACCAAGGCAGAAACAAGTTTTCTGGCTCTCATGTCATACAACCCAGGGTGGTCTGCTGTTATCAGCTTAAGGACTTGGATTCACAATTCAGAGCAACTCCTGTGGGCAACAACAACCAGGTCTTGCTCTGCCAAGAAAACCTCAGAGCCCTTCAGGTGCACCCACTGTGGCCACACTTGCCCACTTGCCCATGCCGTAAGGGGTTGTGGAACTTCTCCAAGAGGACAGTGTTGGACAGAGACATGTCAACACTGCTGATGCTGCCAGGAGCCAAGAGGTTTGGGGAAAGACAACTTGCACCCACAGCAGGAAGGAGTTTTTTTCCATCATCGCAGCATGGGGCTACAGCAAATGCATGCAAAAGTGCACAGCTTATCAGAACATATTTAAAATAAGGTTTCTGTCAGTTTCTTAGGATCCTTTCTCCCCTAGGAACTGACATATTCCCAAAAAGATATTCATCTTCTTGCACTGAAACACAAACAAGGATCCATTTTAGTCAAAAGAGGTTTAGGTGGTCCTTGTGTAAGAAGAGGTGTCAATTTGTGAAGGCAACTATTTCCTCTGGAATCTAAGATAGTAAAAAAAACCTATTTTAAGCATTGCAAAGTGAAATAGGTGCAATTGAGGGAATGAAGCTCTTTTTATTTTCTTTTTTTTATCTCCATTTCTATCTCCAATGTAATAACTGGAAGCAGAAAAAGGAGTCACCAACAGATGCCCACTGCTCTGGAGCTCAGAGCTCTGAAGACTTGTTTGACTGAACACTAACCTGGTCCTCCCATCACTCCTCTCAGCATTGCCAAATGTGAGAATTTTCATGTTTGATATTTACACTGGAAAGCTACTGTTTATTTTTCTCTTAGGCCCGCATAGTTTTTCTCAAAAAAACCCTCAATAGACTATTTGAAGATAACGTTGTTAATACATACTTCACCATAAGACACTAGCATAAACATATTGACAGTAGAAACATCTTCTTTTCCTTTTTAGGCATCTCTGATGGCTGGATCTAGCTGTCTTGTGGTCAGCCACCTAATTCAGTGTTCTGGCAATTGCTTCAAAGCTGCTCCTCTGTCAACTCTGCATGCTTCTCACACTGACTCCTTTCCACGGAGAACATGAGAAATTAGTTAATCGGAAAACTAAGAATGCATTCAAAATCATTACTCTTCTTTATCAATAAACCTAGCCAATTCTCCTCTCTGATTATTCCCTTTTCTTCTATTCATTTCATTTGTAGGCTTCAGTACGGGGCTGCTGTGATTAGGCTTAAGAAAAACAAAAAAATAAAGCTACTTTTTCCTCATTTAACCAATTTCTTTGTCCATATCAGTGAAGGAGTCAGATGATGTAAGAAGTATTTAGTGATATTTTCAGGTAGTTAATTACAGACCCCTAGAACACCTAAACACAGCAGTAACCCAGTCAGAGCTAGTGAGATAACTTCATGTTCATTAACCTAAAACTGGAAGTTAATTCTCCTTCATTGTGTTGTTACCACATCTCTGTACGAGGTATGGGAAGTAAATTAATTGTATATCTTTTCGTTAACAAATTCAAGGAGATTCTGATAAGCAATGGACTTACATGCTGAAAGTCAGCCTCTTAACAAAAAATGGTACGCATGTTATAACAATGTAATATTAACAGAGTTCTGATAAATGCTTTTCAACAAAGCATATGAGATGCAACATTACCCCTTACACAATCAAATGGGAAAACCTGGAAAAAAATATTAATTGACACTAGAGTGGCACTAAAGGTTGGTGAGGTCTCCACCTCCGAAGTGATTTTTGTATCAAATGCACTAATCCTTTATTAAGCCAGTAAGGAAAGTGGTAACAGGTACAAACCCATGCAACAGCAAATGTTAATTGCCAGAAAATTTGTGCTGATAAAAGCTCTTCTTCATCTAAAATCATGTCAGAACAGACAAGACAATTTTCATGAATGAGATGTTTAAGGGTAATTTAAACTGAAGAGAACAGGGATTTGAGTTCTGCAAGACTTTTTGTTCTTTCAGCTTACATCTGGGTGTGCAGAGAGATAGGACCAAGAGAGAAGACAGAAAAGAGCACGCTCTCATCAACCAAGGTGCTGTCTAGCCAAAGTTCAGGAGAGAAGAGTAGCTGCTTCTTTGTGTATTACCTGCACAAAGGGTTGAGAAGTTGTTTCTGTTCATATATGTCATGTCTTGATAGTTTTGGGGTTGGTAAAATGAAAAGGTATTCATGCATAGAATATTTTGACTTTTCATATAAAACAAAACTGAAAATTGTGTTTCTGGATAACATCTTGCCCAGACTAAGGTACTGTCCGGAAAGCGCTACTGCTCCTTCTATTGGAAACAAGGATATCCCTCAAGGGCAAGAGGCAGGGTAAAAAAGCAGGACTAAATACATTTTTTTTCTCAACCGCTAGCCAGGGTGGGAGTCCTAAAGTTCAGATACCGCAGTTTGAATTCGACACCAGTGTTCCTTGGGGTGACCGAGATTACAGCGTATAAATCAGTTTGGAGATTCTGAATGGATCTTAACATAAATGGTAAGAAAACTACATCTCATAGAAATAAGAAGTTACTACTAACTTGTTTCTTACATGTTTTTGAAGACCATATTTAAAGGCTGTTTTTTAAAAAATCTAGTATTTCCTTGACACTTTAAAACAATTTGTACTCTTCATGCTGGGATTCAGTTAAAAATCAGCAAACACATAAAAGACTGAGAATTTTCAAAAATATATCTATTTAATTGAAAACAAAAACAAAAACAAAAACAAAAAACAAGGAAGGAGGGATCAGAATGTACTTATGTGAGAAGGTAACTTTTCACAGGAATTCCTGTTGTATTTCAAATCCTATTGCTTTTTTTACACATGAAGCTTAATACAAACAATAGTAGTAGCTCACATTTATATGTTGCATGAGGTAATGGAGTTACTGTCTCCAAGCATTTGTAAGATTGCCTTTCTACTTTCTAAAGGAAAATCAAGTCTTGGTATTTAAAAACTTAGGAGTGTCAGGTAAACTATGGATCTTTAGAAGATAACACCCAACCACATTGGTATTCCCTGCAGGAGCAGTCATTTCCACATGACATATCCTGCCTACCATCCACAGTGCCTTTGTTATAGTACAACACAAATTCATAAATTTAAAATAATACTGCAGGATGGTTGTCACTGACCATTGCTCTGATTTCATGCAAGTATTCTTTCTTGCCATCCTTAGTGAGGTGAATATATATATAAAGAGCTGACATCTATTTTCTAATTCCATGGCTTCAATATAAATGAACTGGATTAGAAATTTGAACTTAACCAAAAGATTAACAACATAAATAACATAACTTCCTAATAAGACAGTATGAGACAAGGCTGCATTTTCTCTTGACACGTGCTTTTTTTACCAAAAAATAAAAAACCCCAACAGTTTGATTATATAAATGTATGGCTTAAATATGCCAAACAGTTATACAAAATGTTGACCATCCCACTTAATATTTTAGTGTGAACGTCATTTTAATCAAAAATGGATATTTCACTATGTCTGTGCTAAGGATTTTTTAATGAGAATTTACCAAAACAGCACAGTGTAGCATTCCTTAAAAATAAGAACTTCCTTATCAGCTCTGTTTGGGAACATTTTTAGTTTGTTACTCATATTTTTGCTATAATTTTCTATGGCACGTTGCCAAGTAGATCAGTTTCATTACACAGTTAGTCACAGACCCTTTTTTTTCTTGTTTGTGTGTATTTAACTTATGATTGGTGTTTGAAACACCATTTTTGATCTAAAATCAAGGGCTGTCTGTTAAGTCACATAATGATTTTGCAATGATTTCAGAAATACAAACTCATCATATTCTCTATGGCTTTGCAGATGACAGTAATTTTCCCTTCTCTTTGTGAAACTAAGTTAACAGAAAAGATGGCAGAACGTGTCTCTTTTCTCTCTCAGAATTTCCAAGAAGAAATAGACTTCCCTGTCTTGTGTTCATGGAGGGCTTCAAAGGGATGCAGCTCATGGTACTGACCAGAACATTCCTCTCTTCCACAATCAGGCACTATGTGGACTTAAATACTTTGCAGGTCAATACTATTTTTTTTTCTGGGAATAAAAGGCAGGAGTGTATCTTACAAAAAAAGCCCTGCTTCTTCACAGAACCATTTATGCCAATGTCAGTTAAATAGATCTCACCAGGCTCTTTTAATTCTTGCTTCCTCCATAGTCTCCTTCATCTACAAACTCTTTTATATAACTTATAGTTTTCATTACCACAGTGCTCTGAATTGGTTCATACTGGCACCAGTTTTCATGAACCACCCGTTACTATCTCATCTAGGCACATTGATTTGTTTTTGGACTCTCATGGAGCAGAAATGCTATAAGAGTTATTAACTACTATTTCCAGAGAAGATGAAAAGTGTAATTTTGTTTACAGCCACCTGCCAACTTACAATTCTCAAAATTGCAACCAGCTTTTGATTTTAAAAGCCCACATTTTAATGACAGCCTATTGCAATCTCTATTTTCCTTTATAATTATTTAAACGGCAATTTTCCACCATTCATTCTTTACTTGGCATTCTCTCTTCCCACTACCTGGTACAGAGAACTCTAGTCTCATCATATAACTTCATTCCATGGGGGCACTCCCAGCTTTATGTTTAATAGATTTATCTTTTCATTTTGTTTGCTTTTAAGTTGTTGCAGGGAAGAAGTATTGTAGAAATGAAACAATATCCTAGAACAATTTTGCAATCTGCTCAAGATCTGAGTGTTAGTGAAACAGTAGCACAATACTTCTGAATCAGATTTCAGTGATAATAACAGCAAATCTGAAAATAAAGGTAGTGCTTAAAGAAACAGCTGAGTTGCAACACAAGAGTTGTTCTAACATTTAGTTGTCCAAGTCTACAACCTTTATGACAAGACAAAGCTATTGAGCCTCATTCTGTCATCTAAATCAGTCTGGTGGTGTAATGAAGTTCCAGTCTTGGTAATTTCAAACTCACTAATTAGATGATATCTAGTGGTTCTTGGAGGTTTGATGTTGATATGCCTCAAATGCAAATACTCTTATTTACTTTCTTCCCTGGTATTTCGAAGTTTTGAAGAGGGTGTAACTGCATTTGTCTCTGTTGGAGAGGAGGAAGAACAACTTCAGAAAATCCCATTTACATGACACTTTCATACAGAATCTACTCTTTACTGATGCCATTAAGCATCTGGCATCTTGGATCTATGTGGCTTTTGTAATGCTGGAAAATAGCTATTGGTTGTCCCTCTAGTTGCAGTCATAAAGTTGTTCCAGATTTTCAGCAGTTGATATGATCTTCCTTTGGTGTAGCTGGTAGGAACATACATGAGAATAAACTTTAACCACATTGAAAAACTTATACAGAGAGCAGCAGATAAATGTAAGTTTGTTTACTATGAGATGTCTGTGCTTGTTAAAATCACCGAGTCCATGATCAGACCCTGGATTTATACAAGTAATTTAAAAAACTCTCTTGAAGAACATGAAATATGCCTGCAAAACGCATTTGACAAAATTATCTAGTAAGCAACGACCTTGGTATTAAAGGATATACTCTCTACAACAGAAAAATGAGAGAAGAAGTAGAATCAGAGTAACAATTTGAAATACTGGCCATGGCCGAGTTTGACAATGACCACTATTAGTTACAGCAGATCTGTTCAACAGTGCAGTGTCTAAACCTTACCCAGGAGACACAACTCATCTTTTTGCAGCCCTGATATAATTATTTCCTGCTCTCAGGCTTTCAACACGAGCAATTAATTCCAGTATAAGTTTCTGCTGGTCCGACTGTTAATTGAATCTCATTTATTTCGGGCGTGAAGCTTACAGTCTGAGAGCATAGCACAAATTCACACTTTTTTTATCATGGGACTTGATTCTTTGTAGGTAAATTTTTGTGGTCAGATAAACCACATTGCTTTCCCTATCTGTTTCAGAAGACCACTGAGTTTTGTTCCTTTGAGTATCTTCCCTGTATTAACATGATTATTCTTCCCAAAATAAGTTCTCCTACAGAAGTTATGTTAAAATCATAATGACTTTCTCCCTACAAAAGATGAAGGTGGCCACATGCACTGAAATTGGGTTTATATACCTTTTCAAAGAGGAACCCCTTGTTTCATCATTGCTACAAAGTCCAAGGGAGTCCATGAGTGTGGTGTACACCTCCAAAGATGATGTAGAATTATTATACCTATTATTGCTCTGCAAATTGCAATTTGAGTATGCAATAACAAGATAACATTTCCAGGTATACCTCTTATACATGGACTTGTTCTACGTAGCCTCAGATGAATGAAAGAAGGAGACAGCAAGTAAGACAGTGCATTGGTTAAAAAAGAGAAACTTTTTGCATGAGTATATCCAAATTCCTTTGGAATTTCAAAGTCTTTCACTAATTCTGAATAAATCTTTCTGCTCTTCCTAAAGCTCTAATAATGCAAGAATTGTAACTTTCTTTAAATATTTTTCCAGTTCTTTTTCTTTCAAGGACCAGCTTAATATATAAATTGTACAGCAATACATAAGGCTCTAAATTTTCAGTATGATTTAATTATCATTATTAGCGCCCCAATAGCCAGTCATTCACATTACTACTTTAGCCTCTGCAACTACATAAAGAAAGAAGCGTCCACTCCCACAGCATATAACTGTAGAAGGGTCTAATCCATATCTCTCTCCCCTGTTTGTTTTTTCCCTAATAGTGCTAAAATGCATCTTGCAAGCCCTTCTTTCAGTCATCTAATGCTAAGTCACCAACACCCTGAAACCAATAATTACATACTGAGGGGAGAAGGGAGGGTAACTTCACCATCAGTTGTTTGAGGGTCTCATTGGTGACGGGCCATAGGTTTCTTCTTGACTCTGAACCTTATTGAGCAGCCTATGACAGTCCCAGCTCATAAATCAGTAGCAGCAATATAGCAATACTACTGCTGCTTCCCAGTGTCTAAGTGTAGAATTCTTTCAGACATTCTCCATTCTTTCAGCCTACTGCTAACAGGCATTTGGCCCTCAAAATAGTAGTGAATGCTTTTTTGAACAGATATTTCCATGTCTGAGAGGGGACTGAGCTGAGTTCTTTTTCTGTCTTGTTTTTCATCAAGATGTGTGAGGAACAGAGTGTGATCCTGGAGCTGTCATTCAGCCTTAAAATGTGTATCGAACAGTAAAAAACATGGAAGGAGCAGCTTCCCATTCATCATTCGTTACCCAGGCTGAATCCTTGCTGGCTGCCTCAGAGTTCCATGATATACAGAGATTCCTACAGAAATGGAAACCTCTGATGACATAGAAAAGTTTTCTGGTACTTGTGCATGGATGTGATAGGCACCTGGGTCTTCACTGGAGTGCTTTAAAAATGCTTTTAATATGACAATGCTGGCAAAGCTCCTTTGAAATGTCACTGTTTCACTAACTCTGAGACCTTTGAGTGTTACTTGCAATGTGTTTAACTCAAAGTACCACAGAACAGAAAACTTTCAGACATCTGGAAGGCTGCATTTCTCCTGCTCACACTTTCCACTGGGCTAACCTAGCTCAGGGAAATTTGCCTTGAGGGTTGATTTGTAAAGAAAATAAACTTAAGGCTTTTCTCACTTTTTTAGGACACCTAAAACCTTTCTTGTTTTTCTGTGGTGTGTGGTCATTATACATAGGGACAGAAGAAGGTGTATCTGCTTTAGAAAATGTTAATATCAACACTGCCACATCAACATCTCCATTTAAGGTATCATGCCAGACAAAGTCCACACACAGAAACAAACCCACACAGATGTCATTAGTCTATGACGCAACTCAGCTACAACCACCATAAACTGTGATATGATTTTTCCAGATCAGTGTTTTCAGCAGACACATCTCACACTAAATCCTGTTTGTTCAAAAGAACTGATTTCTATTAAAAGATTGTTTCAGCTTGCCCTATTAATAAGCCAAAGTTGTCTTATAAGATCAAAGACACAGAAAGGATTGGCAAGGGACAATTTATAACAGTTGCAGGCAAAATGAGGCTTAGTAGGTTCCACTAACAAACCCATCAACAGCATAGTTTGAGTGTCTAACCACAGTTTTCCAAAAGCCTCTGGAACAGATACAAGTTTCCTGGGGTAGACCATCAAAAGTAGTTCCACTCAAAGTTTGGGGCAAAGGACATAAGGCTCAATCAATTGCCTGATACTAGGAGGTTCTTTGCATATATGGCTCCTGTTATCTGTCCTCTTAATTCAGCAAATTCTACAACAAAGTACTGTAGTGAGTTTAATTTTCATGAGAGATTAAACATTCAATAGAGGATTGTCTTTTTAATGCAAAATTTCTGAAGAACATTTCTTAGAAGAACACTTCAATGTGGTTGTCATTGAAGTGCCATATACTTTGACAAGAGATGTCTAAAACATTGTGACTTGTGAAACTCTTTGACATCTACTATAAAATTGTAGATTATGCTAATAATTTTTTTCAGAGCCAAATCCCCTAGACAGTCTTTTAAGACAACTTTCATGATACAATTAATGATGTCAGAAAACTAGCCTTATGTTTGGTAATTATTTTATCTTTGGGAAAGCTGTAGCCAGAAGATAAGAAAAAAATCACATCCTGAAAAAGAACAAAAGAACCTTACATATATAAATTTCCTTTATTTTCTTTCTGGAAGCAGTGATGGCTGATAGTAATTTATTTCAGAACTTTTGCAGGGACCTCCAGTGTCTAAAAGTTATTATTTTTTGCCATGACTTCGAGATTATTTTGCTTTCATACTTTGCCTGCCTGTCAAAAAGTGAGCCTCTTTAATTTGTAACCTTTTATGTAGCTTATCACTTGACACTGAACTTGCAGGAGTGCCTGTTTCTAATTTCCTCTGCAGTATCTCCCCTTTGATTGCAGCTATGAATGGTTCCAGGAGAAAATGGGATAAACCTGCCTCACTCTAAATAAAAATAAATCTGTTTATATAAGAAACAAAAAAATCTTGCTATTCAGATATATGTTCTACCCTTATTTGCCTCCTAAGAGAAACACTGCTAGAAGTCCTAAGTCCATTTGTTATGCATTCCCCAGGTTTTAGAGAGTCACCATATCAGTTAAGCCCATGCTTCACACAAGCCCAAAGGAGACCCCACATTTAAGACTTATTTGGTACATTGACCCTGTCGTGTTTACCTAAGGGTAAGGAGTACCCTGCTCATAACTGTAACTAGTAGTCCTCTAGCCGCTCAATAGGTCTAAAATTGACCTTTTAGGGAGCATTCACATGAGTAGATTCAGATTTTCTAGACGTTCTTGGCAGTCACTGAAGGTGACTTCAGATCTTAGCTGTTTCTAAAGCCTGATTCTCTATGTCCTGAGGTAGGCACTTTAGCTACACAGTAAGTAAGAATGTTCAATTCACCTAGTAGGTAAGACTAGTTCAGAGTCACTGTGCCCCAGGAATGATCATTTCATTCAGCTGACACTAAACCATCCAAGGTGTGTCTCTCCAGGGCAGGCATCTGAAGTTACAGGAGACAAATACCTCCCTTTCTGCACCCAGAGGTACCCAGCTTGCATTCACATATGATGGAAGAAGCAAATCGCACAGGAAAAAATCTCAATATGTACTTGAGGAGAAAATACTGTGAAATAATGTGCACATGGTGGCCAGATCAGATACCTGTACCATTTACAAATTCAGTGCTCTTCCTCCACCAGGTCACATTCAAGGGGCTGAAAAATGACCTTTGTCCTGTGAGGTACAGTAAATTCATGATGACACATTAACATTGTGAACAAACGATGAGACTTCTGCTGCTATTGTGTCTTGCTGAAACGGCTGAATTAGCCACGTCATGGGGATAGGTGATATGTCATATGTGCATTGCATAACATCACATGTCATACAGAGCTGTATTATGCCAATCCACAAAGGAAGGGATGCGGCAGAACTGACCTTTAACATTACCCCAGCATGTTAGGGAAACGTTGAGCCAGAAATGCCACAAGAACATCAGGTAGCTAAGGCACTGTTCTTGGACATGATCACTTACACAGACATGTGCCTGCATCTAATCCAGCCCTGACAAAATATTTAACAATATTCTCTGGACACTTCTGTCTTGACAGCCTGGTAAATTCAAGCCAGAAACACAAAAGACGTGGCTGAACAAGGGAGTATTGTTGAGGCATAAAAATCAGCTTCAGCCAACAAAACAAATCTAGTGAGAGCCTGTAGCCAGAGCTGCTAAGAACAGTATTCCCCTCTGTGGCAATTTCAAGAATTCCAGGAAAGGTAGAAACTGGTCACAGGAGAAAACAGTGAGGCAGGGAAGGAACTGGCCCAGATATGGAGCTGCATGCACACAGAAAGTGTAGATTTGACAGCCAGCAATGTTAGTGGGGGTCAAAGTATTAGTGGGGTCATTAGCACTTCAGTTCTAATTCAGGCACTCCCTCACTTGTTATCTCCCATATACAGGCATGGCCCTCCCTCATTATTAAGGTGCATTATTCTCTGGAGAAAATATGTGTACTAATTTTCACTGACCCCTGAGAAAAATAAAACTCTCTTAATCACACAAATGGGAGGCAGGCAAAGAACTTCACAGATGATATGGTTTTCTCATAACACCAGCCCCATACCGCTAAATCACTCTATCCAATGTTTTGTTCAGGTTCAAGTGGAGGAAAGCAAGGTGTAAAGAAGTTTACCTTGGATTAAATTGTTTACTTATTAGCCACCGTATGCCATGCTCTGAGCCCATCTGGAAAAGTCCTGGGAAGCTGATGGCCATGCTTGCTGTAACCACACTAATACTGGCAATCAAACCAATAAATTTAAAACAGGCTCACATGTGTCTTTATGATTACAGTCATACCTAGAACTTACTCTCTGTATTCTGCTAAAAAAATAAATAATGCTACAGCTTCCATCTGGTTTTGCATGGAAACATCTGGCCAAGTGCTGTTATTTCACAGAAACTACTCTCCTTACTCTTATCTGTGTCCACTTAATCTGTTGCTTTTTTAATTCCGTTTGCATTTCTAATAATTCTGTTGTCAGTTTGACAGATATGATAGTTCTGTCATTAACAAAAAATGCAACATATCTTGTCCAAAAAGAGTATATTCCATTATTATTGTTTGCAGAGCTGTCAGTTGGGTTTGGTACACTTATCTCCCATTTATTCTCTGGTGTTGGCTGAAGTCAGACACTGAATACTTAATTAACCAAAATGATTGTGGGAGTGCACATTTTCATGATGTATATAAGGCACAAAATGTTACATGTCAGTTTCCATCCTCTAATAGCTGACATGTATTTTGTGCAACTCTGCACTTTTAGAAACATAAAGAAAACCATAGGTTCTAAGAGAAAGACAGAATGATACCCAGGGTCATTCCCTGAAGATGAGCAAGGCATTTTTACCTCCTACACTAATAATGGGCAAATGGGCTCCAGGCACAGTTCTGATCCAAGGAGGGCTTCATCTGTTTTTATGAATTATTTTTACAAAGCTGTGGTCAGTGACCTGGTCCTCAGTAGTACATGCAGGAGAGAAAGTTGGAGTGCAGAAGGAGAAATTGTTTCAAAGGTTTGCTCCTCCAGAACCCAGCATTTTTTTAGCATTGAGAAGAAATGGATTTGGGCTATAGCATTAAACATTCAGAACATGAGTCCAGGGAAATGCAGAATGTGCAGTTCATGGCATCGACTTCAAGCCTCACTTAACAGGTGCAAGCATGTCACCTTGGCCTCTGTTGGGTGGACAAAGAGAAGGAACATCTCTGTTACAGCCTCACTCAGACCCCACCTAAGGAGAGCCCTGCACTATCCAGTGACCCTCTGTGGGGTTTGAGAAGGCTGCACATCAGAAGTCCGCTCTCTCTTAAGTGGATGGTGCAAACAGGCTGTCCTGTGCCTGACATTTCCAGCCAACAACCAGGTGTGTGATGGTCCCATTTGGAGGGGTAATCTCATCTCTCACAGAATATCCAGCCAGAGGAGCAGTCAGGACTGGCACCCTTTCCAAACATATGTAGCCCTAAGCTATGAGCAAATGCTCAAGCTGAAACTAGTTCTTCCTGCGTGTAGTGTAAATCAACAAGGCAAAGTCTAAAATGATCTGTAACACACAATTTATGCTTTCACTCTTTTATCTTTTTAGTTCCCTAAGGTAATGGAGTAATTGCAGATAATTATTTCAGAGATTTTTATCTAATTCATACTGTGAATCTACATGACATATTATTCATTTAGCCAACAAGCACAGCTATTTTTAATTCATATCTAGTCTCAATTCAGTCTTTCAAAATAAAATAGCTCACTACTGCTTCCACAATTCTTTGTGCTACTGGCAAAGTACTGAGAAAACTTATGTGGATAAAATGCCTGTGTTAAACAAAATTATGAATGTGCTTTAGTAAATTTGATCTCTAAATTAACATTAAAACTTAATGAATACGCTCACATTGAAGCTTTAGAATTAAAAAAAAAAAAAAGGATGAAAGTTTATTTCGTTTGTGACTCCTGAAGGCAGAAATAATATTAATCTATGTCTTTTACACATCTGTCTCAGGCATTCACATAATTTTGGACATGTTCTTCATAATCTGTTTTTTTTTTACTTTTTTCTCCAAAAAGCATTTATTTTGTGAAAGATATTTTCATCTAGAACTGAAACTCCTTTAAAAAGGTTAAGTTACAACAGCCATCTTGACTCCATTTCCCAGCTGATTGAATGTCTTGCCATGCAGAAAGCTTTTGAACTGATGAATTTACTAAATACAAAGAATAATTTAATCCATTTTAACAGCTTTCTAATTATGTATGTGATAGCTATTGTGGATGACTCAGAAATGTTTACTCTATAAATGTGATTTGTTTTCTTTTTCTGATTACAGTTGTTTCATTGCAAAATAGTTCCTTTCTTTCAAGGGTACAAATGTTACCCTAAAGTTCCCCTTTGTATCTCAAATATTAAATAGTGTAAAAATTAAAATAGCCTTACACAATAAGGAAATTCAAGTCTTATAGACCTATGAATAGAGACTGATGCATATTATTTATTATTTAGATATATTATTTTGTTATTATAATATGTATTTATATATTATTTTAAGTTATTATCTATATTAATAATTCCCAGATATTTGAGCAATAAAACCAGTGCAATTAATCCAGTTACTATTCCATAGTTTTCAAATTGATTCATAATCAACAGTGAATGTTCTTTCCCAGACTAAAAGACCTCCCAGAGTCCTAATGGCAAATTAACAAATAAAGCATAAAGTGTAAGTAAGATTTGGTATTAAACATGAAAGTGCATTTCCTCCAAAATTACAATCTTGTTATTACTTGTACTTAGCATATCCTTATGGTCTTATTCAACCTTCAGCTACCAAAAGTCTAGGTTCTGACATTCAGGTTTAGCCAGATTCACAGCTACATGATGCAGAAATTACATGATACTTGCACCACGGTAGTGAGACTGAGAGACAAAAAACATGGCAGGTTTTCCATGTTTCTATCCACATACTAGCCCAACAGTAGAAACATGAAAATGAATAATTGCAATTTCATTATTTCTTTTATGCTTCCTGCTGATATATAGAAGTTGACTTCACTGCAACACAAGCTTGGAGTGCTCCCAGACCTTTATGAACTGAAAAACCATTATTAGTAGAAAGAACATTTATAAAGTAAAAGTCTGACAGAATTGCCTGTTCTCCTCATTTACAATATGCCAGATAATTTGGACGGACAGTCACTTTTAAACACAGTTATTTTTCATTGCTTAGGCTGCTTATTCACTTTTTCCCCAATCACTCAGTGAAGAGAATGTTATTTGGATTTAGAGAGGTCTCTTGTATATCTGGTTATAGGATTTTATCTTGAACTCACTAAATCCCAGTAGGAAGACTTCCACTGGCTTCAATAACTTTTGTTTATGCCCTTCTTAGGTCACTGACCCTTGCAGGTTCCCAAATACAAATACATGGAAATTCCTTGGGGAGGGAGGGATGACATTTCTGAGTAGAGGTTAAGACACAACGCATCTGCATGGTGAGCCATGTTCATTGTAGAGGGAGCTAGGATACTGTTGTTACTTATCTTTTTCTTCCATATTTTATTTTGAAAAGTCTTTGGGAGGGCAGCTCTGTATCCTCCTAAGACAAGAATAACTTCTGGAAACAGAAAAAACTCTACGTGCATCTTTGTAACATGAGCTCTAACACATTTATAAGGTAACAAAGGGATAAAACCCATTTATATTACTTTCAAGTTATGTTATAGGCTTTGTGGTTCAGTTTTTCAACCTGTTTTTTTCTTCTTTGAATTTTATCCTTTACTGATAGCTGAATTAATTGAGCATTTTGATTTTAATGAGGAAGATCCCTGATGTAATGGGGAGGAAATTTCCAGAGACAACTTTTTGCTGCATTGATGTGTATTTGGGAATACTACTAGAAACACTTATGACTGTTTACACATTTCATCAATTAATACATTAAGCATTTAGTAAATAGGTACATAATATATAAACTGGAAAATCCACCTCAGTCTCTGCTTTCTTTATAGCACAAGTAGCACAACAGTGGAGTGGACAGGACAACATTTTTGTCAGGCTTTACACACTGAGTAGAACAAGGTGTTTTGCTGTCACAGTTCACCAAATATTAAACAAGCTTCAGTTTGGGTGGATTAAAAATTCAATTCACTCTGCTCAGTGGTTCACTAAAATTAACAATTTCCTGGCTTCTCTGGCTTCTATTGAACTCCTATTTCCAACACACACAAACATGTATGAGCCTACTCTTCTTTCCAATCTTATCTATTTACCACAGTCAGCAAAATCCTACCCAAATAAGTGGCTTGTTGGCATCTTGCCAATTCCTTGAGGGTTGTGTCTTGCTTGTGCAAATGAAAGCCCTGTCATCTGAAGTAAGGGGTTACAGCCTAAGAGACTGCAAGTTTCAGCAGGCAAACCTCCATCTTGGACTCTGCAAGACAGGTATTTGTTTTACTGTAGCTATTCCACTCAGTTTTGTAATGGCCTTACATTCTGCAGGAACACAATTCTTGTCACTGTATTGATTCATTTTTTTCTTCTTCCATGGAGTTTCTTCCTAGTCAATGTAAATGCATACTGACCTTAGGATTGGGAGGTCTCCTGCTATAATATTTTTGCTAATTTCACATCTGAAGCTCAGTGAGAAAGTGCAATGGCACTGACAACTTCACATGAATGCCATTTTCTTCAGATCGTGCCATTTGTGTCATTGATTTTGCAATCAGATGAAATGGAGACACTCACCAAGGACATCCCAAAGCCGGCATTCATTTTCTTAGAGTCAGGCAGCCAGTCCAAAGCACACACTCTGGTTTTCCTTCCAGATATGGGGATGGTGACATCTATCTGAGGAGGGGAAGTCAATGCTGCAGGGAAAGCATCCCCTTTCTCTTCACCACTGAGGAAGTCTAGACATCCACACAAAGGAAGCCTACTGGCTCCTCTGCTACCTTCCAGGAGCCACCAGCATGCATTATGTGTTCCATGTGAATATCAGGAAAAACTTTTTCACTGTGCGAGTGACAGAGCACTGGAACAGGCTGCCCAGAGAGGTTGTGGAGTCTCCTTCACTGGAGACATTCAAAACCCGCCTGGAAGCGTTCCTGTGTGATGTACTGTAGGTGAACCTGCTCCGGCAGGGGGGTTGGACTAGATGATCCTTCGAGGTGCCTTCCAACCCTAGAATTCTGTGATTCTGTGATTCTGTGACAGCCAAATCCCTGTGCTCAGTGTTGGCATGCTTAGGGTGACATGCACTGCTAGGTGACTACTGAGCCACTCAAGCAAGAAGACATGTAAGGGAAAGACTGATAAAGGAAGAGAGAAAAGTTTTGCAGGAGGAGCATGGAGAAAGCTCACACAGGAGTCTAGGAGCAGGTTGCTACATAGGTTGCTACAACACGGTCTCCCTGAGCAGTTCACAAAACTCAGGCAATGGGTGCAGAACTCAACACATCTTGTAGGAAGAAGGAAAAGCAAAGAAGATGATGCCTAGAATGGAGCTGCAGGAATACAAGGTGGAGAATGACACTTCTAGGTTGTTGTCTGGAATGTTGCAATGGCTGAACACAAGTGGCTGGGTTTGAACGGCAGATAGAGCGGGGATGAGGGCAGTCATCTGTGTGCACCTCTCATGGTCTAATGAACCACAAGATATTTTAAGGGAAGGTTGAGCTTGAGTAACACCAGCAAATTAGCAACACCAGGCCGAAAAAGTACGTGAAGGCAATATAAATGAGCTATCCTTGGACCACAGGACACTAAAAAAACCCTGGATCTGATTCATACCATAGGGATAAACACTGCTAATTAGAAAAGTCATAACACCTGCTTTTAATGATACTGGCTTTTAGAACAGTCCTCAGGAAAGGAAGCTTCCCTTGAAATCCCCTGGTATGTACTTGAAGATGATGTTGTTCTTGTCAGGATAGAAGTGAACCTGCTGTAGGGAAGCCAGGGTCCCCAGCAGCTCTGGAGATCTGTCCCTCTGTTCTGCTTCAAGGGCAGATGTATGGCCCATTGAGCTCTCTTACCAATGCCAACCCATCCCAGGCTTTCCCTACTTGTGCTAGCACACCAGCAGTAAGGCTATATATGAACATACAGTTGGAGCAAAACCATAAGACATTTTTGCAACACACTGTCCTCAGTTTTTCTTTTATGCCAGGCTGGAAGGTATCCTGCACTAGAAAAGAAAAGATAAAAAAGTTTCAGCTTAATGCAGACCTTAAAGCAAACTGGAACAAGGGTGCAGCTCTTTGGCTTCCTACAATGCACTTTGAGGAATGAGCAGAGGCTCAGCAGAAGACACATGAAACACATTTATTCACACATGCCTTAAAATTACTTGCAGTTGTCATTTACCAAATCTGTAAGGAATTCTTTTAATGAAGCATCAGTTTCGATTGAGAAATATGGACTCCTCTCCCATTGTGCATGTATCATGTAAGTCATAGACTTAAAATACCTAGGAGTATGAGTGTGCTACTGCTCCACATGTGTGCAGTGATTTGTTCCTTGCTCATAAAACTACAGGCTAACTCCATCGATGCCCACTGGATAACTAAGTAAAATTAATTTTCTTCTTAGAGTGAATGTGTGTTCTGTTTATAGCTGATTATGGTACATCTTGAGGGCAAAATATGATTTTCAGTTTTTTTCTAATGTACAATCTGGTAAGCACCAATAACTGCTTGAAAATCATATAACTGTGTAAATAATTAACTTTTTACTGCATTTATTTAATTTTTCCTACCGCTGTATGGGATATTGACACATTATTTTCTTTGTTGTGTATATTCTTCTTTATCAAGAGAGAAACAATTTAAATGAAATTTTTTATTTGCTTTTTAACTTTTGTTATTTTGTCAGTTACATATATTTGTAGCTTGAAACTGTTTCACAGTACATCTTTGACTTTCAATGTCTGATAAAATGTCCAAGATATTGTTCTTGTGGAAAAAAAAACAGTTAAGGTTTTATAACCACATGAGCAATTTTTTTTCCTCTAAAGAACACAGAGGCAAGCATGTAAGGACATGTTGGAGATGCACTGGCAAGAAATATAAACAAGTTCTTTTTCCATCAGTTACATAAAGGCCTCTTGCTGTTTCATATTTGTTTCCCACTTTATGTTAACTTTGCTTATCAGTGAACAGGCTCTTAAATGAATTCATTCTTCAGCTCATAATTTACTCATTGGAATTTGCAAGTAGTGGTAAATTGGCATGAAGAATTTGAAATAACATCCACATATATTCTATGTCTGTTCATATGAGTTCAACAGTATTCGTACATGTGGTATTTGTAAGAGACAAATTTTACCTAATGTTTTGTTTTAATTAACTTCTTGAATTTCTCTTATGGTTTATACAATGTTGCTCTCTGGAAAACATGTACAAAGAAGTAGCAATGAAATTACATAAGAGTCTAGGAGAAAGAAATCTGGATTTACTACTCATTAAAAAAAAAAAGATTTCCTATAGTTTGTTCTTTTTCCTACAATACTCTTCATAAATGTTCTGAGGCCAAGATTTTAACACTGAGAAACTAGAGGTTATTCTGAAATTTGCATTATGCTTCCAGGTAATAGCTTTATTGAGTCTCAGTTTTTGTGATCTTAATAGTTTTTGAAGTTAATTCACTCTTTAGGTTATCCAGACATGGACTAAAAGACGTTAAACTTACATTGTTTTTTCTTGAGCTCTGTATGTTCTGTAGGCTAGAGCATATCCCTCAGTTCCCCATAGGTCAGTGCTTACTGGCATTACTTCAAAAAGTCCTTCACAAAATCAAAACAATACAAAACAATAATTCTGGTTACATTTCAACCATTAACTGTATAAATTACTATAAACAGCATACATTAGGCCGAGTTTGCTTGACTTTTATTTATAAAACTGTTACCCTCCCAGCCCCCTTTTACATAAAACAAAAAGAACAATCACGTGAAGAAAGGTCAGCAGTTTAAAAGATCAGAAGACATATTCTAGGAATAAGGACCTAACTTCTTTAAACATTCTCAGGCTTTCCCAGCAAAACAGAAATCGCAATAAAGCAGAAAATTCTGCAAACCACATTGTTTTCTAAGAGTTTTAACAGAGTTCATCTCTTCCCCTCAGGTTTGTTGTTTAGCGTGCTCAGTTATGTACCCTTTCTACCTACATATATGCACCACGGCAATACGTTCAAAACATATGCAACCTATATATAAACTATATGCTATATGTATCATAAAAAACTTCCATTATGATGAAGAGAGAGTTTTAAAATGGCTAAAAGGTTTGGAAAATATTTTGTCTCTAAACTTGTATCATCTCTCCTTTTGAACAAGCTTCTCTCTCTCCACTAGCTATGGTCTCCCTCCTTAATATTTAAATGTTGAAAGATTTCCTTTTATTTCTGTTTTAGAATAGAAAAAAAACATGAAACTTTTAAATTCCTCACAACTGTAACTGTTGTTTTAGGACATTCCTGGGAGTTCAGACCTTTATAGGTATTTCATTCAGTGGCTCCAGATGTCTTGACCTTGGGCTAGAATTCTCAGGAACACACATTTCCCTACCTGTTCTTTCAATTCTCCTGATTATCTTCTCATTCTTTTTTCATTCAGATAAGAAAAATATAAAGATAAGTCTGATTTCAGGTAAGAGGTGGCTCCATTTTTTTTCACACAAAAAAATGGTTATTTCCTTCATTTGGTCTAAGATTTCATTTAAGTGGTGAGGCTCATAAGAACAGAAACAGAATAAGTTGGTGGAAAGAAAAGCCTCATTATCTTCATGTTTCTAGTACAAAGACATGTTCTAGCACAAGGTTATGAGCACAACCATGGGAACAGTCCAAGAGAAACTAAGATGTCTCTCTCCTATTCTGCCACTTTGTGTTTCAAACTTATACACAATCAGCATCCAAAAATCAAAGTGCATCAGAGTAGAACAGGTTCAAAGGGAGTGCCCAAATCCAGTGTAAAAACAATAGCATGCTATACTTTATTTGTAACTCCTTAGTATCACAATGCCACTATCGGTCACAGACCCAGATTAATAATGGAGATTTGAGGGCATCATGGAACTCATTTTGTATTTTCCAAGATCCACTTAGACCTTTTTAAACACAAAATGCAGCAAGTTTTCATATTTCACACACTTATATCTTTAAGCTAATATGGTATTTTTTTCCAAGTTGACTTGTTTCCAAAAGCACCTTAAGATACTCTGGGCAAGTGCAAAACAGCTCCATTCCCTTAGTACCCAGAAATTCAAAGTGTAGATGAAAAGCTTTACATATGATTTCAGCTGAAGGACTCAAAAGATTAAGGAAACTCAGTTCTGTGGTGACAATACAGCTGGATTGCTAGTATTGCTCAGGGAACCCCAGTGAACATATGGCCTACTTCTTTTGAGGGTGAAGTGAGAAGACACTAAAGCATTAACAGCTGCATTGGTAATTTACTATCTTATTAATACCTAAGTTCCTGCAATGCACAGTGCATATGTGTGTGTGTGTACATATGTGCCTAATTTGATATGTAAAAAATTTTGTGTGTATACACACATATATCTGTAAAATATTAATTTTTTAAAAAAAAGGTTTTCTAGTCCTAGTTGATGCTACTGATAAAAAACAGTCTAACACATAGTATATTACGCTATATATTGGATCGTGCTTTATAACTATTAGACCAGATTTAGTAAAAAATTTGAGCCAGACACAACCACTGGTTTTATTTTACACAGTTTTGCTTTTGATTTCAGGGAACCCTTTGGAATAGCAATCATGTCATCTTCTGTTTTACTTCAGTATAAACATTTCTGAGTACAAGGCCAAATTTTAAACAAATGCAGGGCTTAAATATTCCTTTGGACATCATGATTTTGTAGCTGATGTTAGTGCACACCCAGGCAGCAGGACTTACAGTGATATGAAAATCGAGCCCTTCTAGGATATTTCCTCTTTTTATGTGACTAGTACTGTGGTTTAAAAAGACCAAAGCATGCAAAGTAACCAGGTGCACAGCTCTTGCTTCCTTTTCCTGCAAATAAAATATATCATCTTCCATACGGGATGGGCAAAGAACAAGCATACAGTAGTCAATTACTGTCTCCTACCCGACAAATACTAACTCATTAACTACTGCACCTCATCAGCTTGCAGCTACCTGTCCTTTGCCTAACATTACTGGTTTCTGGAGTATTGTATAGGCTATGATTTCAATCTAAATAATTGCTGATAGTCTGCAGGCTCTTCTTTTGGAGTTTTTTTGGCCAAAGAGAATCACTCTCCGCAACTTAATCTGTCGAGGACTCACACATCAGAAAAATAAGATGGAAACAATGTATAATATAATGCAGTCGGAAGGGATTACAGATGTCTTTCTTCATCAGTCCAAAGTATTTTAAGTGTGTGTTCTGAGATGCTGTGTACAGATAAATCAGTGTATTTAATTATGGTGATAAATCACTTATTGATGGCTACCTTTTTTTAATGTGCAACAATAATATACAACTGTAGTATATTCTTGCAGCAAGGTTCACAAGTAACTTCCTATGCAACTGCTTCATACAACCCAAAAAGTTTTGAAAAAACACTCCTTCGAGGGTGTTCAGATACATAACACACTCCGTGACAAAATGTTTCAGCTTTTCTTAGTTTGATAGGAGCTCTTGAAGAAGGTTGAACGTCCCCTAAAGGACTCTGAAGGTCAGCACACAGGATGAGAGCTTATTACTTGTGTTGATGCATTTTTTTAAAGTCTTAAAGACAAAAAGATGTCCAAATCAATAGATATCTTTCAAATGATCTGCTTTGGAAAAAAATCAAAATAATTTTTGTGAATTTCAATGTATAAGTAGTTATATTTTTATATTTGACTTACAGACTACACAAAGTACTTAGAGTGCTTGGCTTTCCAGTTGACACTTAATTCCCAGTTTTAATTATTCAAAGTTGAAAATGTAATGCTTTACACAAACATCTGGTGACAATGACTGGAAAGAAGTTAGGAGGAAATGAAAAAGCACGTGAATCTTAAAGAGTTCACAGAAAAACTACTGAATCACATTTCTTTTAAAATTTCATTTTGCTTTGTGTTGAAATAAACAAAGAGTTATTTTCTAGCTGTAAACAACTGTGATTCCAAAATAGCAAAGATGTCTTGAATTTGGTATGTGTTTTTACCAGAGGGTCGTGTTTAAAGAGCAGTCTGCCATTTAAGCATTCTTACAGCCCTGCTGTGAAATTTCTACCACACTTTGCACATAAGTGTCACATTTATCTAGTTCACTTCAGCAGTAACATACGACCTTTTTTCCAGTAATATGTATATGATCATCACGAGCCCCCAGCAAAACAAAAACATTGCATTCAGGATTTTAGGTTTTGATGATTAAGGCATTATCCATGGTAAATCACATTTTTTCCCTTAAGAGGGTGCTACAGAAGCTCTAGATAAAAGACACACTTACAGCTTCTTTGAGCAGTAGATGAACACCTTGCAGTGAATTTGTTCTGTGATTAAACACCTATTGGGCTATCAAATTCTCCTTTTCACTCTAGAATGCCACCAGCACACCGACTAACAATAGATGATTACATTTTGGCAGCAAATTAGAGAATAAGGATCAACATGTGCTTTGTAGCATCCAAGGAGCCTTCATGGGATTGAAATCTGAAACTCTTCACATCTCAATATTATGTTTCAGAAAAAAAATGTATTGCTTTAGAGCACTGACAAATATCCAAGAGCGCTTGGAGACAAAAATGACTAATGGACTGCATCACCAACCAAATAGTAACCACAAGAAAGTCATCGTCAACATCAAAGCTTGTACAGCAACTTTAATTATTATCTCCATTTTTAGAAAATCCAGAGACCCCAAATCAGACTTCATGGTTTTGCTAGCTGTTATACAGAGATGGTTCAGTCCAGCTGTACTGACAAATGATAGGAAAAAGCAGTAGACTATTCCTCTTTTGTATGTGGGAACTGGCCCACAAGGAGACCAAGAGGTACACCTGTGGTCATGCTGGACTGTGTCACAAAACTGGGAGCTGAGCTGAAAACCAGCTTCCTCCCTACATCTGCATGATAAACAATGCCATCTCACCATGTCCACAATTCTAGCATATATGAATTTGCTTTGCCTCTATTCCAAAGTAACCAAACCTTTGAGACTGCAATAATGTAGCACTGAGTAAAGAATAGGAAATCATGTCATGTCACAGATGGCAGCCCATGAAACCCAAGTTCTCCAGATTATACCTTGTGAGAATATGTCAGTTTAAACATTTTTTTTCTGTTTCTTTTACCCTTCACATTTGGTCTATTTCATGATGTATGTGTAAGAAAGAAAAGCAAAAATTTTGCTCTTTTTTTATATAACAGTGATGTTGAACAATTTTTGCAAATCCGTCCCAACTACTCATTTTGCTTGTTACATAGACTGTCACTGCAATTAGTTTTCTGATAATTGAATCAATTACTAACAAATTTAAAAATTTAAAAAGGTGATTTAATTCTTTAAAATTTCTTTCCCTTGAGACAGGCTTCTGACAAACCAAAATACTGCATTCTTAACTGCATAAACTGCCAAAATTTTAATAGCGTTATCCATTAGTAGTGTTGTGTATTTCTTTTAATTACAGAATTAGACTGCTTCCTCAACTATCAACCCCTTAGACTTCTGCTTGAAACAAGCTATTTCCGTAAGTGTTAGAGAAGAACAGTATATTTTCTCTATTATGATAGCAATGATGGACTTTTTGTATAGTTGAAGTGAGTCATTTTAGCAGATTGTACACAGCCATCTTCCAATTTCCAAAGAGTGAAGCTACATAGCTAATTGAGCTCACAGTTATGTGGTCAATGGTTATGCATGCTGTATATTTTTCATGGTTAGATACAGACCTGAAAGTAAAGAGCAACAATCAATCTTAAAAAAATGATGAGAGGAGAATTACTTCTTGTTGTTCCAGCAGTAGGATGATGTATTAAAATTTCAATTTAGCATCAGTGTCTTAGTGTAAGCAGCATGAAAAATGGCAGCATTAGTGGCAGTTTATTCATCCTTAGAAAAGTCATTTTTCTGTATTTCGTATTTCTTCTGCATTAACAATCAAACTTTTACTGCTGGTTGGGTTTATCTGAAGCTATTTTTAAAATATTTTTCCTCCTACTTATGAAAAAATGATGCTATTGTTAGCCAGAACATTTACTGGTAAGATACATGATCACATCATCATAAAACATATGACTGGTAGATTATGTGCTAGTGAAAGCAGATACAGTATTTAAGTATAAAATTTAACTGTTGAGTGTTGCAAGAAATAATCAGGTCATAATAATATTTTAAATTGGAGGAGTTAAGGATCACTGATTGGGCTTCTACCGTTACATTGATATGAGGATGACATTTCTCCTTTTAATATTTTATTTGACTCCCAGCTTTGTCATTGGGAAATTACAGAAAAAATATGATGATCAGGATATGCTTGTTTATAAAATGTTGGCTGCATTTCTATAGCTAGTCACCATCATTTCACTGATGAAGTGTATTCCTAAGCTGAAACACTAGTGCCCTCACTTTCAACTACAATGCTAGACAAAGCAGAATACCAACCAACAAAAAGGAAGAAAAAAACCACAAAATCAGCCTTTTTTTCTCTTTCTAAGACTCATAAAAAAGAGATGTGACAAACTTGAAAAATAAGTTTTATAAAATTGCATTAGAAGTACTTGAAATCTTCTTGATAAATGTATTGATATATCTTAAGGTATATGTAAACAGTTAAACCCATTTGTCCTCAGAAAAGAAGACTGCAGCCAGCCCAGCACACCCCTTTGCAACAGGTGGGACCTCTTGCAGCCTTCTGGATTTTATTCCCTGACAGCATTTTGAAGCTCTGTGCCCTGGCAGCTCATAGACAGACATGACATTGGCAGCAGAGGCAGAGCTGTGTCACTGACTCCATGTGGCAGAGAGAGCTGGAAGGGCGCTGGACTGTGCCCACCACCCTTACACCACCACCCTATCCAGCTGATCTCTGCACAATGACCCTCCCTTCTCTATCCAACCACAATCAGACACTGATCGGGGTGTCTGGTTTTGCACACTAGCAGACACAGCTTAAATAGTCACAGCAGTCCATGTCTCATTTCACACCACGTTTTTAACCCAGTTTCCCCAGGAACACTATACACACACACACTCTGTGGGTATGCTGTTAGTCACTTTCACAAGTACTGTACATTACAAGAAACACACAGCTTGTTATGCTGACAAGCACAATTTGTCATTTGTTCAAGTCTGTCCATGTAAAGTTGCCAGAAGTTTAACAAAATGTTATGTATTCATTTGAACTCTCTGTTCCTCCAGCCTTTGTTGGAAAAAAACATGGCCAATACTATGTGTTCCAGCTGCATGGATTTTTATTCTCCAAATTTATGGAAGGATGGCTAAAGGGTTAGCTATAAACAGCACAGAGAACTGAACAAAGAGGGTCACAGATGCTCCATGTTTAATTAAACAAGATCACATGGATAATTTATGGCAGCTCTGAATTGTAAGCACAACACATTGAAAGGTAGGGCTGTCTAAAAGTACCAGCCACTTTCCACACACTCTCCCCTCTTTGGCAAAGACAAAGTTATTTCCAACAGGGGCAGGCATTCCTGTGCATCCTGGTTCTCTTTGTATCTTCCACTTGCAGAGCGTCAGACCTCAACGGCTCTTCAGCACATCCTTAATATTAGCCCATAATTTAACCATTAGTTAATAAGCCCATCACTACAAAAAAATCTGCTTAAACATCTGCTTAAGTCTCATTTATTGAAAAGAGAAAGAACTCTTGGGAACATACATGGGTGCTTTCTGAAGTAAAGTCCACAGATTGTAACCTCAGATAACTGGAGACCTTTCTTTCTTCCATTAAAATTAAAAGAATGACAAGAAAATGAATTCAAGGTACGGTAAATCAAATAAACAAATCCAGACTGGTTTCAGCTTCCCTTCTCCCCTATTCTCCTACCTACTGGTTTTGAAGTCTGGTGTTAAAATCTCAAGATCTCTCTAAAAGGTTTGGTTTATCTGGCAAGCATTGCAATTAATGTGATGTAAGATGTGCCACTGGACCATACAGGTGTCTGCAGCAGCTTATTCAAGACTTGTGAAGTTCCAGTAGCTATTTAGGGTTTTTCTCATTTTTATGTTATTCATTTAGTTTCTACTCACTAACATCTATGCAACACTTTTATTGCATCTACAGTTTATTGCATTGATACAACATTACCTTTAAGGCGTTTACTTCTTGGAGAGTTCCGGGAGTTTGTGGTCAGTGCAGTTACTTCTCCCTGCCTAAAACACTCTCTTCAGCTGCTATGAATCCTGGAGCTGGCAAAGTGGCTAGCAAATAATCTCTTCTCTAATGAGAAAGATGGCAAATGGAAGGAGAGAGAGACAAAAGAGCAACAGAGATAAGCATCTTCTAAACATGCACTGAAAAAGCTGGGATACCTCAGGTGATTTTCGTGCTTCCTAAGCTAATGGATAACCAAGAGCAGAACTACCACAGCCCCATTTCCAAATCTCCATCTGCCCTTTGGCTGCCAGCAGTAGCACTGCTTGCTTCAGTTCATAAAGACCTGGGAGCTGTACTGTCCTTCCCATGCTTGCCCCCCTGGTCTTTGCAGGAACAGCATGTGTGGAAGGAGACATTAAAAAGCCAGGATGGAGATTCCCTGTTTGTGGTGACTCGCTTACCACACTCACTAAATAAGCACTATACTGGTCACCTACATGCAAATGTCTAGCATAAAGACAATGTTATAAAGTGTTTCAAGGACAGTTAAGTACCGCTCAGACTCTCTCTGGCCTTCGTCTTAACAATGAGATATGATGGCAACTGGCAGTTGTGATTTTAACTGCCTTCAGTCAAAAATTAGTCACCTTTTCTATACCTTACTTTCCTCTCCTCAGTGAGCCTTGCTATGATCTATCACATGGAGGAAATCATGGGCAGGTAGAGTGCAGTGTTCACACTTGAAAGCCTTGTGGAAAGCAGAGGGATTCCACACGTCTGAGACAAAGAAGAGACCACTGGTGCTGTGGGATCAATGTTTTCAGTCATCCCCATGGATTCAGGGAGAGTGAGACATTAGAGACACAGATTCAGATATTCAAGCCTTTCAAGATGACTTGATGATAGCCCATCTCAATGATTCCTTCTGTCTAAGCTTTGGAGGTTCATCTGAATGCAAAACAGCTGAGAACAAGGAGTATTTGTAACAGCACCAAAAAGAGAGTGTAACTTCTCTGCAGCTGAGCCATGACAGGCAGGAACAAGAACAAGTCCTCTCGACAACTGCTTGAAGTTTATCCTTTGCAACCTGATCCAGACTATCCTGACATGAGAGTTTTTACCCCAAAGACACCTGGTAGCAATATAGCAGGACATATTCATCAATAGACAGGTGGCAAAACAGAAAGCAGAAGAGTTCTCAAGAGTCTAAAAGAAAATCCTACTTGCATATGGCGTATCAGTGGAGCTCCTTAAGATAGGAAAAGAATTTAATGAACTTTGAACATCTGACTCCTTCCAGCATTATGGAAACAAATGTTGTCATTCATTCTACAGTCCCTATCACAGCCAAGTATAACGAGCACTGGAAAAAAAATCCATAGAAAGGTACAAAATGAAAGCAATTAAATTTCTAGTTATCACAATATTTTCTCAAATATTTCCCTCTGATAAGCCAAAGAGATCTAGTTCAAACAGAAGCCACTTCCAGAAAAGGCAGAGAAGCCAATGCTACTAATTAAAACCATAGTAGAGGCAAATGTAATGTTAAAAGTAATTCTTACTCTCTAAAATTATTTTTTGCAGTGAATTATAACACCTTTGGTATAGAAAATTATATACAAAATAATGGTTTGAACACCAACTCCTTGAACTAGCAGCTCTGTGTTGCCTAAGTCTGCTGAACACTTTTCTCAAGGCTTGTGCCTTGTCACACAATTTTCAGTAACTCCTACTTCTCAGAATTACTGGTGAAACACTTACTGACTCAAACAATTCAGAGTTTTATCATAACACAAGATCTAAAGAATGAAACACCTACAAGCCAGGCCTCCAGAAGGGTCCTCCAAGTGGTGGGAGGATCTACAACACTTGCATGGAGTGTGATTCCTTCAGGAAATTATTTTCAAAAATACAAGTGGGTTGTGTGCAGAGAGCACAGTATGAACCACATATTAGACACATGTTACATTATATCCTATCTATCTACCTAGATGTGGAAGATCTCTGGGCATAGTTTAAACCTCTTACAACCGTATCAGAAAAAATAAGTATAAACAATACAAAGCAGTGTATATTTTTACAATAGTACAAATTTTTCTGGCTGCTTTCATGTAGTATGTTTCAAATATGTCCTGGTCAGAGCAGTATTTACTAAATGAGAAAAGAAAAATACACTGTGGAACTTTTGGTGGCTTATATTTCTTTCTCTGTGCTATAATTCTCTCCTATAGACCTGTTTCCTAGTACAATCTCCTTTGTTCATATACTCCCCAAAGTACAACACTAGAAAAAACACATAGAAATATGAAAGAGTGACAAATTATAAGCTGCTAAAATGATTTTTTTCTCTATAGACAGCCTGAAAAACTAAGTGCAGCAGGATAATACAAAAACTAAGAGGTTATTGGATGTAAAACATAACATTGATTAAGTATGAGATATTGTAAAAAGTATAATATTAAATAAATTATTGTATTACAGAACATGAATCATCCTCTAAGTCATGACGGGTCATAGAAAATGTGTTCAACAGGCTGCTCCTAAGCTGGGCAAAACAGGAGGATTTAAGTCTGCTTTACAAGTGGTGATGACCTGAAAAGCCAGGCTGGCTCCCGTCACTGCTGCTGAAGTGGATGGGGTACACAGGTTGACTCAAAGGATCTTCCAGAAGCCGAAGCCCTGGCTCCAGCTCCAGGTCCCAGGGCAGAAAGACTGCAACCCAACACTGGTGTAATATTTCTTCTGTGCTCCTCTGTGACAGGTGACACTGATGATCACTGCTGAAGGAAGGATTCTGGAGAATGATACTGTGCCACACTATCAGGATACTAATAATAGCAATCCCTTCCTTCCTGAAGGCTCCTAGGATTTTCAGTTTCTTACATACCCATTCCCGACAGATAGTTCATTCCAATATCTACACTCATAACAGTTACCATTCCTGTCATTGCTCAAGAAACACAGGTGACATGAATTACCTTCTGCCTGGACAAATAACGACATGACAGAGTCATCCTCACTAGCAGTGGTAGTAGTGGTTGTCTGAGAGGTGGCAATGGCAGCAAGGAGAAAAGGAACATATATAATGAATGTGTGACATACAGGACACAGGGAACATCTGTCAGGAGGAGATAATGGGGCCTGGCATAAGGGAAGAAGAAACCATAAGGCAGAAGAAACAGGAGGGAGAAAGAGGTAGGCTAGGATAGTAAAAAGGGAAAGAGGAACACTCAAAGCCTTCAAAGGAGAGCGCGAAAATGGAGAAAAGGAAGGAATATGCTTTGTTTGGACCGTCTGGCATGTGGCTGCCACCAGCAGATGATACTAATGCAGACTGTGAATAGGTGCCCACAATTACAAAAAACCTGACCGAGGAGCTGTCAACCCTATAGCCCATCCACTTCAGCATCAGCAGCAGCAGCAACAAGAACCAGCCTGCTCCACCGCCATCCTTCAATTATTTTTTTTTTTACTGTTGTATGCAAATATCTATATCTTATATAAGCAATTAATAAACAACAGTCAGGAAAATAAGTACACAGTATGACATCTTGCTTTGCAAGTTGGTCTTCCATACACTTTTGTATCCTAGCAGATTTTTTTCAGCCCTAACTGATTACTTTCTGCAAAGGAATAAATCAATTACTGCCAGTGACTATAGTTTGACATATGGAAAAATTAAGCTTTTCACCTCTAGGATTTAATCTCAATGATGAACATAATGTATTTGATTCTCTGTATGTTTTTCAACACATACAGCTTCCCTGGATTCGTAGACAAAGCAAGAAGAAATATGTACCATTGCATAACTGTTTCATACACCAAACATACATCAAGAACAATAAATGCAGCATTCAGTAGAGAAATATAGAGATTTAAAGTGAAAGTGCATTTATTTCTGTAACATTTAGATTTTTGAGTGAGGTAAATAAATACCTACACTAAAAAACAAACCAAAACAAACAAAAAACCTAGCAAAAAACAAAACAAAACAAAAAAAAAAAAACAAGCAAAAAACCCCCAAAAACACCAAGTCACAGAAAGATACAGAATCAACTTGGAACAGGAGAGAGATCATAACTGTATACAGCTCTTTCCTAACTTCAGATGTGGGCAGAAGTCACACAATCACTTGTTGAAGATTTTCTAGATTTTTTTTAAGAAAATCTAACTGGGAAAGTAATTCTCAAAATGTCTTCAGTTTTTAAAGCGTATTTATAATCATTACACCTCAGTAGAGAGAAAAGAAATACATGTTTTAAGTGAACCAACTCAATAGCCTCAAGAGCTTTTTTGTCATCAAAGCATTTTGTACTTCAACTGATAAAAGAAGCTAGGGAGACCTGGCAGGTCTTGCATGTGTTGCAGGTCAGTGGCTATTGTTCTTTCAGAGTTTGCTCAGATAGCTGTGGCACACAACATGAAATTCCAGCTTTGCTGAAATTTACTGCTTGTTCTGGATGCTTGGTCGTCCTGTTGATTTGAACTGACTCTTGCTTGGCCCTCTCTGCGGGTCTCCCTAGGGAGGGGTCGGTCACACCTAGTGTTAGCACTCCAGATGTTAGGCAGTCATCCAGACTACTTTAGAGCAGAAGAAAGGGAGCAGCATCTCCAGAGGGTGACTCACCTCCCACAGTAGATATTTATCTTCCGATGGGATGACCTGCCATTTGTACATATTTCTCTTCCAGTTTGGTTATTGACTAGGGTAGAGGCCTCGGTGCGTAGCAGCAGAGTAGTTGTGGCTGTGTAGGCTTAAGGACTTAGACACACCAAAGCATGTTGTTAAAGGTAACAGACCATTCTGTTACAACATAAAGGGAGTGGAAATGAATGTCTTTGGTTGTACCTGACAGCAAAAGGCAAGGAATCACATCAACTTTAACAGGTGTTATAAATCACACACATACACACACACACACCAGTTTCAAGACACACAAACATGTAGCATTGCTCCTGTCAGTGGGACTGTGGAGGTCAAGGTTTATAGATTTTCTGTCATCTTTGCAGATTTTCTATCATTTACATCTCAGACAGTGCTTGGAATCTTTACATTTGACTGTAATTTTACCAATGCTTCATGGAAATTCAGAGACACAGCTGCTCTATATGAATTTGTTAACCTCACAAAACTGTATTAATACCCATCTTGTATAATTTATTGTCTCATTGTCTCCCCAGGGACAGCAATGCATGTGCACATTGCAATGCACTGATAGAGTACACGTTTTAATGTAAGTATTCTGTATTTGTACTTAGTAGGGAAAGAATATTTGAAGACTTAATTTCTGAAATCTAAGCAAAAGTTTATTACTTCTATAATGATAACAGAAAAAAATCAAAACCTGTTTTAGTATGAAGATTTTAACAAAATTTTATTGAACTGGCATTCCTACTCTATGGAAATATTTCTGATATCCATGACTGCCTTGGAAGAAAGGATCAGTATATTTACTCTTAGTGCTTTTTGGATTGTGTACATATTAACTGTAGGTCAGTACTAATAGCTTCAGGGTGAAGAATCTGATGTGGAAAATGGCAGACAATAAAAATACATGTAACTCAGCATTGGGTGGGATAGCCTCCTAGCAGAAAAGATTGTAACATCATTTGCATGAACATCCATGCAAGCTTGCTGTCACTGAAGAATCTGAAAGTGCAGATAAACTATGGCCTGATGTAAGGGTTAGAAAAACAATGTTGTAAAAGTAGGGAAACACTCACCGCTCAGAATCAGTGACTTTCCCACTTAAACATCCTAAGTTCTCTTCACAGAAACTATTCAATCATGAAAGAATAATTTCAAAACACTTCAAAATTACTAGATGAGTATGCAACAATGATGAAAACCATTCTCCATGTCCTTCAGTTCCCTATACTTAAGATGGGGAAAAATATATCCCAATGCTGACAAAAAAAATTTATGCAATATTTAAGATTACTAGAGTCACAGTTTTCTTGCAGATAAATATTATCAGTAAGTTTACTGAGTGTGCATCTGTTTCAAAGGTCCAGTCTAGGATAGGGAGGAGCACATGGAAGAAAGACAGAGGAAGGTAAATATTGTTTCGATACATTTTCATTTAGTCAAAAAAAGTACACGTTTTTCATTACATGTTTCCAGAATATTCTCTACTGGTTTAATTTGAAGTTTGAGAAAAGTGGCTTTGCTCTCAGACTGTTTGCCTGTATGGAGTCTGCCAGTGGAAAGGGCTATTTGTCAAAACACATCAATTGATTTTACAGGGCAAAACATCTGTAGCACTTACTAGTTTAAAAAATGGTTTTTTTACTTAAAAACAAAACAAAAAACCAAACAAACAAAAACAACCAACCACACACACACACACACACCAAAAAAAAAAAAAGGAGGGGCTTTTATTTTACTTGGGAAAAAAATATATGAAAGCAATAACTCATTTGATAGAGTCATATCAGACTGCAGTACTTTGTGGGTGGTTAAAGACAAAAAACATTTATATACCTGAGTTATGACAGCACAGGGTTTGACTAAACACCTTATAATTATTTATGTATACAATTCCTATATTGGTGAATTTTTGTCTTCATTATGTTGATATACAATATTGATATACAATATCTTACATATATAAGTTTGAGGGACTTTTTTTCATCTTTACAAAAAGACTAGTGAAATCATGAATGCTGGAAAAGGTTACTCACTGATTGACTCTATGAGTAAGACTCATTTCAGATATGATATTAACCTTTGAGTTCTTAATTTCATTAAATAAACCCTTTTGGCTTTCCCCATTTCTCTTCTAGATGTCTAATCCAAGGTAACCTTTTTAAAAGAAAATGGAACCTTTGTTCTTCTTCCAGCTCTCATATTTTCAAAAGCTGACCACCTGCTGGTACATTTGCTTTGATTTAGTATCTTGAATTTACTCCGCCTGCTTATCTTTCTTTTTTAAGAAACAATAAAGCTCAAAAATCACTGCAAGTTGTCTAGAAACCACATAGAAAATATATTTCTTAAACTCTTCCTCTCCCCCTCTTAAATTTTCCTTGGTTCACATAAAGGAAATGACATTATTACGATTTACATTAGAAACATTCTGTTGAAGTCACTGTGGCCACCAGAAGCAAAAATCTTCTGTGATAGAAATGATACAAAAAAAGGAAAGAAACAAAACATTAATGGAACCACATATATAAATGCAAATTTTACTATTTTCCAAACTATTGTAATATCACAAAACAAGTGAGGAATTTCAGTTCTATCCTGTTTTTCCACCTCCAAGTGCTAAAGAAATAACATTTTCCTAAGCACTAGGGTAGGTTGAGTCTAGAGGAAAGTACACTTTCATTCTGTTGGAGTGTTGCCTGATAAATAGTTGTATAAGAAAGAGGCCTTAAGGGGTATGAAAGAAGGCCAGTATCCTCAGATGGGTAAATTAAGACCACCATATTAAGTTTTCAGCTATGTATCAGAGTACAAGTGTCAGCATAGTGTGAGTTTGTGCTTTTAGAATTGCTTTTAAAGCTATATATTCTTGATCCTATGATATGCTTCTGCCAAGCCTCTTCTCTCAGAAAGCAGAGTTGTTTTATCTTTCCTTCATCCTATTGGTTGCTGTATAACATCTGCCCAACAACATATTTTGGCTCATCTTTCTCTTCACTGACATCTCCAAAGAATTTACTGGACAGGAACTTTGCAAGTTTAAAGAATTTTTACTTCTAACACTATACCACAACAAAATCTACCTGTCTATTATCTGATGAAAACATGCTAAAAAAATAAATTAAATCTTAACAGAGAGATTTGTGGAACATAACAATTAATAGGTGAACCTTATTATTACACCAAACGAATGAAAAGAACAAATAAGTTACAGCATAATTTTCCTTAATACCATGAATTTCTACCTAGCATTATTTAAAATATCCCCTTTTTTCTATAAATCATTCACTATTACATATGTATTATTTAATGGCTGTATTTTTTTTTACGACCTTTGATATGATTTCAGACTTCATTCTGTTTCCCTTCCAATAAAATAAAGCAAGTCTTCAAAATAAGCATAATTAGTAATAGAAATACATTTCTATGTTTTTCTGTGAAAGTCATCTTTCCTTCCCATCATGATTTTATTTTTCTTTCCTTTGCTCTGAAACCTTGAAAACTAAAATGCTTATGATCTGTTTTACATCTAGAGTGCTTTTTCCCTGCTCTGTTAGTAAGCTAAGATTACATTAGGTCATGAACTAAGGATAAATTAGATGAGAATAGCACTGGAACAGCTGATGAGAGTTTTTACTACAGTGCTAGCGAGTTTTTATATCTGTCACATGCATTTATACCTATCTGGGACAGAGTTTTACTTCTCTGAACCTCTAAACTAATAGCTGTATTAGAGACACACCACTCAGCAATGCAGCTACTAGACTGAATGAAAAATCCAGTGCCTCATGTTTCTGAAGTGTAATAGATCTGTTAAGATCACAAATGCTAATTAGCAAGAAACTTCCCTGATTATATATGAAAGATTGAATGTAGGTCAGTACTAGTGAGATATACATTTGCAATCACACACCCACAAAGCTATGGGAATACATTTTTAAATTCCAACACTATTAGAACAGCTTGAAAAAAAGCTCTGATGATAAGAATGCTGTGGTATCCATGAAAAACTTGCTGAGGTAGAAGCAAAGCCAAGTGCTGTTAGAGAACTGGGGTTTACGCCTCCGTAATCTTGTGAGATTCAAGGCTTCATTGTACAGTCCTAACATATGCAAGCAAAACCTTAGAATAGTGAAAAAGCTCACACCTCCAGTACTGAAGGTTGGCTAGATGCCACATATCTATTAATAGAGCTCTTAAAACCTAGGGAGGGTCTCTGTACTGTCTAAGGCACTAGTCTCAGAGTTGACAAGGTCAGCTAAAATTCCCGTGTGAATTCAGCGACTGCAATCGCAAAGGCCAGATTCCTTCAGACACATCTAAGGTACTCTGGCATGAGAAAGTGATAAAAGAGCCACAAAACCCATCTTATCTCCTTCAAACCTGAAAACACCCTTTGAAAGTTTTTTTCACCTTGTTGTGTTCCCTTTCATTTGACCATCTGCCAAATCACTCAATAATCTCAACAGCTTCTATTAGGGGTAAGTGTATTTACGTCACTGCCTTCCCCAGAGGAAACCAGATCACAGCAGGTTGCTAACACGCTTTCTAGAGCTGATGATCAGGTCACCTACAACAAAAACTTTCAAATTTTATTCCAATTTCTCCCTTTCCTCGTTTAAACTCTTGACTGAATTTACAGTGTTTTCTTTCTGTGATAATGAACATCTGTGACAACGGAGAAGCCAAAATAAACCCGCTCCAGGAAATTCTATGTAGTTATGCTAAACAAGTTTTATTCACAGGTCTAGGTTACCTATTCAAAGAGGTACAAAATGCCTTCCTGCCCCGGTTTTATGTGTTATTACATATATTACTGAAAGTAATGTATACAATACCAAAGGGTTGCCATATCCTTAAGATGATTTTTCACTCATACTCTCCTGGAATGAAAAGCAGTTGTGCAGCTTTCAAGTCATAACAAGGGGATCAATGCTTATTGTGTGAAATGTTTTCCTTTACCGTCATGAGGAAAACCAGCCGGTGCGGATAGGTAACCCACCATAAGCAATTCAGTCATCAACCATTATCTTGGGCAAGTGTTGACCTGGCCTCAGACAAAATCCTTATTGTTCCCTTTGTTGTTCCTCTTGCTCTCACTCCCTATGGTTAGTTATGATATGCAAATTGTACATGAAAAGAAAAATCCAAGGTAATTCACTCCTTTTCAGCTGCAACAGTTGGAGCTGGCAACAAGTCATAATAAATTGGTGTTACTATTAAACCTTTTTGATTATACTACTTTTGCAACATAATGTGGATTTAAGAAGTGATCAGTGGTTTCTACACCTATTTCATTTCTTCAGAAGTATACATACACCTCTCCTTCTTTAATGCTTTTAAATACCTTGGTGATATTTGACTGTGACGACCACTTTAGACTTTTAATGTGACTACAAAAACTTCTCACATGCTGCATTGCAGTATCCAAACAAGAGACCCAGGCACTTCTGTAGCATTTTAGGAAAGTCACTGTAGGATCTAAACAAAACATTTATTACTACTTCTACTTATTGTCAATAAAGTGATTTGAGACCATTTATTATAATACAAAAATAGCAAAACAAAAAAATAATACAAAGCAACAAAGATGTCTCCTATAGTATCATCTTTCTAGCTGTCATAATTTAACAAAATACAGATATTCATTAGAAAAGAGATGTATACATTTCTAAAAGCTATAGCTGAAAAATTTGGTATATTTTTCATTAAAAGTATGTTATCATTGTTTCCATCAAGAGTCAGAAATTTCAAAACATAGCAGGAGATGATAACCTACTGCGTGTCACTCCAGGAGTAATGTTGTCTCTAAGGACTGACGATTCAGTGTTAGAAATTATGGCTATCCCTACCTCACCAGATTTGGAAACTAAATGGTAAAGATATGCATCTTTCCATGGAAAGACAGCTAAATACAAGCTAGAAATTTAACAGATTACCACTATCTAGCTATCAGGTCAGACATTTAGCTGAAACAAGCAAAGATCACAAGAGTGCAGGGCCATCCCATCCCTGGGAACTACTACATCCTTCTAGAGCAGAGAGGTTTAGACAAGAACTGGTTGACAAAAAAGTACCGGTGGTAAGATTGTTAGGCCTTAATTCACCTAAGTGCTACTTATGCACAGATATTGAAGTCAGCAGCCATATCATAGAACCATAGAATCGTAGAATCATAGGAAAAGACTTTCAAGATCATCCAGTCCAACTGCCTACGTACATCACCACTAAACCATATCACCCAGCGTCACATCCAGATGCCTCGAACTCCTCCAGGGATGGTGACTCCACCACCACCCTGGGTAACCTATTCCAATACCTAATCACCTTTACAGTGAAGAAATTTTTCCTAATGTCCAACATGAATCTCCCCTGCATATCATCCCAATCATCACAAATACATTAACATAATCTGTTTTTTTCTAACTTCAAGCTTCAGAAATGCTTCACCATGACATTCTCTTAAATGTGTAGAAATCTCACCTAAGGGTTGTCCGATAAATGTAATCTTTCCATGCACTGTCTCATAAGCACAGAACTCTTCCCTCTTGCTTTGCCCTCAGTCTTTGCCTATGTTTAGCTTGCCAAGGAGGTATGTTGACAAATGTGATGCAAACAAGAAGTTCCGTGTGCTTTTCCTCCTTACTTGTGAAAAGCATTTATTCTTACCCCAGGAGTCAATGAATCCACAGAGACCTATTGCCTCTGGTATGTGTTTTTAGATTTGGTAATGAAAGATCAAGCAGAGCAAAGTAGAAAAGGCTATTCATAACAGAAAGACTTAGTTTGGGGTCTTATCTAACACATGCCAATTGGCAAAAAACAAGAACTAATTGATTTCTAAGGATCTCAGAGAAAAAACATAAAAGCTTTTTTTTTCTGCTAAATGCTACAGAAAGTGTTGCTTCAAATTGCTCTTAAATGCTATGAGAGTGTTTGCACAAAATAATTGTTTTATAATATACACTAGTGAGTTTATGTGTTAATCTGCACTAATATTAAGAGGCTATTATGGAAAGAAGCATTATACTCAGATATTCAAAAAGACAGATTCTGGCCCAGAGACCCTAAAATATACATTGACAAGACAGAAATTAGGAGACTTGCAGTTATGGAAAATAACCTAGAACAAGTATTTCAAATTATCCAACATCAAACAGTTACCCAGCCATGAACATACCTGCAGTGTTTTGATCTATACAAATGGCATGGAGAAATTACTCCCAGAGTATTTAACTTTGGCTTTTCTCTTTTAAAGATTATTTTTTTATGTTAAAAAAAATATCTCTTCTGTTTGGGGTGACCTGAAAAATCTCCCCTGCCATAAAGCCAGCATTGACTGCTCACTAAAGTTAATAAAGAAGTGATTACACAAGATAGAAACAAAGCTGAAGGCTCTAATTCTGTTTCAGTATTGGTTGGTTTTCAAACAAACAAATTAAAAGATATCATCCTGCCCTGTGCACACAGGAAGACATGTGTGGATTATGTAAACCATAAAATCCACATGTTTCGGAATATGAGCCAACTCGCCCAGAGTGAAGGGAGACAACCACTCTCTTTGAAGAAAGACTTTGTAGGAAAAATGAAGCCTTTCTTCACCTTTAAAGTTTCTTAAGATGAATGCTGAAATTATTTTTTAAAAAAAGGACCCTTCCTACTAGTCCTTACAGAGTTGGCTACTGTTGGATGAGTAGGAACAGGGAAGAGCGGCATCAGTATTCAAAACAAACATTAATAGCAAAACCCATGTTTTTTTAATTGTCTTTCAGATCAGGTTATACACAGTAACTTTCTTTAATACATGGATTGGTAGCCACCTGCTGTGAGCATATTTCAGCCTATGGTTTGAGTAGAAGTCCTTTGCTATGGGCAAAACACTTTCTTGTACTTCAGTGGAATCTGGAGAAGGGCCTTACCCAATACAACAGAGAGGATCGACTTTCAAGGGATTGACATGGAATTCACTATGCAGTTTCACTTTGTTTACAGAGTACTGAACAGAGAAATGGGCACACCAGGACCAAAAGAAAACTTTTTTGTAACTTTGGAGATAAAATGTCACATTTGCTGGAATGCAATTTGATGAAACAAATTTTAGGGATCTGCAATTAAACACCAGAAATAAATGTAATCATTCTATACTTTACCTTTCATGCATGAAGTGATTGAATCTGGAAGAAGAGTTTAATAAAATCAAGCTGCTATATCAATAGGCATTTCCTTTCGCACATTCTTAAGTCATTACTGATTTGCTACAGGATACTAAAGTGATTTCTAAATAATCAGCATAAAAGAGTGTTTCTTCTCTCACAAACTACAGAAAGTCTTTACTGACTAATTACATGGTTCTCAGAAAGCACGTTGTATGTCTCTAACGCTGTAACGTATCAATGCTCTGGAAACCATATTACTTAGACTCAAGGATTTGAAAAATAAAATTCCTTTTATTTTATTTCAAGGAACTGCCAGGAAACAGAAGAATCTAGAAGTTGTATGACAGAAATTTATTTGTAGAATTAGGATGTGAAATTAAAAGCCCCAAGAGAAACTTCAGTTTCTGTGGATACCTCTTTGATTTTATACACTTTTGAATAAGATTCACACTGAAACCTGACTTTTATCAGAAAAAAAACAAATCAGACGTAAAGGTTTCATGTTATGTCCTTTTTGAAATTCAGAAAGGTAGTTTAATAAAGATTTAGCTAAAAAACACCCTCAAAATCTTAACATAAAATCTCTTCAGATTAGGCTTTAAATTAAATGATTGGAAAAAAAGGTTATCTAAAAAACTCCCAGCATTTCTGGACCAAAATGTCCAGTTTCTCCAGAATTCTCTAATTTTTCCTATAAAAGCTGAAGCCCAAGAATTCATACATTCACTCCAACTCCCTTTTGCTCCTGAGTTTAAAGTTAGCTTGAAGTGAAAAAAGGAGTTTACCTGGAAACTTATCTCTCACCTGGATAACTTCCCTTCAAATTTCATGCCTTCATTTCTGTTCAAAATAAATCTTAATCTTTGTGATTTATTTCAACTTCCTAGTTCCTATGCAAAACCTACAATATCTTTAATGCCTTTATTGCCTTTTTGAATCTACAGATCCAAATTTTGCATTAATATGTTATTTGCAGAGACCACTGTAATTTAAAACCTGCCTCGAGTTGTTACAGCATTCTCACCATCCTCACAGACTTCACAAATCCCATGCATTCTCTACATAAATATTAAAGCTGGTAGCAAAATGCTTGATCTTAACCACCTCCCCTTGCATGTTTTACCAGCTCTCCATACACCTGTGTCAAAAATCTTCACTTAAGTTCACGTACATTGGCCTTAGCATTCAACACAATTTAAACACCAACAAGTATTTTGGATACTGCAAACTCATTTCTGGCTTATTTCAACAGCGAAAAGATCTTTATTCTGAATTTTTTATAATTCTCACCTTGTCCCAGGGTGTCATAGAAAGATTTACAGCTCTGTACTTTTTTTTTACTCTATTACATCATGGTTTACAGAAATGTTTCACATCCGCATATAATGTCAAATGAGATAGAGTCTGGTGTTTTAAATGATAGATTTCTATTCATATGTATTTCTGTGCTCACCTCGGATTTCGATGTGCTCAGGGAAGATGATCACATTAAATGGTACAAAAGAGTCTTTTACTTAAGTATTTCCTTACTACAGATAAAAGCAATGTACAACATGAAAAAAACATCTAATATATAAAACCTGAAGATTTCAGATTCAGTTAGATGTCCAGTTTCTAAGTTTAAAATTTGGACCAAAAGAATTGCAAAAAAAGATAGCCAATCAAAGGTCACTGAAACTACTACAAGGTTAGTAGTTTGCTCTATGGAATTTTTTCCTCTAAGACTTATTGGCTACCCAACACATCACTGTTCAAAGTAAACCAGTAAATTTTTATGGTTAGCTCAGTTCATCACTAAAAGAAAACATAATCAAAACCAGGCTGACTTCTTATTTAATTTCTATCCAGAAAAGGATTTAACATTAGGAAGCTACTAACCACATTGCCTATCAAGGTTTTTGTCCTATAATCCAACCCAATAAAAACAGAAAGGACTTAATGATATTCATCCCAATTTTGCCTAACAAGGGCCTAGTGGCAAATGGAAGTCTCCTACAGGGATATATAGAAGTTTCATGTATTTGACATGTGGCTACCTCAAATGTAATGTTTTCCAGGCCTCTAGAATTGAGATCAACATATTTAACCTTTTCTGCACAAGCGGTGGCAACTGTTGAAGAATGACATTAGTCTGTGGGTATTCCAGTAAGTCTCAGGGAAAAGGGACAAGTTTTCCAGCACATCCATAAGGTACTCATAGTGTTCCAGCAGGATGTACAGGCTGCAAATACTAGTATTTCGTAGTGGAACAGGAGTTGATGTAATTTCAGGGGGCTGAGAATGTAATAGGTTTCAAGTGGTAATGTGCCAAATGCCCCCTGGGGTGCATCGCTAAGATTCATGGAATTTTGTGGTTTTCCTTGCAGTTTGGTTTTAAATAAGAGTAAATTAGAACCATGGCTCCTCTGAAGAAATTTGGCATTGCAAGATATGTAATGAAACTTATATTATGTACTTTAAGTTCTCTATGGAGGGTAGGCTTTTGATTTTTGATAACTGGGCTCGATATTTATTAGCATGCCACTGGGTATTTTTATTGGGCACGTCTCTGCAGTTCTTCTGAAATAGCATGTGTGAGTAGGTTTTTACTAGAAAAATAGAGACAAGTGGTTGAATAATGGTGCTTCAAATATGCTGAAGACTTTGCATGGCCCCATACACTCATCCAAGACAAGAATGGCCCTATGGCTACAGCACTAGTTTGGGATCTTGGAATCGTTTCACAAACTTCTTGTGCGGCTGCGAAGAAACCATTGACACCTGGGCTCTCATTCCCATCAGTAAAGTCAGAATAATACTTCCTCCTTCCATCTGTTCCATTTTGACTATTCATGTGCTTTCAAAGAATACAGTCTAAAAATACTAATGTTTCTTGGTAGCCAATGCTGTTTAGGCCTACAGAAATATTCCTGTGCTGGATTGGCAAAGGCAGAGGAAGGAGAATGAAGTATAAGGATTTTCAGGGGGAGGAACTAGTACAGACAGGAACTAACGACTTGAAGCTCAAAAATCTTCGGGACAGACCTTCAGTTTTGAAGTATGTTTGGTTTCTCACAAGTTGGTCACAAATATAATTTCCTGGATGAACATTTGTGCTACATTTAGCATCAACATGGGAACAACAGTCCACCCCTGAAAGCAAGGCCTGTGGCTTCAGAGACACAGAAAGACAGGACAACAGACTTGAATTAGGGTTGAATGACACAATTATCTCTAAAAGATTGTTTTTCATTTCCACATGCTGTTGAGTTTCCTGTTGCTGAATGGAGAGAAAAGTTGAAGTGATGAAATGCTATGGGAAAGCCACTCTTTCAGTATTTCTGGCCTAACCAGAACTCAAAAGGACCAAAATAGTTGAAATTTCTTTTTTCCAGATTTGTGACTCTGCAAATTCGGCATACGAGATGTATGTAATCATCAGGGTCCAAGTTCTGAGAAGTGCTAAGCACATACAAATCCCCCTCAAGCTGATGGGAGTTACAGGAGTCCCCAGCAATGGCAACAGTGGAAGTATCAGCACAAGTAAGAGTTGTAGGCTGAGGATCTCGTCCAAATCAGACTAGATCTCTAAACTTTTTGCAACAATCTTGGTGGTAAATTAAACTCTAACTTTACCTGTGCTTTTGTATCCTTCCTTAATAATTACTGCAACCTAGCAACAAAATTGGCAATTCAGTGAGCAAATTATCCTCTTTTCCACATTTCAGTGTTCTGGAAAACACTACAAGTTCAGCACTAAGCTTTGCCACAACACCTACTAAAGCCCACGGAAATACTGTCACTGACTTCACGGAAGTTTAGATTAAGTCATGCAGGCTAACAGGTTTTTATGGTCTAGATCCTGAGCTGTTGAAAATACTAGTAACAGTAACACCACTCAAATACTTAGACCTCTGTTGAACATTGATTTTTCATCTTATGTCCTATATGTCCTCCCTCCAGTTTAGCAGAATTTGCCAGCTGGGACCACCATTTTCAGAATGGACATTTTGTCTCAATACACTGCATATTAAGAACAACTTCTTGAGTGTTAATCATAAATGACTTCCAGAAAAAGTGCCTTTGCCTTGAGCTACTATACCTCTGTGGATAATAAAGAGCTGGATAATAAAGAGCTCTTTCCTCTCTTTCCACTACTTTACACTTGAGAGGTATACAGCTCTGTCAGACTTTAATCACTAGAAGTATTTTGTTTCCCTAATTCAAGACAAGGATTTCACTGATAATGGATTAGGATTTGATGAAGGATGATAAAGGATAAATGATAAAGGATTCACATAATGACCTTTCTATTTCAGAGAGAAAAAAAAAAGTCACATGTGCATTATTATAGTCAGTATGAATTTACTGAATTGTTCCATGATGCTAAGCCTGATGGTACAATAGAATTGGAAAGTATTTACATTCACAGAGACATCCGGGAGTTGCAACACTCGATGATGTGTGGCAGACCTCTCCCTTACACAACTGATAACGTATTCACTGTCCAAAATACTTTGTCTTTCTCTTCGGGACAAGTGGACCTCAAAACCTTCAGAGATTTGGATCAGCTTGTGCAAGAATCCATAATCTGGAGGATGTGGTTTTGTGTGTTTCATTTAATTGTTTTTACTGCCTGGCTGAACAGTCTTGGTGAAGGATTTGGCCTAGAAGGAGGATAATGTTTTTCATAATTTCCCAGTGTTTGCCCATTTCTAACGTGTTAGTACAGGAAGTACAGCAGTACTGAAAGAAATACAATCTTGGCAGCATTTTCAGCACATCCCAAATCATTACGATTTTCTCAGACCCAGAAAATACTAATATAGAATATTGAATAAAAACTAATGGTATATAATGTTCAAATAATGTTCAATAATGTTCAAATAATCTGATCATGGTATGTTGTCTTGTAGTTTGTACTTCCATTTTTAGGCTTTGTTCTAATTCAGGTTTTCATCACAAATGACCCAAGACTTCTCTATACTTGGTAAGACACTGTATGCAGTGTTAAATGAGAAAAATTACTTTCATTATTCATAGGTGTATTGTTCTCAATTGTGATAGATTCAGAACAGCATATGTAAATATAAAAATATAAAACAATGATGCAGGACTTGGGGAAGGGCCTAAGCTTTAAAGTAAAGCAGTGAAAAGAAACATGCACAAATTAAATTTGTATAGTATACCGTACATTAAGTGCTGTTAAGACCAAGTATCCACGGAAACTAAAGGAGAGTTTGTGTATCACTTCAATTTTAAGGACTTTAGAAGAGCTTAGAAACATAATTGAAAAGCAATTGCAGTCTAGGGCAAGAATTCCATTCATCACAGTGAGGTTTAAAACAGATCTTGCAATTAAAATTACACCAGCCATTCCAATGTCAAAATTTATGTTTGTACACAAGCCAAGTTACGCATGATAAGATTAGAAACATTTTCATGTTAATATGGAGATAGACTGTGCAACTAGAGGATATTTTAAAACCCCAACTGGAACAACAGGCTCTCAAACACAATAGCATTAAAATAAAACAAAAGAAATAAGACCATGGCAAGGCAAAGTTACCACTTTTGCTGAGAAAGGAAGTATGCATACATGAATGTTATATAAAAATTACTTAAGTTTTCTTTGATCTGTTAACAAGAAAACTAAAGCTGGTAGATATTCTCAAATAAATTGTCATTATTGGATTATTTTTTTTAGATGACTGAATTCCTTCCCAAGAAGAACAAAGATGGATCCTCTGGGAGAAGAGACCTGAAAGCCAGAAATAATCACTCTCTACACATCTTATTGTTAGATGATGCTCAAGGTTAAGAGTTTTGTAGGACTAAAGACCATTTAGTCCATTTCCCTCATACAACTTCATATGAATAGCAACAGGACTGTGGTTTAAGCAGGTAAATACTGACCTCTGGTTTTGTGAATTTTATTTGACTTTCCTACAACTGTCCTTCATTTAAAAATCCAGGTTTTAAGATAAAACATCAGATTAGGACAAATTACTACTTTGTGTTCTACTTATCATCAGTCAGGAATGAGTAATGGAATAGAGTGGGAGTGCACTTTGTTGCCCTCATATAGTGTCGCAGAGCAGCAATACACAGTAAGACTGCTGCACATCTCAAGTGCCTTCTGCAGCTGCCATCTATTAGTGGGCCACACAAGCTACCCTGCTGAAGACTCTAAAAGCACAAGTACTCACCCTACTTCCAGTACTTCTGTAATGCCTTATTCCTTGGTGGAGCTATCAAATCCCTCTCTATAAACCCCACAGCCTCCACCTCTATAACTGTCAGACTCTGCTTGCCTGTCAGAGCTGATGTCTGGCCCCCAGCCCCACAACCTGCAGTCTGCAAGGTCGGTCAGGAGGCAAGGTGGAGCCAGACTGTCTGTCCTATTTTACAGCTGACACCTCCTGTTGGGTGAGGGGGAACAGAAGGGGCCTAGACAGCTTAACACAAATAAAGTTAATGATTTCAGATAATAGTCTCTTAACTGTAAGTTGTGGATTCTTCCTTATGTGCCAGATATTTCCGTTTCCCTCTTCATTCCACCAAGAGGACAGAAGAATTGATCCACAGACAGGAATTACATGGGCCAGAAAACAGGCCAGCTGTCTACACATCCAAAGGCAAGTAAAACAGCCAGCTTGTCCTCATACTTCAAGTTAACTGACCAGATTTAATAATTCTAAATTAACCCTAAGTTAACCTAAAGAAGTTAATTGTTCAGTGCATATGTCTGACCTTGTCCTTTGCATAAAACTCTGTGGAAATCTCAGAGAAGCAGGACAAGGTGTCCCACATTGATCAGCACCTGACTAAAGCTGTCTCATTTGGTCAGAAGATAGACCTTGGGGAGTATAATGTCACCCTGAGCACAGATGTGAAAAATTACAATGGTGACAGTAGCACCGACAGCACCAGCAGCAACAGTGACACCAGGAGCAGGAGCAGCAAGGAACGTGTTACCACAGGGGTATGAAACAGCAACTGCTGGTATCTAACAGGCTGTGGCTTCCTTTTAAAGAGGGTGACACTTGGACATGTGTCACCTGTGGAATAGATGTCCTGGGAGCATGGTACACATCAGTGGTTCAGTGCTCTCAAAAGAGGTTTTTTTGTTGGGATTTCCCTTGAAGCCATACTTAGTCTTGCAGTTGACAGTGGCTTCCCTGGTCAGTTGAGTGCAGTTTCCCTCCCACTTACTGTTTTTCCAGCAAATAAGCTCTCTACAGATGTGCAGTGCTCAACTAATGCTGGAAGCTGGAGTTAACCTCATTGCCACTGAGGATAGGATATGGATGTATGGCCCTGGAATCATAATATCTAGCAACAAATCAAATCCTGGTCCTTCCCCCTTTGCAACACACCAGTGGGTGTTTTGTGCACCTACTGTAGTAGATGCACCTACTGAGCCTTTGAGAGTTCTGTACGGCTATAAAGGACGGAGAGATAGTTGTCGAGTCAGGGTTTGCTCCAAGGCACTTGAAAATACACAAGTGCCTAGGGTCTTCTGGGAGCTGCTTGGTGAATGAAAGCAGTAGAGTCGAGTCTTTCCGCAATAAGTGGTGTGTAGATCAGGTCTTGTGTTCAGGCATTTCATACCAACCCAGTGGTCTGCCCCATCTCCTACTTCAAAATTCCCAACTGGTGCTACTAAAAGGTAATGTTACAATCATACTTAATTATCTCTCCATATCTCTTTGACCTTTTATATTCTGTTAGTTAGAAACACAAATTAATGCTGGAATGTCATGCTATGCTTGAATTAATAATTATTATTTCCCAATAGACTGATTTGAAAGATTACCATTGTCTTCAGACTGTTTATAAGTAATACTAAAAGAATTCAGAAAATTCAAGTACACACTGCTCTGACTACATTCAGTAACTCTAAATTCCCAACTCAAATGTTTTGGAAGGCAAATATAGAGGAGAAATAAGCATGAATGAAACAAGGTCACTAAAAAAAAATACATACTGTATAAATAGTCATAAGATCATCATCAGATTCAACAGTGTGCCACATGTTATAGAAAGGAGGGATCAAATAATTAAGTGTACAGTCTGATTCTACACCCATTTACATCTCAGATTTAAAAGTTAGTACTTCCACTGATGGGGAGCCTTGCTGTCAGCTAACAGCACTTGGATCCTCTAAGAACTGGACTGACATCACTTATGAATTTTTTTCATCATACCTGATTTTAAATAACCATAACTGGTATTCCTGTCTGTAATTTCTGTATCATAATTGCTCTGCCTGAGTTGTGTTTGTAGTTTGTTTCCACTTTATCTTGCACAGTTAAATCAGAAAATGAAATAAATAAAATTCTTCCCTTTGAGATCTGGGTGAATCACAAATGTCATATTCAAAATGCAGACTGCGTACAGTGTCCTGGAAATGTCATTCTTGCACAAACAGAATAAGCATGTTCACTAAGGTCATGTAAATATTGCTAACATTTGACACTGACTTAAGCCTGGGATTTATTATTTCTGCTTTCCAGAAGACCCATCTACAGGGACTATTCTACTGATGCATTCTAGGTGGAAAAGACCTAACAAGTCATTTAAATAGCTGTGTCTTCATAGTATTTCCCATTTGGCAACCAAAAATTTTCAGAAAAACATTTATTTTTGGTACTTTTGCTATCACTTTACATCCTAGAGTGTCAAACAGTATATTTAAAACAACATTATATGTAACTAATTATGTGAGGTTAGAGAAAAATGTGTTGGAATGCAATAAGTGCAGAAAAAGCAGAATTTAGTTTATAAGAAAAAATAACACATCAAAGATTTGATTCTGCAAGTGTAGGGCTAGGTGTCTTAAACTTGTCACTAATTTTAAGAACAATAGAGTATTTAATTCCATTTGGAAATTCTATTATTAAAGATGTGATGAAAGCCTTGATTTATATCCTATGTTTTACACAAAATGAGTAAAACTTAAATTTGAACCATCACACATATACATGTATATAAGAAGGATATATGCATAACCAATGTCTGTCTTCATACATTTCCTGTCTTTTGTATATGTTATTGTCTTTATAATAATGCTCAATCATTTTACTCAAAATTTTAATTAAAATTTGTAATAAAAGGCATAATTTTCTTGTTTAAAAAGTGCAGAGAATTGCAGAGAAGAAAATGAGATTTATATTGCTATGAAATTCCTCCTATCTGCTCTTTGCCAAATCAAGCCAAAAGAATATCCATCATCAAGTAAAAAAAAAATAATATTACAATTGTCTCAAAAAGACACTTCAGAGTTCTAAATCCATTGTGATTCATAGTTATTTTAAATATTTCAGAAAACTACTATTAAAAAACCCTAATGTAACTACCAATAATAATAAAAAAATCTATAAAGCTTTTCAAATGATATTAAAGATGAATGAGATCTCTTTAAACTTTTGGTGAAGTCTTGTTAACATTTGCCTTCATATCAGGAACACTTAGCCATAACTGATGTGCTGAGAGAAAGCGAACCAAGATTACTTGAGATTTCCATCAGAAACCATCTGGATTTAATGGCATCTCAATATATGTTTGTCCAACAGGTTAGCCATTTTGCTGTAAGTTGTGTAGAGAATCAGTATTAATTTAAACACAAAGTCACTAGCAGATATTAAACCAGTGAATCTACCTCCACTTAACATGTGTAAAAGAAAAATTATGTGGAAAGAATCCAGAGACTGTAAGCTTCTGAAATCTTTTTTTCTTTTATTACCAGTCATTAATCTGAGAGATGTCACCCAAGATGTCACCCAACAAGTTGTTTATTTAGCACTTGATCTTTAATAAGTGTCATCATTATATAGATGATTTTTAATTTCTCTTTGCCCAGTGTTGTTTATAGAGTTACTGAAGTTAATGTTTTTATGGATTTTAGGCCTAACAAAGCTTCGCCATGCAAGTAAATATACTTGTGTACAAATGCCTGCAGGACTGGAGCCTAGAGGATTTAGCCCATATTTTTTCCCATTTAGCTAAAGCCCCAAACCAAGTATGTTTACATGCAGAGAAATGTGTGTTTTAAGCAGATCAGGCTTTTGTGCCTAGTGCTAAATAAAAGTTCAGATACTTGAGTTTACTCTTAAATTAATGACACAGAAAAAACATACATTAAATGTAAGAAAACTTATGTTAAATATAGATACACATGAAGAAATACATACAGATATCATAGACACATACATAATAAAAAAATGTTTGCTAACACAGTGGTTTATGCAAAATTTAACCTAATAGTGCTGTAAGTGTGTGCAATGTTTAAACTGAAAAGTTAGTAGCACTGGTTCATTAAAAGACATTCTTTAGATAAATAATAGAGTGAGGAATTAATTCTGCACATTTTGGTTTTACCCTTCAGTAATTCTACTGGCAAGCCCCAAAAATAGGATTCCTGCTGTATGTGCTGATGAAATTTTAATACCAATGAGCCTTATATGCAGTTAGCATAAAGAAATGTATATGATACTGGTACAAAGAAATTGACCACTAAATTTTCTGTTACTAAAGTGCACCTGTGCTTCCTAGTGGAGAACCAGGTAGGTGATTAGAAGTCCTAATCAGTGAGATTATTCATGCTGGAAATGTACCACCTACTTATTTTTTCAGCTTTTTTAAGTAGAAGAAGTGAAGTATCAGCAAGGAGCAGGATGGGAAAATACTCCATAGGGCAGCAGCTTGGGGGTGAGAGGTTAAGGGGGTGATTGTTATTGCTGCCTACTGGGTCTGATGGCTTTGATGCTGTGTTGGGGCAGTCTCAGCCTCCCTTTATGCCAGAGCCTATTCAAACATGGAAAGAAAATACAGTGACAACTAAAAAGCACTTGGATTTTCCCATATGAGCCAAAGCCTCCTGCCAGGGGACTGAAGAGGAAGGAAGGGGGGAGGAAGCTGGGGGAGGGATGAGGATGATGACATGGTAAATACTCTCTTGCTGGCAACACTCTTAGAGTTCTGGGGTGTATGTTGGACTAGTAAAGTGAAAGCCAAAATCTTGAGATACAGGGAGCTGCTCTCACACCGGAGGGAAAAGACTGCCTACAACTGTGTAGGGTTAGGGAATACTGTGCCATGGTAATAGACAACATTCCTGCAGGACAGAGGTGTCACAGCACCTCCCAAGTCCAGGAGTTGCAGCTGCACAAAATCCTCAGTCTCGCTATCTATCTCAAATTTAATACCAATGTTTCAACACCAAGGTGAATCAGTGCAACTGTAACTATGCCTGTTTTATGCATAGGTTCATGGATGTACAGGCAGGAGTGCATTCTCCACACAGCCAGCCAACACTACATCACTGTCCTAAAGCACTTTATGAAAGAGAAGAGCAGTATTTCTTCATTTGAAGCAAGAAGCCAACTTCTCAGTCGTTTTGGTTTTTTTTTTTTTCAGAAGACTCTCTGACAGTCATGCAGAGCAAGCAATTGGTAGTCAATCAATTGGTGGTTAAGCATTCCCCGTGGAGACAGGCAGATCTAGAGAGATCACCATGCATGCCCTGGTGCTGTCTCTGATAGTTCTCCCCTCCATCCCCTCACAAAGGTTGTTCTGACTTTTTGCCACCACCAGTTGCTTTGTTTTTCCGTGGTGAAGTAGGTGTTAGAACAGAGGGAATGCGACAGGAAAGGAGTACTGGGCACTGTTAGAATAAGGAAGAGACAAATGTTTTATTTTCTCGGAGTCCACAAAACTTACTTCTTCAACAATTGCCCCACAAATCCAAAGTTTATTCAAAGTGCAGAGTCTGACCAACAGCACCTTCCCTAAACAGATTTGGTTGTCCTTATTCGGTGGGAACTGTGACTCAATCTCTCAGTTTAGCCCCAAACATGCCCCTCTGCCCTTGACATGGGCAGTGAGTGAACAGCCTATTCTGTATCTTTAATGATACATTTCCTGCTTATTGCTCTAGTCCGTCTGTCCCTACTGTGGGGGATTTTTGCCAAAACACTTCAGAAACACATAAATGTCTTTTATACACAAATACCGTGGGGTTTTTATTGTCAAGTACCAAATTTATCTCAGGCAGAGTTCTTTGTATTCACACGAGACGATAAAAGGTTACTAATACTTGACCACTTTGCAGTGATGAAACAACATGTGAATTGTTGGATCAGAGGACATTTTGTCTCCAAAGAAGATGTACTAAGTCATTCTAAGAGCTGCACTACAGAGCTTAACTTGATAATGACTTGGGAGGGTAATGTTCCTAATGAATTTAGGCCTAATCCTGGAAGTTCTCTTTTACATAAATACTCCCACAGACCTTTGAAAGAAAAGGAAATAAGGGTCACAGGGACAGGCCCTTCTCATTAAGTACTCAAGATCTCTCCCATCTTACAAGTGCTGAACAGAGAGTTAATTTAATAGTATTCTTGTTTACATTATGTGAGTTGAATCCCCTCACATGGGCCCCAAGCATGCAAAATTTGCAATCAGCTGTATTGACTAATCTTGCTAACAGTCACAGTGCAGTCAGAGTTACCACTGTGTTTTCTAGCAAGTATGGTCAAGTTTTGGCCTCTCACTTTCAGCATGTAGCATTAGGCCACAGCAGCAGTCAGCAGGGGCAATTATCCTATATGGTAAGATGTCTCTACTCAGGGAATTAGTTTTGCTTTACATCAAATGTAATTGCCTGGAGTTGCTATATTACTTTGTCCCAGAGACTGAACGCACATTCTCCATACCTGACCAGCAGTTTTTCATGTTCACCATGTGTTGTAAACAGCTTTTCAGAAACAAAGAGCCCATGTTTCCTTCAACACATATCAATCTGAGCCATGCCTGAATTACACAGCATTCAAATAAGAAGTCAATGTTATGTGAAGTGATGTAAGAGATTCTAAAAGATAACTGTTAATATTACCCTAGTAATAATCTGTGGTCATGAAAGTGTCACTTTGCACACTGATATTTGTACCTTTGGTGCACACATCAAAGCAACAATAGTAATATCAGGCACAATCAAAGAAATGCTGCTGTTTCTAGGATTGGGGCAATCCTGCAGACACTAAGAACCAGGGAGAAAGTGGACATGAAACTGGATGAATGAATAGAAGGGGCTTTTTTTTCTTCTGAAAAGCTGCTCTGGCAGTTTTTTTGCTTTTGCTAAGCTGCCAGAGTAACAAAACTGTTCATATCAGGAAAAGAAAAACAACTGTGTACACATAAGAGGAAAATGAAATGTGTGGGATTGTAGTTGCTGCTGAATGCTTTATTCTTCTGGATCAGTACCAGTATATGGAAGAACTAGTACCACAGCAGAGAACAGTGGGAATTCCCCCAAGATTAACAACAAGATAGAAGCTATTAATTAGAACTTGAAATAAAATGTGTGGACCCATAAATGCAAAAATCCAGACAAAAGTCTATGAACAGAGAGTAAAAGGCCAACCCACCCTGATCTCGTTATTCAAATGACACCCTAGAGCTGGAGTGAGGGTAGGCAAAGATGACCCACAGTCAGCTGGCAATGGTAGCCACATTAAAACTTACTTTCTGATGTTCTAAAACTCTTCAAGGTAATAACTATATGATTGTGGCACAGGGGTAACTATAATGCTTGCTGACACTTCAAAGCAAGCTGCATATTCAGGACTTCCTGCTGAAATCCCGGAGAACTGAGCGCACAAACTCTGCATTAGATCACAGACGTGCACACTGGTGCTTTTTGGCTTAACAGGAGAGGTCCGTTGTTCCTACTGCACTGTGTGTTTTAGCCATAGGAAAATGAACCAACAAACATACACTATCACACCTAAACAGTATCTTAGGTGAGCCCTTCAGTCAAAACAACCCACGACTTCCTGCTTAGATTACATTGACACTTCATTTTTTTATTCTTTCATTGCTGAATATAACCTATGCCTGAAAAAGAGATCGTTTCTTAGTATAGTGCATCCTATGCCAGGCTTTTCTAACCTCTTTTTCATGACTTGGAGGGGAAGAATAAACAGAGAGAGAGAGAGACAGGGAGACAGACAGAGGAAAGATTTCTTTTTAGTTAGAAGTTCAAGAATTGTCTTCTCAATCCAAGCAGATTATGCTGATGGCTGAGAAGCTGAAGAATAGCCCACAATTAAGATAATTATTTTTTTTCCTTTTTCATCCCTTCCCTAACCAAGAGATAACATGCCCCTGTGGGGCCTCACTTCTGACTGATGAAAACTGAGCAACCTTCTGAGCCACAAGATGAGATAAAGCTGCAGCTATGAACAGCAGGGCAGAAGGTCTGGCATCTTTCCCTCCCACAAACCTCCATTAAAGGTCAAGCAAACTACTTAGGCCTGCTATTAATGAGATGAAAGAAAAATGGTTTTGCAATATAGAAGATATATGCAAATAAAAAATAAAACAAGAGAGAAAATTGAGGACGCTTGATTCCTTTTTTGTGTTTACAAAAGGAAAACTTTCATGCCCAACTTCATTTCTGGAATTCTTTCTGATCTTCTGACCTCAAAAACTTATGTTTTAGGAAGGAATTGTTTGTTACAGATTGCCTGAGATCAGTGACCACACAGGCTTTGTACAGCAGTAAATTCAATCACCTCTCATTTTTCCCCTCCACCATTCCCAGGTACCTTATTAGGTAGCTGTATTGCAAGTTCTGTTAATAATGTTCATAGTGCTCCTGGGAGTTTGACAGAGACAGTCTACAGTGCATCTCAACACATATCAGAAAAAAAAAATAAAAACAGACCTAGCTTTTACAATCATTACTGCTACAACAGAAAGTTGAAATTAGGGAAGGCTTATAACCAGACAAACAGATAAGTTTTAAAACAACAAAGCTAGAGTTGTGCCATCTTCTGAACTGAAGCATCATTACTAGGGGCAGAAAGTTGAAATTGCTTCTTAAAATAATCATATGGTTCCATTTGGGAAGTTATAAAGATGAAATTAAGAAACAGAAAGAAAACCATACTAACTCACATATTTTCCAGTTAATAAGTATTAAAGATTTTTTTCTTCCCCTTCATGAACAGAGAGCTACTATATAGCCAAGAGAAGACAGAGGCTGCTGCTTGCTTCATAAACTTCTCCTGAATTACAGGACAGTTCACTGTTTTTTAATTAGAAAGGTGTACTAAAGTACAAGGAAGCATAGCAGTTTAATAGTTGTTCTTCTCTGAGGTGCAGATGATAGGACAATTTAACAGAGTAGGCTGATATCTCAGTACTCCTCTAGTCCAATCAGTTTGTTTATGGCATAGACACAATGGTAAACAAGCAGACCTACCTGGTTTTAACTGGACTGCCTACAGTGAACATCAGAAGATACTAGGAGGATAATTCCAGCTCTCTGGGAACAACCTTTGCAGTGTCTGTGCTCTTGTGTCTCCAAGTTACCTCAGAGGCAGGTTTTCCTAGTGAGTCTGAACTTTCTTAGATGTAGCCTTTACTTCAACCCAGGAATTTTAACTAAGCAGAACTTAAGCACTCTGAGTTTTTGTCTTACATTATCCAAGAAGGCCAAACACATCCATACGGCAGCATAGGCATAGCAACTCTAATGCACATGCACAGCCTCTGAGTCCACATACACAGAGTAGATGTGGCACAACCTGGACACATTGGATATATTGCCCATGCTTTTGTGCACATGCAGTATTACTGTAAGATCTATGCAGTATGCAAAGAACTATGCAGATACCACACACTCACACACAATTTCCATGAAGCAAATCTGAGGGAAAGAAAAAAAAAAAAAACCAAGCAAACAAATCAAACCCAAATGTAGGTTACTCTAGGTTCCTTTAAAGGCAGCCCTAGGCTGCCATAACTTTTGTTATCGTACACGATCCAGTCCACAGTGCCTTTAAGTCCTTTTTACCTATTTCAGTCTTGCCATGTCATACTATCTCATATTCAATATATGTATTTGGGTATTGGTAATAACAAGATCAGCGCTCATGTTTCAGATGATTGCTCCCTTGCCCAGTATGGTCAAGCAGAGACAATGGGGCCACGTGTCTGACAGACTGAGAAAATTAATAAGTTAAATTGGCTGTGGCTCAATTTAAAAAAACATTAAAGAGAAGTTCACAGGTTAGAGGACATAGCTAAAATATGTGCCAAAGACTGTGAGGCCTATTGGCTGAAGATATGCTTCTACCAGCTGTCACTTGAAGTTTTAAGTTAAAAAAAACCAAAAAAACCCCTTGCCTGATGAGACAGACACAGCTTTTGCAGTGAGAACTGACGGCCAGAGCAGCACTCACAGAAACGTCTCCTTTTTTCGGTCCTTTCTCCAATATAGAGTGGGAAGTAATTCAAAACCCTTTGTGATTCCTTGCAGGATAATTTGGCTAACAGTACACCCCATGCATAACTGACATGTTTTCCCATGAGATTACTCAGGACTGTACAGGTTTGTTACCATTAGCTTAAGAAAATTAGGTTAAGATGCAAATACAGGTTTTTGCATAATCTTGCTTATTTGCAATAGCAATATCTATGCCCAAATTTTCCATCTCTCTTTTCTCTAGATGGCAAATGCTCATGTCTTCTTCTGACTTCCTTTCACTCAGAGCAGACTGCAGGTCAGCCTTTGCCTCCCCATTTCCCACCAGTCCCTCCCTTCCCCTCATAGCTATTAGCATCCTTCTGCATCACATACATGTAAACGCTTTGAAATGTAGTTGAGATTGCTACAGAAAGGTAAACAAATACGGTCAATCATTGCCAACCCCCTTTAGAGGTCTTATGTCTTAGATACTAATTTCAAAAGAAAAACAATCTTCACATGAGCCCATTCTGTTTTACTTTACATTCGCAATGGAGGAATGCTAGCTGCTCTGATACTTACTGCATGATCCCATGTTAAGAGTCACCATTATATAAACAGTTAAATCACATTCATAGGCTTGGGTATTGAGGTACTGTTCTTTTCAGCCAAGCCTCTGTTGCCACAAACTCTGTCTATATAAAGATCTCATTGAAATTTAGTGAGATGTCTTACTGACCTGGGTATATGCCTGATAAGGTGGTTTTGCAAGATCAGGACCTCTTATGTCAGTTTACACTTACTCCGGAGTATGTAGGAGTCCATCTTTCATAATCCAGCTCATTAAATGACATTTTAGCCTATCCAATAAACCAAAGTGCTCTTTTCAGCAGGAAATACTTTATAAGGTCCACATCCTGCCATCAGCCTAGGCACTGATCTCTCACTTGAAAACAGTAGAGAGGTCTGTGTAAAATATCACTAGCAGGATATGGGTAATCACTGATCTTTTTCTGGCTAGCAGTAGGAGTAGAAATATGCTGTTTTTCTCATATTTAGCAGTTATTTGGTCTGAACTCATTATTTACCTGTATGTTATTAAGGATATTTGACAAGGCTTGTTTTCTTCAAATCCCTAAAGGGGAAGAGATCCATGCCAAGTCTACCCACACATAATTATATACTTCCACAGCAGAACTGTTTAAAAAAAAAAAAAAGTCCCTTGCTTCAGTGATGGAATGGAGAAAAATCTGTCCCCTTGCCAATTCCAGGAATATGAAAAAAAAAGAAATAAAATAATAATTTTTGCTAACTTCAGTTCTAAAAAACTGTTACTGGTATTCATTTACCAACTGATAATTGTAACAGACTAAACTGCAGTATTGCTTCCTTAGACCTGAGCCTGTAGGAGCAAATAAATTGTAATGAAAATACCAACAAGATAGAGCATAAGGTTAGCTTTTATGTGGATATATTTTCCTAAAGTCACTCTCAGATTATCCCATTTATTGGTTTGTGTGAAATCACTTTGTGAAAACACTTGAAGAGACCCAAAGAGAAGCGATCAGCATCTAATCACAGCATGTAATCTATGTTTTTAAAAATTTTTCAAATACCACTTGCCGTCAGAGAGGGTAAAAGAGTAGAGAAAGGGAAGATCTCCCAAATTCAAACTTCAAGTTTATAGCATCAAATTACGGTGTGATTTTAAGGTGTATTTTATATCAATGCATATCATGAGCTTAACGACATTATAGGGATGTGTGGAGCTGAGGAACGGAGAGATTTCTCCTGTTCCTTTTCTGAAGACATATGCTTAGTTGAGAATATGACCTTCATTTTTAAAAGTTTCTAAACCTCAGAATTGCGAACACCCTTGAAAGTATGTCTTCAGTACAAAGAAGGAAAACTAAAGGCATCCACATGTTTAAAAAACCAGGGTTTTTTACTAGAGGAAAGCAGAGGAGGGAACAGCTGACAGATGTTTACAGGGCTGAGGTTAACACTGCAGGATCTATACTCAGTTCTCTTCATCTGCAAAATAATCCTTATGAAAGCAGGATACACAACGGAGAGAGTAGAAGATATGAGAAAAGGAGAAAAGGTGGTAACTGAAGGAAACCTTACTTCTTTATTGAAGATAAACAGTGGTTTCTTCTGTTCTGCTTTTCCTTGTCCTTTTAAAGAAAGTGGCCCACAGTGGCACAGGTAGAAGTTACACTGGGGGAAGAACACATCTGTGGTACAAGGAAAAGCATGCCACCTGGCAAGATGTGCTACCCTGAAGTTGACACCAAATCATTTGGCAAACCAAGATGACAAAAACTGTGCAGCTCAAGCAAAAAAATGGATTTGTTTTCTTATCCAGATTCACCAGACTCACAAAATACCCAGCAGTGCATCAAAAATAGTTCTAAAGACATAAGCCAGTCAAGAGAATCAACCTTCTGCTGTATATAGGCTATAACTTTTACTCAAGCAAACATAACTCAGATACAAAAACCCTTATATATCTCTTAGCATATGGTTACCTTCCTAAAAAGGTGTGTCATTTACATGTTAGCACCAGAGTGAACATTGGGAAGTGGAGAGATTTGCCTGAATTCACTCAAAAGTTACTGAGCTGGTGGTTCGGCAGGCTGAAGTGGCATAAAGATAAATGTAGTATTGTACTTTACACAACCAGTGCACATAACAGTTTACATGTGACTACACAGGCATGCACAACTAATGTCTTACATATGGTGTATGGCTTTTGTCCGGCCTCTAAAGCTTAGCATAATATTGTTCTTTCCCGTTTGCTGAAGGAGATATTGCAAGTCTCACAGATTTGAGATAAGGGCCATATTCTGGTTATTAATTTTCCAGGCACCCTTCCCAAAACTCTTATGGTTTGCAAGAAAGAACTTTGACCCCAGTGACCTCTGGCACAAGTCTGAACCCCACAGGCCCACCACTCCCCTGAAAACAATCTGCAAAATCATGACCACCTTCCTTTGTCCATTTATTTGAGACAAGATAATCCCAGCCTGCTATGCAAGCTCCCAGGTTTTGCTTTGGTGTTTTGAATTAACTGATTTTCAAATCCAAGTCACAGAAAAGGGGCTTTTCAATTTATTAAATTTTACAATGTTAAAAAAAAAATACAAACCCCACAAACACAACACAGTTTCCTTGGTTTATTTTGACAAAAATATTGAAGTCACTGTTGAGATAAAAGTACCATCACCATGACACATTTGAGGTATAAGTTATACATGAAAAGGAGCCAGTATCATTATTTAGAGTAAACAAACCAGTTAGATAATGCAAGAACTGGCATGGACCTTTCAACTCAACCTAAAAGACCCGTTATCTCTGTAAAGTTGTGCTTAAACACCAGGTCTAATGAAGCTTACATGATTTCTGGTTTATGTTTGATGATGGATTGGCTTCAATGTATAGAAATTTCTGACCCACCCCTGCTTCCCCTGAGCTCTTCGCCCCACAGCTCAATGTTTTTCTTTTGTGCGAACTCGCCAATGCCTAGGGCAATCATTTGATCAATTTAAGTCAACATTAGGAATGGAAAAAACAGTCCCCATCCTTCTCTTGTACTGGTACAAACATTCATGCCACCACACAATGAACATGGTTTGGATTAAAATTAACTCTTTTTTTCTTATTATTTGGTGGGTTATAGTGTTACTGAGCAGCAGAAAGGGTGGCTCCACCTCTAGGTTGCATATATAAAAGAAATAAACCCAGAGTTAATCAGATTTAAACAAAACCTGATTTAAACAGATGGCAATCACTATGAAATACATCCAATTTTTTGTTTCCTTACAGAAGTATTCGAAGTATGTGAAAATAGCAGGCATGTGAGATTAAAGATAAACCTGCATAGTCAGGCATATTAGGCTGAAGGCCATTTTCCAGTCCTAAGAAAAATATATTTAAATCACTAAAATAAACTGGCCAGGGCATTACATGTAAATAATCATAGTTAGCACATGATCTAAGATACCATTGTTGAATTTATCCAAGTTACAAAGGACAGAGCAATATGGGGGAGTCATGCAGAGACCCACTGAAGAGATTTCCCCTTTTCAGCACGTCAGCAGCAGACTTTTTTGGTAAGAATTTTCATGGATTGTTGCCTGTGATGAATACAGTAGATACCTTTTAAAAAGTCCCACACATCATGGTTGTCACTCTGTTACCTTTCACAATAAGTCCATCTTAAAGAAAAGGGGAATAACCTTTTATTATTGTTACTGTCATAACCTACCATTTCTGTATAGGATCTGTACCATTATCCTTCTTTCTCTAGCAAAATTCATAATTAACAACAAGAAATAATCCTGTGTGTACACAAATAAACAGAAAGGAACATTTTCCAGTAGATGGCTGAAAATTAAGGAACTTTTTTTTTCTGGCAGGCAGTAGATAGGAAAAACGTAACTGAGCCAATGCAAAAATGTCAAGCTGTTGTTATCAGAATAATAAAAATATTATGGAAACATGTTTTTTATTGATTTATGATGAGGAATGGGATTTTTGCTGCTTTTTTGTTGTTGTTGTTTCTTGGGAAACTACCATGTCAGGAAAGAGACTCAACATGAGCCTATGAATCTCCCCTTCTTCATCTGCTATATTTTCCTTTTTCATTTGTGGCAACTTATAGAAAGCTTTCCAACACAACTTGGAAAATTCATCACCTGAAACTGTCAGAGTTCATGGCTGTCAGTAAATGTTTGGGAAAGACTTGGTTTTGGTTTTAATCTACGTGCCGATCAGTTTTCTTGGCCTCAGCACAGAATTTAATTGGTTTCACTCTCAGGACAAGACAACATTTCCATTCGCAGCTCTGAAAATTTTTTCATCTGTAATTTTACGTAAAATTTCAGAAACACAGTTTTGTGTTCAAATATTCTTGTGCCTTTGCAAAGTGTCAAAACAAGTTATCTATATTTATGGCAAACAGACTTCAAAACAGTAATGAAAGCTTATTACTATTTTTAAGGGTCTAAAAATCATAGGACAAAAGTACATGAGTACAGTAACTATTGATACTATGATTTCATGGCAGCAAAATTCAGATTAGATATCTCTCTCAACTGTTTCGATCGAGCTCCCCACAAGCAGATTTCATTAACATGTTAAAAAAAATGCAGTCACCTGTACCTCTCTCCATTCACAACCCAACGCTTCTTCCATAGGGTGAATTCTGTTAAAGGGGGAATGTATTGAAAAGAGCTCACTGCCCACAGTCCAACGCCCAAGCAGTCATATGATCATTTTAGCCCAGTATCAAACCTAAGTTTAAAAAATAACCTTGGGAGAGATAGTTTCTTAACTAATGCTTAATGTCATTCTAACATATGTGGGTGTTGGGTTTTTTCACCAGAATTGTCCATAAGCAGAACTAAGCTTGTCTCTGTCTCAGTACTACCTGGTGCAACAGTGTGGTTTTGGACAAACGCTGAAAATTTAACAAAATTGCAAACTTAAATTTTTTTCTACTATCTTTGGTAGAGCTCAGGTTTCACCAATTCTAACTGTGGAGTGGAAGAAGTGTTTACTGGTTAAATAAGACTCCTGCTCCTCTGGTTTTTGAAGAAGGTTTGTTGAGGCACTGAATGCAAAGGGAGGAAACAGGAACATAATGTGTGAGGGCAACGTCAGCTAATCACCGACACACAGGACAGGAACTAAGAATTAACACTACTGGTTTCATTGCTGATCCTCTGGATGAACTTTGACAAGGTGTATTTAATCTCTGAAACCATTTTTCCTTCCATAGCATGGACATACATCTTTTCAGAATGCTTGACGATCTCTGTCTTCAAATACGTATCTTCTCATTCTTCCATCAAATTTAATTTTCAGTGCCATTAAAATAAATAGTTGCTTCCTGCTACCATTCAAGTTTCTACACTGATGTCAAAAAGCATGCATTATTCTTTCCAAATTTGAGATTAACTCAGGATAGCTTTATTTGCTCAATCACAGCATGAAGTTGGAAAGGGGGAAAAGGGCAGGTTATGACCAAGGCTTTGTTTCCTACCTTCCAAGCACTAGCTCTAGAGAGGTTTTGCAATACCAAATACTGAGCTATACTGCTGTGTATTTTGCAATATTGAGCTTTCCAGAAAACCAAAAGCAAATGAGCTCTCCCTTCCTCTGGCCCTTATAAATAACTGTATAAAATAACTATTTCAAGATCTCTAGCTTGAAGTGTAACATCTGCTTTCCAGGTTGTCTGGAATTCTGCTTTCTTGAAAGACAGACCTCTAGATAAAGCCATTGCAACTACTATGTGTATAGTGTATTAGACGACATTCATTTGGGTGTTGAGGATGACCATAATAATAGTGATTTGCCTAATTTGTCAAATCTATGTTCAAAATGTCATTGCTTCTGGATGTTTGGCAGCATTAAATGTAGTTAAATACTAAGCTTCATAGCAAAGTAGCATTAAGTGAACAATGCCTTAAAAGTAATGAATTTGAGAGGATCTGCTGGTCAGAAAAGAGATTTCTTGAAGTTTTCATGAAATAAAATACAGAAATCCTCACTCAAAACTATCTGTCTCATTGAGAAAATGCAGTAGGTTTATACTGACAAGTGATAAGTTTATTAACTTTGTTTGATCTTTAGTTAGAGAATATTGTATTTACCTATAGCTAGATTTATTCAGTATGTTTGGAATGGTCTAATGTACTTGGCAAGAAAGGGAGTTTTTGGCAAAGAAGGACCGTATCTGCATTTGTAGATCTTATGGGAAAAAGTTGTGTCATCAGGGCAATGTAATATGACACGTTTAAATGTTTCACTAGTACCGACACAAACATATGCAGGGCAAAGTTTCTATTTTTCAGTTTTTGCTTTTACAATCTTAATTTTTTATTTCTTTTTGTTTTCAAAGCAGTCTATGTTCCTTCAAATTCACTTATGTATCTCAAATCTCCTGTGCAGTGACTTAGTACACCAACATAGGAATGCTAATAAACACATACACACAAAATATTGTGTACAAGACTTTACACACATGAGGTGAAAGAGATTTTACTGAATATAGTTGTTTCTTAGATTTCGATTCTGCAGAAATTAAACACTACGTCTTGACTAGTTATTTATATACTCTCACAGCAGCATTTTTGTTTTGTATATGCACCCTTACAATATTAACATCTGTTTCAAGTACAATCTTTGTTCAAAATAGAGACACTGTAATAAAAGAGAAATACGTCCCCTGTCCACATCAGAATCAGAACAGTTACTTTGGTTAGTTGTCTTCAAGATGCCAGAAATTCCTCTCAGCTGTTCTGTATACATTTTAGAGTTAGCAGTGAGCTGAAAATATGACTCAAAGAATAAAGCTTATGCCGACCTATGGCCATATTTGTATATAGGGGATTATGGCATTCTGGGAAGCATTGCATGCACCAGTTGTTAAAAAGCAAACAAAATCCTCTTGACCCTTTTTCTCATGTGCATGCCTATTTAGAGAAGGAACTACATCCTTCTTTCACTGGAATTGCATTTTGACTGCAGCTCCCTCATACTTTTCATACAGATGCATGAGGCCTTTGTGATCTTATAGGTCCTCCTATATTCTTTGTCCATGCCTACCTGCTGCTCCTATATCCTTCAGAACCCACTGCACATGTGCAGATACATGAGCACACATTTTAATGCATGAAAACCACTACTGTATTCAAGCACAGTGGACTCCTAAGCACATTACGGCCATTAGAATACTCAAGTATACATGACACTCCAGTAAGCATTATGACCTCAAGACACTCAGTAACTTAGAGAGTACCCCACATTTTAAAAAAATATATTTCTAACTTCACCGTTTTTTGGTGGAATGTCAACATTCCACCAATAGATGTAATCTATTCACAAATGTTTTTGTTTGCCCTGCATCTCTAACTTTTCCTTTCTGGAATGGTATGCTATTGCGCACAGGCAACACATAACATTTAAGGAGAGGGTTAAAATTCAAATAAGGGAATATAGGATGTAAAAAAAATTAATTTAGAACTTTCTAGTGCTTGCAACAAGATTCATTTTCAAGGTATCCCATGTGTAGACCACATGAGCAAGGAAACACACAAGCGAAATGGGGCAGTATCACATTCATTTTAAGTGAATGGTCTTCTTTCTGGTCCCTATTGAGATACTAAAAATAAGTATTATATACAAAGCTTTAGATATAGTTAAGATTGTGTAGGTATCTACTGCAAAGACTACTAAAATAAGAAAAGTAAAAGAAAATTAGGAGGTAGGTGACACAGTAAAGCCATTTGAGAGGGAAAAAGAATGGGAAATCATCATAATGAGTTACAAGATCATTATAGAAAAATCTATGATAAGTCTCAAATATTCTTGTTAAATGGATTTTCAGTTCTTCTTTTTCCCTTCTCCTGCCTCTTCCCAGAATACTTTACAATGACTTATTGCTCTTCAGAGAAGGGTTTTCAAGAGATTTCTGAGGGTAAATGATACACAGTAAGTAATTTTTAGCCAACTACAGTCAGATAGGGACACTGGTATACTCAATTACTTTTTGAAACATTTACCGGCCATCAACTGCTCAGATTGATTACAGAACAGGGAAATTTTTTCAAAGTGTGACAGTTGTTGGCCACAAAAACACAATGCAACTGTCAGTCAAAACCAGCCATGGACCTATCAATATTTAAACCCCAAAAGCTCTTTTGAAAGTCATGGGAACCATTTAAAGCAACTAATTTACTCATAGCATGGGGTGCGAGATTTAAGTCTGCAGCACAACTTATATTTCAAGAAGTCTGCCACTGAGTTTACATCATACAGGGCATTAAAGTGTGAAAACAAAATCTGTAAGAAGAAAATTCAGTTCTGAGATGGTCTGATGTTACAGGGGTACAAGGTGTTGGTCAAGCATTCCATACTGGAGCAATGCAACTGAAGCTACATATTATTGTCTTCATGACTTAAAGAGATGAACAAGTAGTCCTGTACACTATAAATATTTATATGATGGTTTAGATTATAAACTAACTCCATCCTTTTCTCAACGGTCTCAACGGACATCCTAGAAACTGCCTGTGCTCAATTGAGGACATCAGCTACCTACCTAGAAAAGAGTTCCTACTTGTGGACCCAGACAAATTGGGAATAAGGCCACAAGTATAGTACCAGGGAGAAAGCAGAATCAAGCTGAGTGTGATCAGTTACAGTATCTTACAGACACAAGGACACAGGTCTGCTCTGTGAACATCAATCTGGGGTTAGAGTTCGCACGCTCCTGTCTCCTTCAACTTCACAAAAGATGGCCATCCTGAACAATGGACTCATTTTTTCAAAGTGTTGATACTACCATTGCACATGTGGCTGGCCTTTTGTCAGTAATCAGAGAGTGCCACAGCACCTCCCACTCAGATGATAGCTGGTGGAAGGTCACAGAGCTAGTGGCTAAACATAGAATCATAGAATCATTTAGGTTGGAAAAGACCTTTAAAATCATCAAGTCCAACAGTTAAGTCAACACACTGCCAAGTCCACCACTAAACCAGGTCCCTAAACACCACATCTACACATCTTTTAAACACCTCCAGGGATGGTGACCCTACCATTTCCCTGGGCAGCCTGTTCCAGTGCCTGACAACACTTTCAGTGAATAATTTTTTCCTCATGTCCAATCTAAACCTCCCCTGGCACAACTTGAGGCCATTTCCTCTTGTTTTATCACTTGTTACTTGGGAGAAGAGACCAACCCTCAACTCGCTACAACCTCCTTTCAGGGAGTTGTAGAGAGCGATAAGGTTCCCCTCAGCCTCTTTTTCTTCAGGCCACCCCAACAACCCCAGCTCCCTCAGCCGCTCCTCGTAAGACTTGTGCTCATGGTCTCATTGATATTAATGGTTTGTGTTGGATGAGACATATACCCCAGAGAATAGTTTATTGAATGTATTATATTTCATAAGAAGTTTTGAACATGAAAACATATCTTGTGACTGTAGCTAACTGGCCCAAATAAGCCAACAATCAACAGTCCTTCAAGGTACTGACTTTTTAAAAAGCACTGATCCAAAATAAATAACCTCGATATTGCTGCAATTTAAAGCCTTTTCCTCTTGTGATTTCACTAGGGGCACAGCAGAAGAGACTGACCCCCACCTCACTACAACCTCCTTTCAAGTAGTTGTAGAGAGCGATGAGGTCCCTCCTGAGCCTCCTCTTCTCCAGACTGAACAATCCCAGCTCCCTCAGTCATTCCCCATAAGACATGTTTTCCAGTCCCTTCATCAGCTTTGTTGTCCTTTTCTGGACACATTCCAGCACCTCAATGTCTTTTCTAAAGTGAGGGGCCAAAAAACTTCACCAAACTACCATGCTGAATAAAAAGATTATATTCATTGAAATACTTAAATGTAGGTCTGTCTCTAAGCATTCAAATAAACCTTAGAGAATAAAAATCTACACAAGCAAGGAATATTTTTAATTCAGTTTTGATATTACCCATACAATGCCATCATTAATTCAGATTCCATCACAATTTAAAATCGTGGATTAATTGAGGTTGAGATGGCTTTATCTTACACAGACTACCAGCAGCACAGGACTCAAAAAAATGCCATTCAAGTGATATTTACTGATTCAGCCTACTTTTAGGCTTAACACTACAATATTTAATTGCCTATCTCTACATGTTTTACACTGTGGGTATGCATGTAGTGTGCAGCACATACAACATAGCCAAGGGAGAGAAATCCAATCTATCTGCCTACTGTGCCAATAGACTTCAGATCTGGGATTAAAACAAACATTTTCAAAATTACCACCGGAATGTTGTTAATATCACAGGCCTTCCCTCCCAATTAAGTTCACAAACCAATCCTGCAGCTCAGCTCATGAAGTACTGGAAGTATTTTCCCCTTTATTTAAGTAACACGAACAAGGTGCTGGCCACTTCACTAGTCACCCAGCAATGTACAAAACCTGAATAATTATTCATTGGTGCTGCCTACCAGAGATCAGAGATTCTGATCTGATTTCAAATGGCTCTTTAGTGAGAGTTGTCATTTGTGCACTGTCAATAAATTAACATTTTCATCTTTCCTTAATTTACCATTTCTTTTTCCAAAAGAAAAATCCTCCCCCATGCAGTCACTAATTATCTCCATGACCTTTCCAGGAGGTGAGTGGGTTGATGACCTCCTTTCTGCTTCCGTTTCTTCTGTGCTATGCTTTGCCTTGCAGGAACAGTGGCTGGCTGTTTTTCCCATCTTTCAGAGGTCTACCAAGTAGACATTTTCATTCCTTCTCTTCATACTGAGGGGTGCCAGAAAGCTGGGTTTCCACTCTGTCCTCCTTTCCTCAGGGCTCATGGGATACAAAAGAGGAAGGCTGACAAAGAGATCTGGCAAGGATCTGCCTACCTCAAAACAACGACTCAAGATTGCATAAAGTATATTTAAAGCAGCATCTTATTCAATTCAGATGGACTTAAGATTCAATTCAAACGCTTAACACAGTTCTAATTACTGGTTTCCTGCCTACATCATCCATTCATCTGAATCAAAATAAATCTGATGAACTGTAGTAACACACTTGGCAGCATATTTGTGTTGCAACAACTGCTGTATGGTTCTGATGTTCTTTCAGTGAAAATCGATATTGTTCCATTTGATATATCCAGCAGGCACAATCAATTCTTATGCCCCAAGATTTAAAAAAAAAAAAAAAGCAAGCTAGAGAAAATGCAATACAAATAGCAAGTCTGAAATGTTCAGTTTAACTCAGATTAAAGTGAAATTAAATGGTATCTTTGCTCTAATTTCAGTATGTTACACCTTTGGTGTCTCAAGAATTGGGTTTCAAATAAAACCCAAAGGAAGGAGAACAAAATTTAAAAAGATGTGTACGTGTTTTTGAGGCAGAGGGAAGGAGGGAGTGTTTCTTACTTGAAACAAAAAGTACATCATACAAAATCTAGCACACATGCAGTACAAGTGAAGCTGAGGTCCAAATCCCATTCTTTGCTATTGTTACAGACAGGAATCTTGATTTCTCTTTCTCTTCTGTGTTTTTTAGCATATTTGGTCTTCATACTAGAAGTCTTCAGCTAGTTACTGCATGTTAAATAGGTCAGCCTTAAGAAAATATATAGGCATGATGATGTGAGAAATTTTTTTGGCATAGATACATGAGCATTTCAGGTGACCTTAGAAGACTGGACTCAGTGACAATCCTTGTAAATTCAAACTCCTAAGATTTTCTTCTCATCTTCAATCAACATGTTAAGGAGCTCAACCTGATGTTGCTTTACTAAATAGTGCAAAATTACTGTAATGCAGATGCTGAAACTTATGGATACATAGATTTTCACATCACCCTCTTTTCTGAATAAAAACCTTCAAACAGAAGCTAACTAACTGAAGCACAGCTAGTGCTACCTTCAAAAGTTTTGGGCAATAGTTTGTGTCACAGGACATATTAACTTTCAGTTAAAATCTGTGCTATGAAGCTACTTGATGAGGTTCTGTGGAGAACATGAATCCTAGACCAGAAGCACTGCAGTTCATTCTGCTCTGGTATATAGAGTAAGAAGCTTCAACATCCTCAGCTGGGAAGTTCCAAGGATACATAAACTCTGCCTCAGATGAGATGACTTGTAACGTAAGTGAACATAATGAATCTATCTACATGAATGAATCTACAACAACTTAAGTAAGTTTCTGCACTAAAAGTGCTCAAGTGATACCCTTTCCTTCACATGGAGGTTCTGTAGGGGAAAACACACCCTGTTTCCCTTTATCAAAATTGATTTTAAAGTTGTTTTATACAAGAAAGATATTAAAGAGCGGACACCATTCCTGACATTTCCATTGAAGCAAGCTTCATAACAGAGAAGGGATGATTACATATTTTTTTTTGTAGATGACAAAAAAGTATGGGAAAAACAAAAAAAAATTTCTTGGTTATGCAAGACTCTTCTGTTTGATTCTTGGCCAGCTTTGGATCATAATCCCTATTATTTCAAAATATTATGCTGGAAATTTTGCTGGAATCTTTACTAAAGAAATAGTTGCACTGATGGACTGAAACTTTCCTGCTTCTGAATGCAACCTTCTCTGTCATACTGGAGGCTAGATTTAACCAGAGTATTCACCAATATTTATGCAAAGCCTGAAAGGGAAAAAAAGTATAACTGTAAACAGCCATACAAAATAGCTTTAAGATGAAGAATTCTGTATTTTGTAGCCAGTTCCATAAAATTTTCCATGCAGACTTTTCGAATCCTGAATGGTCTTTTTTTCTAATTTCTGTTGAGAAACTCAATATAAAGTAACTTAGTAGTGAAGTGTGAAGACCAAAGACTTAGGCTCAAGTTTCCATTCTGCAAAATTCTCTCTCCTGTATGCTCATTAAGTATCTGTTGTGTATTCTGCATTAGTGTGGAACTAAAACCAAAGATTTCAAAGCCTTAATTTTTCCATTACACAGAATCCTTATTTCTTTGTCAGCCTTAAAATGTATTTTCTCACTGTCAGTCAAACTCCAGTGAAAACAGACATCTGAGCTTCATTCTCCACCAGTCTGACCATTACTATAATATCAGGTCAAAGGACTGCCTCATGCATCTCTCAAGCCTATTCATATACATGATTTGGCTCTACTACCCCACTAAAGTCAGCACACAGACACAACTGTGGTAGACAGCAGCATGTTAAACTGCAATGACAGGAATTTCAGGTGTTTGCCATATAAAACACAGTAAACCACCTATAATGGGATAGTTCTTTGTACTGGGAACACTTCAAAGTACAATGTTGGAAATCAAAAGCCTTATCTAATCTTGAACACAAACCCACCAGTAGACAACATTGTTCTAACACCACTGTCCACAGGCTCCAGTGAGACAAAGGTTTTCACTCCAATCAAGACAAGATTTCTAGAAGGTCCTTTGGCATATCCTAAATCTGGATAAAATACGAATGAAAAATATAAACTATATGTTGTACTATGATATTTTAAACAGTGACTTTTTAAACTAAGAGCACTGATAGAAAGGAGAGTTTTTTTCCTTTCCCCTTTCATTCTGGGATTTCAAAAGCAAGAAACTTCAATTTACCATCAGCCAAGCAAACACTGTTTAGCTATCAGTAGGGTCAGTGTCACCAAAAGCAATATTTTTTTGTGAGGAACCTTTGTTTTCCTTTTCAAAGTTGTTTTTCTTTTTACCTGATTACTTCCTCATGATCAACTGCAGTCAAGTTGGTTGCAAACAGCACAAATATCCCAGAAATGAATCATAATTCAGAGAAAAAAACAAACAAACATCCAGCTGACAATAAACTTGTTTCTTGCCTTGTTTTTTCAGTCTCAGAAGAGGAAAGCATTGTAACACAGACACATACTACAAGTTTCTTCAGGTGCACAAAAGCTAATATTAATTTGAACTAAACTATATTTGCTGTGCAAAAGGCCTTACCCGAGTGCAATGTTGTGGATAAGAATTACCTTCCCCACTCTCAGGTCAAAATTCTCAGAGCACTTTTATCTGAGGCAAACTATGGGCAGAACTAGATACCCACTTGAGCCTGCAGATTCTTCTGTTCAGCAGTTTTATAGAAACTCAGAGACATAGGAAGACCAAAAAACTAGGTAAACACATGCACAGCCAAACAAAATCACCTCACTAAAGTGTTACATTTGGAAATTTAAAAACATCATCACAAAAACACCTTAACCATCAAGGGTGGGAAAGGACAGGGAGGAAGGATGCCTTTTGGAGATACATACAAAGGATTTTATAGGTATCTTCACATACATTCTGTTATCATATGAAAATGACTTTATTTCTAGATGACTATTTGAAAGGTACGTTGAAGGCCACAGCAGTTATCTACTGTTCCTTGTGGCAAATATTTACAACTTACTTTCTCTCAGCTGATGCCATAAATTTGCATGAATCTACCCTCAATTAGAGAACTCAAAGACAGTTTAGTTACACAAAAAACAAATTTGTAGAGTGTGCTGAAGTTATGGCAGCACCCTGCTACCAAATAAGAAATTCCTATGGGTGTAAGGATGATTCCTGTTAGCACATAATATGATGAACCTGGGTGTTCATCAGTGCCCAGTTAGAGTTGATACCAACCAAAAGCCCAAAGCCGACACTCTCCCACCTCCTCAACAAACAATATGCTTTAAGGTCATTCATGATCAAGGAACACATCGATACTGAGTCACTTAAAATGTTCACTTATAACTGATCCACTTAGATTAGAGCTGTAGACTTAATAATGGGCATTAGTCCAGTGTTAGCAATACACAGTGAAGTATATTTGCCCCAGATATCCAAACATCTAACAGGAGAACAGAGCAGAAACTCCAGTTAGGCTTCCTCAGTCGCCCTAGATAAATGGTTTTGATTAGGTGCATGAGTAGCAACTCCAGTGTGCACAACACAAGGGAGGTTCAATCTACACTGGCAATGTCAATGGACCTCAGACACACAGGTGAGCCCACTGATGTCCCATGCTCTCTGAACTTTCGCCATGTACTGCAAGTCTAAAGCTTTCAGCAGTGTCTACTGTGTGTACAGCAAACCTGGTATTTTCCTTCAGGAAATATCTGTGCATAAACAACACACGTTCAGATTTCCAACACAGAAGTCCAGCTGCTCTAGACAGTTCTCCTGCAACATATAAGATAATTTTGGCTGTGCAAGATTATTTTTTTCTGTGGAAGGACTGTATGTGCCTCAGTATAAATATGCACGTAATACTGCTGATAAAGTCAGCACACTGGGCTCACTTCCAAATGAGCTGTTTAAAACACACAGTATTGATGGATTGAGGATGCATGAACCAAGAAGTATTTGGACTCAAATACATCTAACCATTTTTTTGCTTGTAATGACATGTTAAGCAAGGGTATTTTGACATCACTGAATGTGCAATCTAGAATGTAGCTGTGCAACAAAATCTGATAACAAAAGATGAATACAGACCTGTAGAAAAAAAAATGAGGTTATTGCAGTTTCTGCTCTGAAATTGAAAAAACGTGTTCCAGAGAAAGGCATTCTGGCTGATGAGTCAGTGTACACTGCAAATCCAAGAACAGTACCGACATTGGAGCTAAACCATAATAAAGATTTTATAAGAAAGTTAATTCTTATGACAATTGAAATGGACTTTGCAAAACATTAGAAAAAATGAGCTTCCCATGCAAAGTTGTGCTGCTTCTCACGTATCTTGCAAGCAAGAGTTGCAGGAAATATGATGATTGATGTGGAATTTATGGACTGACACTGTTTTATGTATGAATAGCAACCTAAGTTTCTTGAGAAAATGAAGACTGAAAAAAATCATTTTTCAGGAGACAAAACATATTCACTTGAGAAATGAGAGAGAAATATGCCTCCTGCTCCAGCTTTTAAGGGTCTGCAGATGTATGTCTGTCTGGAGATAAAAATAGCCTTAAAACTAAATACATAAAGTGAGAAAAGAGACGTTTTCTCTCTTTCTTTTCTCTACCTATCACATTGATAAATTTATTTCTGTGAGTATTAGAGTAATCTGGAAGCCATGCAAATTAGAAAGTTTTATATTAACTGTAAAAAAACCTCACAAAATCTAAAAACAAAAACAAAAGAACAAATCCCCAAAAATTAGCATTAACTCTGGTGAAAAAAAACCCACAACCATTTGGACACCTTCCCTTTATGTTGTATCCCTTCATCTAAGTGTTTTAAAAATACTACCTGTTCTACGAATTCCAACATCTGAATATCCAGCTACATTTTTATTTCTTTATCAATCACATGTGCAAAAATTTGCCATAAAGAACCCTCACAGTGATTTATGCATAAAACTACAAAAGTATCTGGACTCATCATCTGATCCTGGTTTTAGAGCTATCAATTAATTCTGCCTGTGGAATATTTTCTATCATTGTTAACGTGGAGAACCTCAGCTGAACTTTTCAGCCTCAGAAGGAAGACACCAGGCTGTTCTTGTAAATTAACTTGTGCTTGAAAAATAGCCAAATTGGACACAGCAATAGGTTGGAGGGGTTGAGGGAACATTAGAGGGAAGAAAAAAAATTCCACGGTGTCTCCTCTTTTTGTTGGAAGGAAGAAAAGGTATTTTTTCAGAGTAGAAATATATTTCATCTTAATGTCACTTACCACATAGTTCAGCTTTTTTGATGTTACCTTTTACATATTTTCTCATTCTCCATGTTGACATACATTAGCCAGTAAAGTCAAATACTCCATGGCAAGTCTTCAGCTTTAGAAATCAATTGCTCTACTACTACACATGGCAAGGTTGGACTTGTTACTCTTCTTAAAATAGGCTAGTGCAGGTGATTTTTTTCACTATCTTATTGAGTTCTGTCACGTACTTCTGAGACCTACATTATTCCTCCAGTATACCAGCTGAATTATAGTGTCTCTTAAGAGTCAAAAAGCACAGTAAGTGGAGAATTTGCTTAGTAAAATATTTTCTCAATGACGACAAAAACGTCACTGCTAGTCTACTTTTTCACAGAAATAACATCCTTCCTATGCTGTCAGCAGAATTTACTTTGGCATTTACCAAGTAATTTAACAAAATTCACACTTTTAAAAATTAATCTTCATTCTCACAGGAAAGGTTCTTATAAACAGACTTGACTTCATCCATTCTATTTCAAATGAAATTTCAGTTATTAGGTCTTAATCTGTAGCAGTCAAATGCATAACAATTACACTAAAGAGTATGTATGAAACTTGGGAAATACAAATTGAACCTTAAGAACCAGTTTTCAGAATAGATACAGTGAACAGTGTCAACCATGGATATCTGAACTAAAAACAAGATAAGCCTTTATATCCCTGAATATTCATCTGAATGTCCAACAGTTCACCCAGTAAACAGTCTTTCTTAATGGCAAGAGGTTTGATCTATTTTAACAGTTTAGTATTTTTCATAACAGTTTTATTTTGCTGATCTCAGAATTACTTAAAGAGCATCACATACATTTTTGCATATAGGCATTTCAATCCCTTTAACCAAAAGGAGTAATCACAATTCTGCATTTTCCACACAACCAGAGGTGACTCCTACCTTAGGGTTAGTGTGGCTCATCCCCACAATAACTTTACACTCCTCATTAAAACCTTTTTGTTCCCCCCTTGCACCAAGCCTGGACTGTGCACATACAAGCACCCCGGCCCAGCATTATGGAAATACACTGGAAAAGGAAGCAGCCATTGAACCAAGAAGTACCTGGCACTTTGGCAGAGTTTAGCAGGGATTTCACTGCCTGTCCCCATGCTTTCTGGGACAGGCACACAGCCACCTGGGGTATGCACAAGGAGGGGCAAATAAGATAAAGTTACAAGGTTTCTTACCAGGTAACTGTCATTTTTCTGTTTTATAACATGTAATAACTAAATACATTAATCTTATATTCACCCAATGACTTGATCATAATGTTACTATTTTGTACCACAATGTTCTTACACCTTTTTGCATTGTATGTATGAACATATTACAGATTTTGCTGTTCATATCCCCACCAGTCAAAACGCATTAGAGCCAACACTACATACAAGCATAGGTGTCTCCCCATAAGAGTAAATTACTAGCATTTCAGTAAAGATGATCTTACAGTTGGATTTATTTTGTTGGAAGCTCATACAATGGTCTTCTCATTTGAGTTATGAAACCTAAGTGTATGCAAAATGTTTTTTTACAAAATGGAGAACAGAGCTGTAAATTATTAATCAGACTGGCAGTATGGTGATTCCATATTATCAGTGATGCAGTGAGAAATGGAAGTTGCTCACATTCTTTGCTAATATATCCTCTTGGCCTCCTCTAAACACTAAATATTCTCTTTTTTTGTGATCTTTGATTCATTATGCCTCATCAGCTCTTTTGTACTAATCAAGTTTGGTTAGAAAACTGGTTTCCACCTTCCTATACTTAGTATACAAAAATATTACTCACCTGAACTTTGTTCTCAGCAAATAAAGTTTTAAATATATGGGTACATAACCTCAATATTTTGATTCTGAAGCTACTCTGGTTCTTGAGAGCTTCACTTGGGAGCTTTATGAAAGCTTCACTTGGAGGGCTTAAGAAATATTTTCTCCAAAGGATAAGTTCCCTGCTTGAATCATGACTTTTGAAGGCTCCATTAGACCTTTTCCTCATCCCCACTAGAAGATAGAGTTGTTGCACATTGTTTGAAACATGTTCTCCAGGCAAAACTGGTGCCTATTTCTTGCAATGACCTGTACTTCATAGCTGTGGCAGTGGCAACTTTAACAGGTGTATGGCTAACAAAACAACCCTTCACATTAAATCATCCTAGTTGTACCAGTCCTTGACAAGTATTGTGCTACAGAGGACAGAAATTACCCTTCTGCCTATCTCACAGTAAAGGCACATGGCTGTCATGCTCTCATAGCAGTTAGTAGAGGGTTTGCATCATGAGCTACTTGCACTTTTTCATTTGTTAGAAAACAAATAAAGCCACAGGCCTGACAAAGTCACCATCAAAAATTTTGCCTTTGGTTCCCAAAACATAAGCCACCACAGGACTAAAACTCATCCCAATCTGCATGCTAAATATTTTAGAATCATAGAATGGTTTAGTCTAACTCCCCTGCCACGGGAGGGGACATACTCACCTAGATCAGGTTGCTCAAAGCCCCATCCGATCTGCTTTCAAACATTTCCAGTGATGGGGCACCCACAATTTAGCTGGACAACCTGTCCCAGTGGTTTATTGCCCTCATCATGAAGAACTTCTTATGTCCAATCTGAACCCACACTCTTTCAGTTTAAATCTATTGCCCCTTGCCCTGTCATTACAGGCCGTGGTAAAAAGTCTCTGTCCATCTTCTTTATAAGCTCCCTTTATATACTGAAAGGCCACAGTAAAGTCTCCCTGGAGCCCTCTGTTCTCAAGGTTGAACAATCCCAATACTCTCAACTTTCCTTTCTAGGAGAACTATTCTAGACCTCTGTTAATTTTTGAGACTCTACTCTTGACACAGTTTAACATGTCTGTATCTTTGAGATAAGAGCAGAGTAGATGGGGAGAAGCACCTCCTTTAACTACACTTTTTTTTATGCGGCCCAGGTTACAATTGGTTTTCTGGGCCATAAGTGCACATTGCCAGTTTACGTCCAATTTTTCATCCACTAATATCCCCAAGTTCTTCTCCACAGGGCTGCTTTCAAACAATTCTTCCGCCAGTCTTTATTGATATTTTGATCTATTTCGCCTGTCCTCTTCTAAAACATATTCTACCATGTCAGGTTGTCAGCCACAATTTATTTTGAAGGACACCATGTTCTGTTACTGACCTTGCTACACTACTCTTTACCAGCCTTGTAGCCATAAGTAGGTTGCAGCAACCCTCAATATAAATCAGGCCTGAAGTCTTCACAGATTATACTTAAAACTCATAACTGGCTAAACTATTGCTCCTGTCTCCTTACTTCAACTCATATTTAACTGACTTTGTTTTCAACACAGTTGGCTCCCACAAGGTATCATCCTGTTACTGGTCACGACCTGGTACAGAGTTGACAGGGTACATGTAGCTAAAAGTTTGCCTAGAGATTTAAACGAGGTGATAATCCATCACATCATACACTGCATTATGTGCTCTCTCCCACTTTGTACAGTATGTACACAAAGCAGAATTGGCATCAGGTAGGACTTGTGTTCCATGTGCCAAAGCACTGAACAGCTGCATTTTCCCCAGCTTGATGCAATTTGTTTTTACAGAACATGTTCCATATGGTTTAGCGATGAGCTTATTCTAACTGCCCCCTTCTGGTATGTCAAGGCCAGGCATTACAGACATGCACCTAACATGCCCTTTATTGCCTATGGCAAGAAACATCCCCAGTGGAAAACAGCCCACCCTGCTGCCTGCTTCCATTTGAGTTTGCAGACTACCTGACTGTGTTCTCCCTTTGTACTGTCTATAGGGCTTATGTCATACAGAGGCTTGGGGAGGGGACAGAAACTGTTGGGGGGAAGGATGGAGAGGAAGAGAAAAAGAAAATGACTGACAAGTTGAAGGAAATGTCCAAAATCTGATAACAAGCATAAATGTAACCATGGGGAAGGGGTAGGTGAAAGGAGGGCAAGATCAAGAGTTGAAAAAAAAAAAAAAAAGAAATAAAATCAGACATCAGCAAAGAAACAGATGTCAACTAGAACTGAAATTTTAATTCAGAATATCCTTCTATTCAGGGCAAAAAAGTTGAACAAATAAGTTAAAAATTAAAATCCGGGTTTTGAAGTTCAGGAGTTAACTGTGTCACTCTTCTCAAACAAGAAAGAAAAAACAAAAGTTTGGAAGCTGGATGAAATTAGTATAAGTGACACTTTGTTAAACATTTGCAGTGCCAAAGTGAGGGTATTGGCACAAGATCCAGTAGAAATATAATTGTGTTTTTGCCTTTACTAAAATTGCAATCTCAACAAATTAGAAAAAATAATTAGATAATAGAGTATTCTAGCAGTGCAAATAAAATAGTCAGAGATCAGTACCATACAGCATCATTGCATTATTTCAACACAAGAATCACATTGAAGTCACACAGATTCTTATTTGCCAGAAAACATATTTTAGAGGACAGGGAAAAAAAAAAGACAGAGGGAAAGGATGGTTCAATCTCATTTAATTTTGTTATTTAATGTCTATTAAAAAGCTAGTGTGACTTTTTTGTTTTTAGAATAAATGTTTTTCTTAATTAAAGAAAAACAAGGCTATGTGGGAGAACAAGGGGACCCTACTCTAGATTTCCTGAACACCAAACAAAATTTTGTCAAAATTTGAAAATGAGAGGTGGGAGTGGGAGAAGGAAGAAGGTCACTTGTGTGCCCCCCAGAAGACCCTCATTCTTCATACTTAGCTCAGGCTAAGAAATTCTTCATGCTTTAAAGACCACTAAGATTGTTTTAAACAAGAGTCAAGACTCTCTGTTTTAAAAATATCCTAAAAGCATACTGCCCTAAAGTAAAGAGAATCATAAGATAAGATGCTGGCAGTTGACAAATTGACAATGGTAACACCCTAGTTTAATTTTGCCGTGTATTATGGCTGTATCTGATGATAATCATGCTATCAGTTAAAAAAAATAAAAAATTCAGAGAGAAAAGGCATTGGGAGCCACCTTGCTACCTGTGATAATAAAGGACATATAAAATGAACATTTCTGACCCAAGTATCAGCATAGGAATGGGAGATAGGTCTACATGGTCAATCGTGAAATACAAGCTCTAAATCATTGCAGGAAGAAATGAATGAATATACAGAGATCCAGCTGTGACTCTGGAGTGTTTCCCAAATTCCCTGCCCATGCTCATGCTTTGGCCTCATCCCCTTTCCCTATCACAGTGAGAAACAGTTACTCACCACATCCACCATCTGTGAGTGGGAAACCTGGGCATGCAATCTGGAAGGAAGATACAGGACACAGCAGCCAGGTTTCTGAAGCTTCAGCACGGCACAAGAGAACAAGTCACAGAGTAGGAAATGAGTCATCTTATTCATTTCTTGAAAGGAAAAGAAGAACTAAGGGAGAAGGTAGAGAAAACATTCAGACAACTTTTCTCCCTCCACCCCTTTGGCATGACCAAAAATAAAATTGCACATGAAATGTAGTGTTTATAGGGAAACAAGAGAGTCATAGGATACTGGTAAGCCTTCAAAATCTTGGAGGAAATTTCTTACCCTTGGAAAGTCCACTGATAGTAGTTCTCCTGTAGAGGCCCCAACACAGATCATCTTCAACTTGTTCAATGGGGAAAACTGATTTCCATTACTGTTAGCAAACACCCAATGGTTCAGCTCTTCATATCATTAAGGTTTAGTGCACTAGTCTGCTACTTAGTTTTTACAATTGGAATATTCAAAAAGTCCAATGAAATGTACAAAAGGTTTCCCATTATCCCTCTATCTCATCAATTCTCCCTTGCCTTCTCTTCTCTCCCTGCACTATGCTCACATAAGGATAACAGAACCACAGCCTGACTGAGGTTGGAAGGGACCTCTTGAGGTTGTCTTCTCTGACCCCCTGGCTCAAGCAGGGCCACCTAGTGCAGGTTCCTCAGAACCATGTCCAGATGGCTTTTGAATATCTCCAAGGATGGTGACTCCACAACCTTCTTGGGCAACTTGTGCCAGTGCTCAGTGACTCTCACAATAAAAAAAGTGTTTCCTAATGTTCTCCCTGGGTAGAGCCCAAGAGATAATTGTTAGGTGTTTGGACTATACTAGAAGTACAGGAGCCATATTAGAGACATATCTATTTCACGTGCTGTGGTGGAAGATTAATCAATCTTAATCATACAACAGATTTAGGTCTGATTTAAAGGCAAAAGTGGTTGGGGTTTTTGTTAAATTCTGCAAGTAATATCAAATTCTTCAGTGATCACAGTGTCATTTAGTAATAAACACTCCACTATAACTCACCAATTAAAAAATATAAGCATGTTTTGATGACTTACATTAATAGGTCATATAGCTGACTCAAGAAGCAACTATTCCAATAATTCCTTTAGAAATCTTTGAACCTGCTTTCAATAAATTTGAGTTCTTAAGATCAGAATAGAGAGGCAAATCTCATTTCCACAAGGAATGAGATTAATTTTCTCTTAAAAAACTGTGTTTTCCCAGAAAATAATACTTAATTTAAAAAAATAAAAATCAATGTCCCTACATTTTCCTCCACCTAAATGACTTAGAGCAACTGAAATCTATAGCTGTTCTGATGTGCTCTTGAGATATATAGTTAAGGTAGTAGAGATTTGCACTAAAAGCAGAATTAAAATACCACTGAAACTTTTACTATTAAATATAATCTTACCATTTGGCATTGACCTGTGAACACAGTGTAATTTTATAGATATATTAAAGATTTTGCAAGAAAACAAGTTTTAAGAGCTCCCTTTTTAAAGTTTTACCATTTGGCTCAAGTATCCATGAGTTCCTTTAGCTAAACCTCTGCGTTCCACACAGACTTCCAACTTCTTACACACATGCTAACAGCTCAGACACAAGCCACTCTGGGTAATTTAAAATTACAGTCATTTGCTCTTCTTGGTATGCATGGGTAGCCAAATAAGAGGAGATGAAACTGACAAGTTTGGCCAAGTCTTCAAGCTTTCTGTTGCATCTTGCATCTCTCACGATCCTCTGATGCATACTTTTAACTTGTACCACCACAAAAAAAAAAAACCACTAACTATAACAGTTTGCCTACAAGTTCTACAGTCCGACACTTGATTGTTCACCACCCTGTTATGTATTCTGTGGCTTGCTTCTTTTCATCCATGATCAGCAAGCATAGACTATTACAAGCCAATCACTAGAAAAACCCATAGTCAGTTTTACCTGATGCCCTATTGCCTTATTTGGTATTCTGACTTGCAACCACAACTCGAGGCATCTCTCAGATGGACTGCATAAAGATCTTTGTCTCAGCTCTCTTCATTGGTAAACTAAAAACTTGCCCTACATTTTGATGATAACAAGCTCAGTTGTCATTTCCATAAGGATCCCTGCAGATTTTTGGTGCTTATATGCAAGCTCAGAAACTGGAGATGTGCATTGTACTGACTTGCACTTTACATGTAAAACTTTTAAACATATGTGAAAAAAAGGTGTTTTCTTGATTGGCGGAGCATATGAACTGAAGTAGCCCTGGGTGTGACTGTTATTTTAACAAGTCACTTTATTAATGACACTGTGTTGATAGAAAATATAGTCAAGGATGTCTAGTACTCATCAATACTTTTCAATGACAAGACACCATTGAGAAACTTGCCACTGAAAGACTACAACTAAAGAGATGCTGGTTGTGCAACAAGAAGCAGTGCACTGTAAGTTTCTATTTTTTTAATTTAGTTCAATAAGATTTTCACTTTAATGGGAATGTTTTATCGGGTCAAGTGTTTTCTAAGAAAATATTTTCAGATTTTCAACTTCATAAAGTTTTGCAAAATGTATGTCTGCTTTCTTCCTTCCCAAAAAATGAAAAATATCACCATCAAAGAACTAAATTCAACAATTTATAGCACCTAGGAAGTGTTATAAGATGGAACAATTTCAGTGAATAAGGCAAGTTCCACAATAGGAAGGACGTGAATCACATAAGCTATACAGAGCTGAGCTCAGTCCAGATTTGCCCAGATGGAAGAATGGGAGCACGGGTTATCTGAAGGGTAACTCCTAGGAGGCATCAGAGCAACCCTGAAACATGCAGTCTGACATACTTAAATTCATTTTCTACTGAAAATAAACTATGTTGCTTCAATCAATTTCCAAATGGAAAGTTGGAAGTTTTTAAGAGTTTCAACAAATGTCAAGACATTCCATGGTAAGGGAAAAAGGAAAACTAAAATAAAGCCAGACCAAACAATGTATAACCAATTCCAGTACTGATCACTTGGTGCTATCAGAGATAAAACTGTTCCAAAAATCAGACTTGCACAAGAATTGTATGCAGTTTTGCTTTATAAACCTATTACAATGAGAATAAATAAAACTGATCAAGACTTATTTGACACTAAACATAAAACAGTGACCTGGTGACAAACAGAATATCAATATTCCAGCCAGGCTACAGCTTTAATTCCCCTTTGATTTACATCAGATTTACATCTGATTTACATCAGAGCCATTTACAAAAACAGTATTCCCTTCACAGGATTGGAGTCTGACTTTAATAACATGAAGTAATTGCCTCTGTACTCAGTGAAGACTAAGCTCTAGAACATATTACACATTTAGGCCTGATTTTACAATCTTGTTCTTAGAAAAATAATCTGTATTCATGTAGGTTTTCCTATTTTATGCATGCTTAAACTGTTTACAGCTGGTGTCTACATTTACCTGTGTGTTCCTGCTTCAACAAGAGACAATAAAATACTGAAAAAAGTTCTACAGTTGAAATGGACTCATTGCATACACTAAATAAAAGGTCACCAAACTGTATAGCATCAGTTCAACTTACATTTTAACCAGAAGAAATTATGACTTCCCGTCACATTTTTCAACTGAATATTCAGAGGAACCACACTTCCTGTGGAAAACCAAACTTATCAGTGTCATAATCACAGAATCACAGAATCCTAGGGGTTGGAAGGGACCTCGAAAGATCATCTAGTCCACCCCCCTGCCAGAGCAGGGTCACCTAGAGTACATCACACAGGAACGCATCCAGGTGGGTTTTGAATGTCTCCAGGGAAGGAGACTCCACAACCTCTCTGGGCAGCCTGTTCCAGTGCTCTGTCACTCTCACAGTGAAAAAGTTTTTCCTGATATTTACATGGAACCTCCTATGCTCCAGTTTACAACCATTGCCCCTTGTCCTATCATTTGTCATTACTGACATTACTGACAGCACATTCGCTGTCTCAGTTTCCACATCCTTCTACATCACCACCCCAGCCACACCTCCTTGTGTTACAGCAAGAACTTTTGCTCTTTGCAGAACAGGGATGCTTCATCTTACAACCTTTTGTCAGAGTTTATCCCACCTAGAATATTGCAAAAAAAATCTAATAGACACAGACAGCAACTCTCCCGCTACCTTCTCTTTCAAGGCAAACACTCCCATGAAAATTCAGCCTTCATCCATCTTTAGACTTTGACGTTCCATTGATTTTTCTACCTTCTTGGCATCTTTCAGCTCCTTTCAGCTCAATTCTCCCCTTAGTTTTGGCAGATGTACAGCTTCCCAGTGCCTAGAGAATCCCACCAGATTGAGCTGCCTACCCCTAAGCATCCAACCAGCTTTTCCTTCTATCCTCAACTGCACCAAACTCTGTTTCTTTTGCTTGAGAGGTCCTTTTCCATCACTGCTGTTCTTCAAAGCTTGGAAACCAACAGTGGTGGGCTCTGTGATTGCCAGCCCTCGTCCTGAGCCCCCTAACTTGGAGATCAGGCTAACAAAATCCACCTGAGAACTCAGGTTCTTTTTCAGAGGCAACTTGCCCAATGAAGGCACTGAATTCCCAGCTTTAAATGTTGTTCCTCAGTGCAGGGGGCGCAGCTGAGAGTCTAGTTGCATTGTCAAGTTATCATGCCGCTACCAGTCCTAACCTGAAGCCACCCTGAACACCAATGAGAAGAGGGCAACTTTCTCAACAAAGTTACTCAGCCTTTGGCCTCTCTACGAAGACTGCCAAGTTGTAATGATTGCTTTAGGCCCTGATCCAGAAAAGCCCTTAATTGTCTGTCAAACTTTAACCGTATGAGTAATCTTACTAAAACCATGAACTACTCATGCTTACATCTAAATACTTGCTCAATTGCTTTTCTGGATCAAGAACTCAGTGATATGGATGCTTATCCACTAACACATGAACTGAGATAACCAAGTCTGCCTCTTTCAGCTGTGATAAAATCACACAAGATTTAAATACCTGTGTCCACGGGGTAAGGTTCAACCACCACCCCCCCACACTTCGCAAGAGCGCTGCTCCTCATGAGTGCTATAAATCGCAAGGAAGTGACATACATCACAGGCCTAGTACTGAAGAACCATGAAATACAAGCAGTGCTGTTATCATCTGTTAACTCACACAAGCAGTAAAGAAGCACATGGCCAAGAAGAAAGTATAATGTATCTTCTGTTCCAGGCAACCCCTTAGTAAACATAATATTTTAATTATATGACTATTTAGTCTATCTGAGCTTTCACTACTGACAGCATTCTGCTCTTCAGTGTTATTATTCCTATTTTTCACTAGCTGAACTTTAATCATTTAAGAAATGCACTACTGCCATCTAGCATCCACAAAATATGATTAAAATTTCCTCTCACTAAAGCATCACACATATACAGAGGTGCAAGTCAGTTTTACATGAGCTTTGGGGACCACAGGTTATCACTTGGACTCAGAAGCAGCCTAGCTGCCGTAAAGCTACTTGTTTCCCCAGAAAGCACCAGAGAAGTACACCCAGAGGACACAGAAGTTATGTTTGTGAGATCAGTCATCCTTATGGCTGTCATGCTTGCTCTAAAGGGGTCCTGGAGCCACAGCGTAGTTTAAGAGATCAGCCAGCTCATAGCAAAACGCAGGCAAGACAAATGACCCAACACCCCAAACTCCTGTTCAGAGCAGCATTTTAGCAGGGAAGATGAAAATACTCCCTGACAATGGCTGTCTCCAGGACCTTTACACTTCTTCGCCCTCCCTACAGTACTGCCACGGTCAGGCCCAGCCATACTAAGTCACGTCAGACTACTGAAGGTGCCCAAGTACCGGCAGCAATTTTGCTTTCTAGCTTTCTGTGCTGCCCCAAAAACGAAGGCTGAATGCCCAAGTATTTTCAGACTCATTGTTTCCTGGTGAAATTCCTAGCAGCCTGCACTGGCCCCGTTACTTAAAGCAAGACCAGCAAACAGTGTGCATTGTGTGCATTGTCTAGTCTGTGCAATTAACAGCTCCACGCTACCATATATGACACAGCTCCAAGGGAATGCACCCCAAAGGATGGCACAGACACCCCACCACTCCCAGCCAGGCATGGGGGAATGGGAGGGCGGCATCTGCACCCCCGTCCAGTCATCCTCTCCTGGGCCTTGGTACTGCTCTGTTCCCATCAGATCAACCCTCTCCCTCCTGTCACAGCTTGTGCATGCACACATTACGTATATAAATACAGTGTACACATAGTGCGTGTGTGTGTGTGTGTACAGTATATACCTATATACATATTGTATACTCATAGTAAATATAAACATATAGTGCATAGAGAGACTATCTTCAGTGTATATGCACCTTATACTTTATATATTGTATATATATATGCTATATATACACACTATTAGTGTATATATGCTAATAGTGTATATACACACATTATATAGTGTATATACAGTATATGTTATTCAGCATATATACTGTATTTAGTACATATAGTGTCTATACACAAAATGTATTCTTTATAGAGTATATAGTATATATAGTGCATGTGTATATACTATACATGATATACACCATGAATATACGTACATATTGTGTGTATGTGTATATACGTGGGGTTTTTATATTTGTATATACATAGTGTATATATAGAGAGTATATATACTATAGTGTATGGTGTATTTCCTGTATAATATATGTACTATATACAGTATATATGCTGTATAACATATATACTGTATATACACTATATAATGTGTGTATATATACTCTATATACACACTACACATAGTGCACACACGTATCTAGTGTGTATGTGCATATATACACAGACCATGGCGCAGGGATGACAGCTAGGACACACTTGCAATGTCAGGCCTGTGAGTTCAGCGGCAGGTGTAGAGGTACAGCCGCAGGGGCTGAGGCTTCCTTCCTGGGAAGTGTGTCACTCTGCTGAGCACCCCTGGCCTCAGCCCAAAAGTTGCCCAGCTGCTCCAGCAGGCAGGCAGGGGGTGTGCTTGTCACTGTGTGCTCCTTTAGTTCTCTTCTTCCCTCAGCAGGAGCTCAGGCACTTTCCGGGGATGTTCTGCTCTCCACACAGCCTTCACAGGAACAGCAGCCAATAAAACATCTGGCCACATATGCTCAGAAGTGCTCACGTCTACTGGTCTAGGCAGACATCATGTCTCTGGGAAACAGCTCTATGATAAAATCAAACTTTTTCATTCATTTATCATTAATCTTTCCCCTGTTTAAGAACCCATCACTGCCAGGATTTTGTCTCACTTTCCGAACAACCGAACACATTCAGACAGCTATATGCATAGTCTCACATACAAAGAAAGAGATGGAGAGATTTGGAGAAGGGGGAAAACACAAGTGTTAATCTGGCAAATATCTGAATTCTCCATTCCCCTGAAAGGGGAATTTCTTCCTCAACATTACAGTGGCCAAGAAGACAGAGAAAAGTATTATGTCCCCTTGACCACAGAGCTGAAAGTTGAGATCCCATACACACTACCTAGGAGAGGCTGTCAGGTATTAGGTATTAAACAAAGCTCTTAGTCTACACAAAACATTCACCAGAGCCTTTTTTTTTAGCATTTTCTAAAGACTGTTCACTGGAATCATACCACCAAGACATCTGGACTTATGGTTTTATTTCATTTTACCTAACTTTAGATGTCTATAACGTAACATTTATGCCTGAGCCACCTGCCTAGTCTCTTTTTTATACTCAGTGGAGAAAAATAAGCACCACTTCAGATGTCTACAGTAAGGTGAGATGAATTGTGACCTAGAGGTGCGTACTCTCAGTTATAAAGTAATCTGAGACCACTAGCTCTGACATGGACTTCTTCAGTGTCAATGTCTAGATGAGGCTAAGATTAATCCTGTTTTTTAGAATTTTCAATTCAGGGAGACTGTGAGCCTGGTTAGTACAACTATTATTCAAGACAAGTCAGAATCATTCATCGCATCATCCAGCCTGGATTCCAAGACTTCAACCAAAGGATAAGTTTATTTTGCCAAATAGTTTGTTCCAGTGGCTTATCACCATCACCAAAATGATGTAACATAGTAGATAAGCATAGAAAGGATATCAGTTCAGGTTTTGTTTTTGATTTTGCCTTTGATTCTAGCAAAAATATGGGATAATGAAAAATCATGTAAAAATTTACGAAGTACGTAATAGTTAAGTGTTTTAATTAACATTTCATGAAGTAATTTTCTACAGAATTATTCCGTGGCTTCATCATAATAAATTGAGGGGCAAATACATCCCAAAGTAAGGTCAAAGACAATTCTGTGTTGTGGGACTACTGCGCAAGTGCATTTTTGGCATACATTGGAGAATGTTTCTCTATGAACATCCTCTAACATGTACATCCACTTACTGCATATGTAGAGAGATATACAATTCATCCATTTTTCTCTAAAACTCTCAAATGATGATTCTGTCACAATCTGTGACAGGTCTGTGAAATAGAAGGCAGATCATTGTTACCTCTCCTGGTTGCAGTGCCTGTTTAATATCTCTGCTAAGAGGTAGGATTATATGAACACAAAGCAGAGGAGAGACATGAGCCACAAGTATCTCCCAGTGCAGCATAGTCTCCATTCCACTAACATCAGGCTTGGTCAGCAACAGCCCAATTATCTTTAGCCTAGTTACCACAATTGTTTTTGGTAGTGAAAGGATGGAAACTGAATTTATTAAAGATAATATTCATGAATTATTCAACTGCTAGGAAAATTCTTTGTTTGGGGATTTTGGTGGGTTCTTTCTTTTGTTTTGTTCCTAGGTTACGGAGCTAATTATAGACAAAGCTATTTTAACAAACCTGAAAATCATAAACTTATCCTAAAAACATACATTTATCATTAGTGCTACAAAATTAAATTTCTATTAATTCCTTATGATTTAAAACTATAAGATTTACATAGGACTTGAAAACTTATAAAAATCATTATTTTTATTGTGGATGTTAAAAAACATGGAGCTTCATTTCTCATTAGGACATGCACGCTAAACCATCTCTATAACCATTTCCAAGCTCTTCCAAAGATTTATGATTCCCATGATCTAAACTTGCTAACCACTCCACATTTTAAGAAGAAAGCCTTTGTTCTTCTTTAGTTACTAACGTACTTATTTTGTGTGACCTCAAATCTTTCTCATCCTTTTAAGTTCACTCCACTTAGCTCTTTGTGGTTGACTTTAAAATATTTATTGAGATGTAGTAGCATAGGAAGTAAATGCCAAATTCTTTCAGAACATTTAAAAGCAAGTGTTCCCCAACCTCGTCTTCCTCCAGCATTAAGAAGGTTTATTCAAAGAATGTGGTGACATTTACCATTACTGTCAAAACAGTCTTTCAAGTGATGGACTCAAGACATAAATACATGTCTGCAGTCCATAGCAGATTTTGAAGCTGTCACTCAATTAGAATTCCTGCAAGGAAGCAGGAAGAAATTCCCTATTTAGAGATTTTATCAAAAGGAGAACAAAATCCAAAGCAATCACCCATCTCTCCCTACTGCTCCCTAAAAAGAGTATTTATGTAATTTTGCTGAAGCAGCATCTGTAGTGAAGTGATTCATCCTAGGTATAAATCCATAAAGCAGTTTGGAATATTTTGGAAATGTGGTTTAGGAAGATTTATTACCCTGAATAGAAGTCTGGGACTATTTTATTAAGTCCCCAAATTTAAAAATTATCCTAAACTCTATTGTTTCACTCTCTGGTTTGCTGCAAACAAAGATATCAAACTGGGGGACTTGCCACATGCAAACATGTAGGATGACATACCAAGAGTATCTCTAGCTGACACCACATTGACATTTGTTATGGGTCTTCCATGTCATGGAAGAGGGATCAAAAGACAGTCGTGCAGGACTGGCTGCCCAACAAGGAAGATAACCCCCACCCCAATACAAAGGTATGTGCCTTAAGGCAGCTTTGCTAGCTCCCTGACATGAAGAGGCAGACATTGATAAATACAAAGGAGACAACACAGGGCCTTTATTTCAGTATCTGTGCAAATTTAGCATGGTTCATACACATGCAGACAACTATCGGGAAGTTTTCCTGTCTGATGCATGAAGTGAGGCTGAACTACCACAGAAGTCACCTCTGGCCCCAGAACACAACATGCACACATTGGTATCCTGCAGGAGAAGCCAACAAATTAAATGGGGAAAGAATGAGTATGAGGGAGAAGAAAGTGAAAGCATTTCATTAAAACCTAAGAATGCAATATTGAGAAAAATAGTCCCAGTTACTAGGCTGCTAATTTCATCACTGTCACTTCATCATTCCTGTATTTCTGGATGCTTTTCAGCAAGTCTGGAAGAGTTTCCTTGCTATTCTTTTTGACAGTTACTTTTTTATGTGGAGGGGTGGGTTTGCTTCTTGATTTATGCAAGGAAGATAGAAACATAAATGAGATTTTATCCATATGGCACTGCAGTGGCCTCATACCTTCTGGGAATGGACAATCATGTGCTCCTGTTGTAGGAGAGAAGGATTAATCTGTTAATGTGTAGGATTAATTTATTTTTTAGACACAGTTAAAAAAGCCCACCAACTTCAGTAATATGGAGGAAAGCAGAGAGAGAAGAGAGGTTTCTTCCTACTTGCTGTTAATACATGCTCTTATTAACAGGCCACCTAATGTGAAATATCGAGCAGCATCAGGTTGCATGAGCCATTTGGGAAAGTCACAAAAATTTTTTGAATAGAGTTCTAGTTTCACTTTCACAGAAACCATGATGTATCCAAAGCTGCCTTTAAACTGCTTTTAAAACACTCATTTAATCTTCCCCAGCACAATGTAGAGTAGCCTCAGGACCACTGCAATTTGTCTCTTCTTTCTAGAAAACCTGACCATGTTCAAAGTGTGACAGTGTCACTCACTTAAAAAATCTTTGGAGAAACAAATTACTGAACACAACATAGGTTTCTATTTAAAAAGGTGCTCTTTAAAATACTGGGAGCAAAAAAAATGGAGAAAGTGGGACTTACGTTTCCAGCTAGATCTGTTCAGAGTCAAAAAGACATCTTATCACATAATGGCTGTGAACCTCCTACTGCCATAGGACATATTAAGAGACAGTTTTGGATGGAGATTTTATTTCACAGTACCAAATGCACCCATTTCATATGCTGGTGTTCTTGACCAAGTGTTTGGCAGGCATTTAGCAAAGAAGCTCCTATAAAATCTGTGACTTGAAGGAAAAGGTTTGCAACAAGAAAGAAACATGCTTCAGAGAATGTTGTAGTGAGACTGAAACTCACCAGTGGTCTGACTGTGGAAGCTGTGAACAGCATCTTGTTTTGCCACATGTTTGTCTTTCAAAATATATGGTACAATGAAACAGGAACTGAATTTGTCCATACATGTGACTGGCAGATATCCTATGTCAAAACCAGCCCTACTGACTTCACCATTGATGACTTTGAAAGTGAGATAGCAATAATCAGGTATAGTACTGTTTAACATGGATAAACTGAAGATAAAAACAGATAGTGTGGGTTTCAGCTATTTTTTTATTAAAACAGAAAGGCAAGAAAATTTGGAGTAATTAGGTAGGTTTTCATTTTTCTTAATTTATGGATAAAAATCCTATTGCTGAATAGGATTCTAAAGACTTGTCTGTAGAAAGAGAGCAAAGGAGAAACTAAGAGATTTACCAGCAGAAACCTGATGCATCTGTTTCTGGAAGAAATATTTTCTAGTCAGAAGATAAACAAGCTAGTGTTGAGTGAAGGGAGGAGGCCAAATATGTAGTGGCTACACAAACTGAAATATTTACAGTCATACATACATTTTTAAATATATAAAAATATACATGAAGAGAGACCATTTGCACAGACTATGTGCTGTCCTACAATGGATTAGGAAATTGTAAATTTTTTATTAAAATGAGAAACACATTCATTTGGTAAACTTTATTTTTGTTTGAAAAGGTAGCTTGCATAGTTTACACATAAATTTACAAATATTAAAAAAGTCAGCAGTCAATTTCGCACAATAGTACAGTGCTTGCTGGATATCAGCACCAAATTAACATCGGTACCACTCCCAGATGGAAAAGCCTGAGTCTCTTTCTCTTTCCACTGTATAACTCCTAATCTCTTGATAAAAGTAAAAGAATATTTTGCAGGATTTTAGGCACTACTTTGTGATTATTGCTAGTAATCTTATACTATCTAAGACAAAGTATTTGAATCAGAAAATGTCAACAATTTGCATCTGCTCTCAACAAGACAGAATAACTAAGAAAAGTCATTAATGCTGTTAGAGAAAATAGTCATAGGAAGCTCATTTAACATCTCTGTCTAAGAATAACAGTAGAAATACAGACCTATTCAATGACTGAGTAAGTTTTCTCCATTTATGAAAATGCTGCTCAGGATTTAAGGGAACATATTGTAGGTAATTGCAAGAATTGGCAGTACTGCTTGGCATCACACTCTCCTAGTAGAATATGTCATTAATCATCACTGCATTCTTGAACGTCAAATACCAGAATATTATGCAGTGTCTTCCACTGCAGCATTATGCAGCATAGTATTTAATTTCAAGTAAAATCAAGGAAAGGGTTGTTTGCACATTGATGTACAGTGAGTCTTTTCTTTGTTGGAAAACCATGCAAAGCAGGTTCCATCTTTTGTTCTTGGTTTAGAGTGTGAAGGCAGTTTACTCAACACTTGTGCTGCAATTGGCACCATACTAACAAGCCCTGATGTATTTAACACTCGTCTGTTGTTGTGCTGTCCTGATCCCATCTTTTCAAGGCACTGAAGGGAGGAAGGAGATAGACACTTGGTCCATGTGCATTCCAAAATGTGGAACAGTATGAAAACTAACCTCAAATTAGGATACTTATGTTATAATGAATAAAATTAATATGTGACAAAGATATAAACTAAAAACAGTAGAAATATATTTTTTTTCCTAACTCATTTAAACATTTTTGGTCCAGTGGGTCACATTGATGAACTCTCTGCCTCTTGCCTAGTAGAGACATGGAGCACAGTGAAGTGCTAGTTGAGGCTGGAGTCCATAGTAGGACTGTCGAACTGAGAAAACCTGATGGAGAAGGTTGCAAACTTTGGAATGAATCACGTTTGACAGATGATGTAATAGTCTTATCAAAAGCTTCAAAAAACCCATGCAAGATGTAATGCACTGAGAAAGAATACTCCCTGATTTTCACACAAATACTGTTAAAGGCTTTTTAGACAGCTTAGAAGATAGCAAACTCTATTTTCACTGTCTATCCTGACATAGTGAAAATGTTGATAAGAGCTGATATCTAAACTGTGTTTTGAATATCCCATTGGAACTTGTTTCCTGTCAAAGGTTAATGAACAAAGCAGCAGAACAAAACCCACTAATAGTTTATATGGCTTTCTATGTCTTGTTCATGTGACCTAGCAAAAGACATGATCTGATCTTGGAAATGGGAATTACTGTTCCCTTAAAGATGTCTCATCTACCTTCTCTATATTCCTTTTGCTGTTTTAGATATTCATTTTCATGACCTTGGTAATTCTAGTCGATGTTGATGTCTCTACAGATCCGTTGTTTGGGTTTACATCAAACATATCAACATGTTTAATATAACAAGTATGCTACAATACAGTTTAATATAATCCCATTTATATTAATACTATAAATTGGCTTACAAATGAGAATTGTTTCTATATACTAACTCCAAATGTTCTCTCTGTAATAAAAAAAAATATACATACACACCTATATGTTATACTATAAATAATAACATGCATAATTTTTGTGTATGCATATCTTCATATACATTATATTTTAGACCTATACTGAGAGATGTATAAGAATATACATTTTTTAATTTAAAAAAATTAGGTCCCAGAGGAGGATTTAGACAGTGAACTTTTGAACATATAGATAATTATTGATCTTTATGCACATTCTGTATACATTAAAAGTACAACTTGAACTTTGTTTGCAAGGCATTTACTGCTAATGAAATAAGTATTTTCTGCTTCACCTATTTTATTCAGTACACTATTTGAACAACCACAAGAGAGAAATAGCAAGTGAGAAGTAGACATTGCGTATAGATCTCAAATAAGCCAGAGTTTGGAATCATGCCTGTGGATTGCTTACTGTTATTGATAGGGATATGGCTAATTTAAAATAAAATGTTCCAAAGTAAAATTCCATTACTGAAAATTTTCTAGGTTTTAAATACTTTAAACAACTGCCAACAGTCTGCAGAAATTATCATGAGGTACAGTAGCTTCCAATGAAAACTTAATCTTTCTTATGCTTAAAGGCTGTTCTCATATTTCTGACTCTCCTCATACTTTATATCTTCCTTAATTAATTAAGGCAGTGAAGCACTGAGGCTCTTTGCATTCTTAAACTGAGATGTAATCAAATACCTTGCTGAACTGTAGCTCCAGTTTTAACATGTGTGCTCATAAAATAATACTAAATTAGTATGAATTGTTACCAGAACAGGAAATGTTCATATATTGAATGTTCTATATATAGAATAATAAACAGGAAACAGTGATAAAAAAACATCTGTGGTGGCAAACAAGCTTCCAAGTAGCTTGAGAACCACCAGGACATGGAAACATGGGGTAGTTAAGTTGTATACTACAAATAAGCGTACAATTATAGCAGTCATTCCACAGGTACCTTTGACTTATTACTCATAACTGTGACTTATTCCTGAATTCTGATATAGAAACTCATAAATAACTTATTTACAGAGGAAAAAAATAAACACAGTTATAGGCAGTGAAATCACTGAAGTAGAAGAGAAGAAAATGGGATTTTCTGGCTCAAAGGCCAACCTACCAAAAAATCTCATTCTGATGCCAACTATACTGGAATGGAAGGTCCTTTTGAAATACTTAGTATTTATATTTGAGCCACACCATCCTTTCATGGTTAAAGCAACAAATGTTAACTGATGTGAATCAGCTACTAAGTCAAATTCCTTGAAAAATAAGTGTCTGTGTTTAAAATTAAGAAGAACATGACAGGTGATTTCAGTGGGAAGGAACCTGCAATAATCACCTAGTCCAACTGCCTGACCTCTTCAGGGCTGACCAAAAGTTAAAGCATGTTGTCAAGGACATTGTCCAAACGCCTCTTAAACACTGAATGGCTTGGGGCATCAACCACCTCCCTAAGAAGACACTGTTCCAGTGTCTGACCACACTTGGTAGAGAAATGCTTCCTGATGTCTAGTCTTAACCTCCTCTGATGGACACAACTTTAAACCATTCCAATGCATCCTATCACTGGATCCCAGGAAGAAGAGATCAGCACCTCCCTCTCCAGTTCCCATCCTCAGGAAGCTGTAGAGAGCAGTGACGCCACACCTCAGCCTCCTTTTCTCCAAACTAGACAAACCCAGAGTCCACAGCTGCTCCTCATGCAACATTCCTTCCTGATGTTTCAGCAGTTTTGTTGCCCTCCTCTGGATGAATTCAAGGACCTTCACATCCTTAAATTGTGGGGCCCAGAACTGCACACAGTACTCTGAAATATTGGACTATATTGCCCCTTCTGAAAACCAAAAATTCCTGTTTGCTCAGCCATAAAGCACAGCTCAAACCAATCCTGTTGGGCCAACACAGATATTTATGAAGATAACATTGTTTGAGATACTCTTAGAAGGCAGTTTCTGGTGCAAAATGTCATCTTCCTGTCCTCCATCTCTTTGGTATGTATTCACTATTTGTGATATCCTATATGACATACTAGTTATCTAGGTTTTTCCTCATCCTCTAAAACAAAACCAACGCCAAAAGTAAGCCACACAGATGGGAGGGGTGAAAGCCTGAAATTCAACAAAATATCTTCTCTTGTATTAAAATCCCTGAACAACCCTTCTGTGTGATCTCTAAAGGATGTTGTTCTTTCAGGACATGCAGAAAAGAGAGCTGCAAAGTAGCTAGAAAACAACAGCTCTTGTCCCACAGAGTTTATGATTAGGTAAGATCTGAAAACACTTCAAAAACCCCATTGACTTCCCTTTATCATATCCCTCCTTTCAATTATGTATGTACATATGTTTACAATTTTCCTGAATAGCAATTTTTAAAAGCTTTCCTGATGTGGGATCTCTGTGAATAATGCACTGTTCAACAAACTTTCTTGTCTGTTGCCATATGACCTCCTAAATCTTTATGAGAAAGGGTTGTAGCTCCATGTTCTAATCTAAGAGATAAATATGAGTAACAGAAGAGAGGACAGGCTATTTTCTTGCACGTCTCTTGTATATCATAATCTGTTTTGTAGATAGCAATGTCTTATCTTTCTGGATGCTCAGGATTCTGAGCATCTGTCACTGCTGTTTTGCTACCCTTGCATTTTTCATAAAAATCATAGGGAAGTAATTTTTGCTGATAATACACCTTCTTTCACAAAGACTCACAACAATCTCTACTGAATTCTTCTCGAAAAAAATAAAAATGGTTGGGTAAAAGTATCCAGATTTTTGTTCTGAGTCATGATACCCTATGTCAATTAGCTTTAAGAGTGAACTATTTTATACTCTATTCAGCAAGAAGAAACATGCTTTAAATGGAATACCTTAGTAGTTTAAACTATTATCCTTTGTTTTGCAATGTCACTGGAAAACCAACAAAGAGTTTTATTTGCCACAAAATATCTTAAATATTATGAAAATCAGAACTTTGCATCAAAACACTTTCTCAGTCTCAACCTGAAGCCTAATCAGCTGGTATAAAGTATGCTTGTGTTGGCTGAATTTATTGTGTATTGAGGGGGCACAAATATGCATACAAAAGTAGGAAGAGGTGGAAATACCACTGAGCACCAGTGCCTTTGTGGGAAAGGGAGAAGCTGTGAAGTGATATACAAGTTCAAAGCCTAATTATGTATTAGTGACTGAAAGGTCAAAGTCAGCCAAGCACAGAGATAAGCCTTAAAATACTTGCTAATACAAAAAGGAGCCCAAATTTCAGGAACAAAAAGCATTCAGATATTTTTTGCCCTTTAAAAGCAAGATTTTTCTGGGAATACATGTCATGGTTACGTGGGCCTGGATCCAAGCAGTGAAGTGAAGAGCTCTCCTCTAGCCTGTCTCCAGCGCTTGATTCTCCACATAGTGAAGACCTTGGTGTTTTGATATGGTTTTAATACAGCTGTTACAGCTGGGTTTGAGTGCTTTGCATGATCTGGGACTGTGTGTACTCTTCCTCTCAATTTTGATGCAGGTGGCAGGCTTTGTAGACTTGATCATCACCTTAGCTCAGGCAGCGTGGACACCAACCTGCTTGTATGTCATCAAATGGGCCTCCACAGCTTGAAAGTGTATGAATGTGTCACTTGTCCTGTCATACGCATTGAGCTATGTACAACAGACAGGAGTGGTCATGCCGCTGTTGGGTCTGTTTCTAAGATACAAATTTTATTGTTGGTCTTGACCTCGTGGTTTTGCTGAACATGACCTTGCCTGGTTTAGTACAGTCAGGATATAAGCCAAAGCAGAAACAGATATCCGAGGACAATGCAAATTCAGGAATGAATATCAGGACTTTGGGAGGGTGAGAAAATCCTCAGTCTATTTTGACATGTGACAGTTTTGGAAATAATAAGGAGCAATCTTTGATTGTCATGAGGAATGGTAGCCTCTTCTTCCTTTGTACTCCTGACTGATGCATGGGAAAGGGAACAGAGAAGGCAAGTATTTTCTGTCTTTAATACAGGCATGAACAATGGAACTGTTGGAAATGACTGCCTGTACTTAAGCTTCATTCAGTGCAAGAACCAGTGAAGTTCAGTCCCTGGACAGAATGAGGTAGGGAGATGGCTAGAATAGACAGAGGCCAGCTAGCCCAGTTTATCGGAAACCATCGCTGACAGCTCTTGCCAGCACTGGTTGAGTTTCCTCATAGGGCTAGTACCAGAGTTCAGCATTTACATTTCACATATATTATTGCTCATACTGTTTTCCAGACCACTGTGCTTGCCAGACAGCTTAAAATTGAAATACAACCCCTGCCCTGGCAAGGCCAGTGTTATCTGTGAAGTCACTCAGTTATTTACTTCACTTATGCGACTTTCCGGGGCTTGTGGGTGCTAGATTTGGGTTTCAGGTGCTTAATTCCCTGTTGGGGCTGCAAGGCTGAATCTGCAGAAAAGGTTACAGTCTAAACAGTACCCCATGTATATTTGTCAGTCCTACAAAGCACAAGGTAACTTGGTTAAGGCAGGCACTTTTGACTTCTTGATGATTTTTCAGTCTGGCACATTAGAATTTTTAAAAAAAAAGGTTTAAATGGGAAATATGGGGTCTTTTTGTCTGTTGTGGACATCATTATGTCTAAATGGAAATACAAGAGAAAAGTTTTTTATGGTAGATGCTTAATGTTTTCAAAAGTAAAACAAAGGCATTTTTAAAATAACAAAACTCAGGATTGAATTTTTATTTTCAGAAAGACTGTCTGCACCTTTTTATTAGATATTTATTTTCTCTTAGCTGGAAGCTTTTAAGAATAGACTAGTTTAAAGAAAAGTTTGTATCTTTGGACTATCATGTAATCTCCCCTCTTGCTGAATAACAGTTATTTTGTCAAATAATCTTTCATTTGGAAATAGTATTCCTACCCCACAGGGAAGTAATATAATTTGAAAAAAGTGATCAGAGGGAAAACAAGATATCTTAAATCCCTCTAACACTAATTTGGTAGGCTAATAATGCTATTTTAATAACTAAGTAATTAACCTCACTTGATCAGCAGAAACATTGCACTGTTCCTGAAGTGTTTCTTATCAAACCCCCAAACTGCTTCCAACCTGCCACCCTCTTTCCCCCTCCTCACATGCCCAATCACCTCCCAGCCCTCCAAGCAGGCCATGCTGCTCAGCACATCAGAATTATCCCACTAAGGGTATCTGGATTAGAACAGGGAAAGAGGAATCTACTTCAGGAGTACCATGGGACACTGGTGGGGGTCAGCTCCTTCTTTGCTCTGAAACATGTCATTTTAAGGGCATCCTTCTGTTTTGTACAGCACAAAGGAAAATTAACACAACCGCAAGTATGTGATGTTTTTGTTTAGTGCTGTGTGGCATTTCTGCTAGGTTTTCTCTGAAACTTGAAAAGGTGACCTCAGTACATTTGCTGTTCAGGTTTTCCCAATTCCTACCTATATTTGTTACTTCTTCAGAGCTGTAAAGCACAGAGGTAGGGTGACACAGTGGTTGCTCTTACCTTTACACACTAATATCTGCCCATACAAAATTCAGCAAGTTTTGAGTCTTTCTGGCCCTACAAGCATTTTAGAATTGTTATTGACTTCTGCAGAATGTGCATTTCACTTAAAAGGGGAAGCTGGAGGTTACCTATCAAGAAAATCTTCTAAATGTAAGGAAAGTGCTTCCTGTTTGAAGCTCTCTCTTATGTAGCTCATATGAGACAGAAACGTTATCTCCAAATTATATAATTTTAATGATACATATCAGTCTCTTTAAAAGAATCATACAGCTATTTCACTTCACAAAAGACAATGCAAAAGGACTCACACACTCAACAAGCCCAGGCTTGTTTTCAGGATTGGAGTCTGCATGTGAAATTCTAATTCTGGGTAATAATTGTTTACTGCTTGTTAATGTTTAGTCATGATACCCATTGAAAATATGCTGAAAAGGGAGCCAATTACATAGTGGACTGAACAAATATTTGTTTGAGAAGTTTCATACCATCCATGTAAGTAGGCTGAGGAAACACCACAATGGGAAAATTAAAATATTAATACTGAACTTATTTCATGCAGGCATGCCAACTGAACAAAATACTGACCAAGTGCTTAGGATCTTCATTAATGATCAGAAAGTTGAGTTGAGCCAAGGGCTCCGTCATATGCAGTCGGTCAGCATAATCACTGCCATATTTAGAAAAGGGGACATTGAACTGAACAGGGCTAAAATGAATCACTGTAATGATGCTGTGGACTTGCCTTAAGATCACCAGTAGTCCTTCTTGAGAGTAATTGCCATGCGTCATACAATGCAGAAGGATAAACACAGCAGCTGCTTTCAAATGTATTTGGCATGCAGGTGTTCAAGCCAGTTGCCAAATTGTCTGTAGCAGCCCAACTTTTTGAGGCAATCACACAACTCAGCCCCAGTTCTGCAGCAACATAGGCACAGCTTTGTACTGCTATAAGCTCCTAGTATGCAAAACTATGTCCATGAAAAATTTCCTCCTGGTCTAAGGATTTATACATAGCAGGCAAACCCACGATTTCTTCTCCTACAACAAGGTTCCCCTCTAGTTTTAGTCTTCCCACCTGTAATCTTTGATGTCTGGAAGAGCCCTCTGCTGAAAAGTAAACAAACCTGCATAGAAATGTTTACTTTACTGACAAATGAAGGTGAAAATCTTCTTTGATGTCTGTGGCACTTAGGAAGTGAAACTTTTCTCACTGTCAGCAGAGGAAGTTTCTTGTATGCCAGAAAGCAGTGATATTCCATGTACACTCAAAGAAAACTTCCCCACAAAGCCTAATTTCTGTGATTAAAAGAGTATCACATCACATGGTTTGGAATTAAGAGAGCTGAACTACCTAAAGACATTTCAAGAACAGCAAGCTCAAACCTTGAGCTATTTATGACAGTTCTACCCCCTGTGATAACTTCATCTGAGTTTCCATGGGAACCATTTTGTGATTGCTGTCAACAAAAACACATATAGATTACTTTGCTTTCACCACATTCCAGCAATTCTTAGCTTTTCCCATGACCCCATTTCCACTTGCACTTCCAAGATCATGACCCCCACTTCGGGAATAACATTTGCTCAGATATATTCTGCCAACCAATGCACTACCCAAACAAATGAGCTGTGTGTTGAGCAAAACCACATGACCAGGAAGAAAGGATCTGAAATAAGAGTCATAGCTCCAAAACCTTTCCCTAAGGGGAAGTGACCTGTGAATAATCCAAGCTCCATTCTGTAAACTTTCTCAACATCACATACATTATGCCAAAAAGCTATGGGCTGATATCCTTTACATGACCTACCTAAATCTACTCTACTACTTAAAGATGATGATGAACTCAAAAACAATTGTCTGCAGCAGAAGATATATCAAACAATGGCAGTGAAAGTTAACCAGTGTCCTTTATCTCATATCCTCAAGTGAGATACTCAACAGGACTACTGGTTTTATTTGTATATAGCCCATGAGGTAACATTATTTCCCTTATAAGTGTGTTTCATCACGTCCATCACTACTCTGAGAACTCTAAGTGAAGCTGCTATACCATGTGATTTTTTATTTTTCACTGCAGTAAATCTTCTCTGTATTTACAAAATCTAGAAACAAACTTTTTGTTCACAATTCCAAAACCACCGATGACAAGTTTTCAAAATTCTGACTGAGCCATTCAAACCCAGAAGAGAATAGGGAACAGAGTGATAGTCCTTGTTTTCTGATATGATTCTCAGAAATTTGCTCTGAGAAGGCACAAGTGCTCCCCCAGTGTTATTCTTCTTAAAACTGCAGTGGTTCCATTCATGACAGCACAACAAAAATCAAAACCTGGCTTGAAGCTTTGGATCTTCATGTTTCAGCTACTCACAGCAGAAGAAGCCCTTGGAAGTTAGTGCTCTTAGCATGTGGTCTGGGATGAAGTAATTCTAGTCCCAAAGTAATAAAAAACAAGCAAATGACTGCTTTGAGCTGAAGTCAGTGCTGAAGAATAATAGAGTATTGGGTTGCTGGCATGATAACCACAGCTCCATAGGCATAGTAACTTGTGGTTGTTAGAGACTGCTGTCTGCATACATCTACCAGAATGCACCATGAAACTTTCTGGACAGCAGAGTCTCTGTATTACTGTGTATGCATCATACTTCAGTCCTCACAGTCCCTTCATTTCACTTTATACATAGGTGTTAACCCTAGTGTTAAGGAGACTCTCAGTCTAAAGCAGGAACGTAAGGGAGAACAAGCATTTTGATCCAAGTTTTCAAAAACAGCTACTACAGCAGTCAGCCTTCATTCCCTAGAAGGATCTATGCTTTGTCTAATTTTGAGATTGGCAAAGTTTCAAAGAAATAGGAGTTACTGGCCTGCTCTTCCATACAGAGTATGTGACGTTGTGGGTATGTTTACAGAGAATTCAGCAGTAGTAGGCAAAAAGACTGTTTCTAAGCAATAAAGGCACTCAGTTGTTTGTAGCTATCCTAGCACAATTTGGAAGGGGTACATAAATCAAGAGCACTAAACATCTCCTGTGTCATTGCAGAAGGGATGCACAGGCAATCTGAGCAGACATCTGGCAATACACACGAGCAAACTTGTAAATCATTGTTTTCAGCAATTATTTGGTCCTGTGAGTAGCAGCAAAGGCTTTTTTGTTTATTTTTTTGCGATCGAAACAGCTCAATCTTTCCTTGTTAGAAATGGGAATGGAGAGAAACTACAAATGAGCCCAAGGAAAAATTTCTGTGGAAGTCATGAGCTATTGACAGCAGTGGCCACAAGAAAACATAAATTAATAAACTGTTTGGTAGGCTAGACATGGAGGCCTGCATCTGGAGTCTTTTTGGTTCCCTAAGACTTATCCTTCTCCCATAGAATGTTGCTATCAATGAGGACAGAGAAAACCCTCTGACAATGTCTCTGAAGTCAACCCAGTCAAACTCTCCCTTTAAACCCAGAAATATATGTCAGGTAGGACAAGCTTTTAAGTGTCTTGTCACTGGGTCTGAAGACCTTATTGAAGCCTGGTACTGATGCCAAATGACCAGATCTGAGCTCAACAAAACACTCCCTGGTATTAAAAGGTCAGCTTTGGTTTAAAAGGACATGAGAGTGCTAACAATTGGCATCTCTTGTTTGTCCAAAGAGGAAGTCCTCTCCATACCACACAGCAAAGATCTCTTGGGAAAGATTTCCCACTCTCCAGCTGAATTTCCAGACTTTAAGTAGGATCCACTGTCAGAGTTCAGGTTATCAAAGGTCACATATGGTCCCATTTTCCTGTTACATTGCCGGTGTTACACTAGGACCATTTCTGGTTCTGACAGTATAAAAATAAGAAGAATCAAATCTCCTTTCATACTTCATTTCTAACAGTGCATACACTTCACAGAGATCCGAACCTATACTAACTTTCCAATTGTTTATATTTTAACTTTAGACTCAACTGTAAATTTCCTAGAAAAAGATGAAAGATTAGAAAAATTCTAATGGAAAAGTTCTTCCCCACTCTCATGTACCTACTGCCTACTTTTCCACTTTTGATCCTGTGTTATTTGCAGCGACCAGGAAAGGGAAGGGAACTTTCCCAATGCACAGCAACATCTCATGAGTGAAGATGTGAATTAAGTTTCATTGTATAAAACATCAGATTGTTATATATATTACATGTATAAAATAAAAATACAAAGATTTTTAAAACTTCTTGCAAATGTTAGAAGAAAAAACTAGAAATATTAGTGCAAATACTTTTTAACTATTAACAACTAGTGGTGTCCAAGGTTGTTCTCAGCCAGATGAACTAACATTGGGAAAATCTAGATAATGTCAATATATTGTATATTTTAATTGAAAACAATCAGCAAACAAACTGATGGGAGGATGTCATAGACCTTTACACAAACTGTCACAGTGTGAAACACAAGACCTGAGTATTTTTTCATGGTATTCATTTATCTATCTTCTGTTTCCTTTTGAAATTGAGAAGTCAGTAAAATATCCTCTGAAGTCAACTGGAATATTTTTTTGTTAAGTTTCTTCACAGTGTACCTGTTTTTATAAAAAACAAAAAAAAATAGTCATATACTTGAAAATTTTAAAAGGCAAAGAAATATCAGATATTAACATCTTTAAAATATATATAATTATTGAGCTCAGATTGGACATTAGGAAAAATTTTTTCACTGTCAGGGTGATTAGGTATTGGAATAGGTTGCCCAGGGAGGTGGTGGAGTCACCGTCCCTGGAGGTGTTCCAGGTGCATCTGGATGTGGCGCTGGGTGATATGGGTTAGTGGTGATGTAGGTAGGTGGTTGGACTGGATGATCTTGAAGGTCTCTCCCAACCTTGATGATTCTGTGATTCTATGATTGGAATAGAGAGGCCATCTTCACGTGGTACAATTTTACAAATATTTTTGTATGACCATCAGTGATTTTCAGCAGAAGTACTGATTTGAGTGGCCAGATGGACGTATTTCACCTTCCAAAATTGTACCTAGAGCTAAAATCTAGTCATTTTTAAGGTGTTGAAGCCAGGCAAATAACAGTGGAGGCTGACAGGCACAATCATTGCTGAAGATCTTAGCCAAGAGCTTCTGTTTATGTTCTATAGTACACAAAAGCTCTGTCACCAGCTGCGACCTTTGGACATAGATCTCAGTACCCATCAGCATCACACAGGGATGTTGTATGAAGGGAGAAAACTAAGGACGACATAAATAAGAAATATAGCTTAAGAAAGTAGTTTTGCAGGAGAGTAACTCAGGTTTTCCTATTTCCTTGGCATTAGTTGTGGGCTGTAATGTTAACTACTTGGACATCTGCATCCTTAGAACAATTTATTCCTTTAGTAACCATCATAAACAGTAGTGTGCTGCTAGGATCCAGAATATATTACTACTCAACAGAGGCAGTTGAATGCAAGGAAAGAACTCAATCTACTCTTAAATTTAACAATCTTGATTTTAATGCCTGGGAGAGAATTAATTTTTTTTTCTTTCTTTCTTTATACAAAACTGAGAAGGCCATTTCTAAGGTCAGGAATTTCCTGAGCTTTGCCCACTGTGAGTGTTTTGAGTTCTATTATATGCATGATTTCCCAGTACTCCTACCGGGACTAGTTTTTATTGTTATTAACCTTGAGCATGGCACCTGATAAAGGTTAAATCTTGCATGCAGGTTGGAGCTCACTGGCAACATTGATATGGAACCCACACCCCACATGCCATTTCACCCTCAGAGGACATGGAGGAAGGAAGGAAAGGAAGGTGCCAAACAGCCTACATGAATGTGTTTCAATCAGCAAGACTCCCTGCCAGCCATGCGTAACTGAAACAGGCGAAGCATGAGGAGTAGATTTCTTCTGCAACTCAGAGCTGCAGTCTGTTTAATTGCTGTGGCCAGCGAATCGGGCTGAATGACCAATAGATTGATTTTATTTATTTGTTTATTTAATTTTTCCAGGTAAAAAAGAGAGGAGAAGACAGTAATTTAAATATCCAAACATCTAGGTTTTCCCCTACTTCATGCTGAGACAGTAACTACTTACATCACAAATGAATTTGTGATGCTTTGTGTAGCTCTGTGGATCATGTGCTCTGGTCAACTAAGAATTGTGGGGGTGATATAGAGAAACTGTTATATTAGTTACCCTCACTTGATTCCTGGTCACTCACAGCTTCCAAAAGGCACCTCTGATTCATAAAGGAAACTCTATAAACTGTTGAGATAATAGAAAAACAATCAGTTGTGGTGCCATGATTAATTGTTTGTACCAGCAGAACGAAGATGTCCCAAAGACATGAAGGGAGAGAGTGATTCTGGGTTGGAAAGGTACAACAAGCCTGTTTTGCCAGGGAAATACATGGGAAATTTTTCAGATCTGAGAATTCTAAGGAGTCCTGCAAACCTTCGGTAATTTTTCACTGATACAAAGGCAGACTGGTCTTGGCTGGGCAACCATGTCTTGCTCTGAAAGGATCAGTTAGGGCAGAAGGAACTCAAAGATTCCACAGCAGTAAAAAATGGCAAAAAGCATTAATGTTAATCTAATTTGTTGTGTTCATGTGTTTATTTCTATTTTACTCACCTGTGTCCTCTGGAGTATATTTTGTGTGACACAGCCTGAAGCATGTAGTAGAAGGGGAGCAATGGCATCAGCTGTGGCACGCTGGAGACACACTATTTCTTTGACCTCCATGAGACAGTGCCATATTGCTAAATTGCCATTAAAAGCAAAACACTGATGAGATCTGAAGACTTCCTGGAAAAACGGCTTTCCATCACTGTGAGTACAAGGCTTCAGTTTATTATTCACCTTCTCCAGTTTAAAGAAAAACCATTATTGCTGGAGAAGACAATAAATAAAACTCAGTAATCAGTTTATTACTGTTCCCGTACTCACATAAAATAACGGGAAGAACAAGCCCAGGTGAGATTTGTGATGTGAACCAACCGGTAAATCATTTGCCATAGGTACTGTGTGACTGTGGACCCCATCCTGCCCACATTTGCTTCAGTCTGAAGCCTCAGTAAATCCTTTGTGATTAATGGGGTAATAGCAGCATTAAATTGTTCCCATCACTGATCCAAGTGCCAAGATGGCACACATAAAGACTCTTTAAGGTTTCAGATCTCACTTTCTAAGCTTTTATGCACTGAACTATGGAATAAAAGAAACATAAAACAAACAATAACAGGGGAAAATCTGTAGCCATTAACTTCTCAAAACAATTTTAAGGAAAACATATTAAAAAGCACCACTGGTTCTCAGATCAGCTGTGCAATGGTTCTTGTTCCCAATCTGTGAAAGTAGATATTTTCCTTGTAAGCAGTATTCATTTCCCATAGCCAATTTTTTATGGTGCCACCTGTTCTGGACCAGCAACTGACATTTATAGCCTTACTGAAAACAAGCCTGGCAATACACGTGTGAGTTTAATACAAATTTATTCCTGACAGGCTTTTCAGATCCCTCAGGGCAAAGTAACACTGAGTTCTCTACAGTGTTATTTAACATTAGCAGACTATCTGAAAAATGCAACCTTTATTTCTCAGTATTTAGTTGCACACAGATCTGAGCTCTTATGTAGGCTTCAGGTCAACTCTAGCAGTAGAAGGTGAAAATAATCATAATTCAATTCCAGTTTAAGAATCTCTTACCTCATTAAAATGGCTTAATGAGGTCTCATTTTGACAAGAATTAGGCTCAAGGTCTTGTACACTCAGAATTTTATAAAGTACTCAGGGAATGCAAGTGGGAAAATAATACAAATGCCCTAAATTAATTTGAATTACAGGCTGTCCTTGAAAAGATTTGCAATTCCCTCCTCTTGTTACCAGTTTGATCACCAGACTTGTTCACTCCATATTTTGAGTCACTACGGTTAGTTACACTCAAACATCTGATCTCACTCATATCTTTATGGGAAGGCAAATGAATATTTGCAAAACCAGAGCTATATTAGCCAAGATTTCAGCACTGATATTGTATTCTAGTCTACTACTATAGTTCTTTATTCTTTCTTTTTTTATTATTATTTTTTTGCTACCCTACTTTATCTGATAGTAGTGATAATTTGCAAACCATGCTGCCTTGAAAAATACTTTCCCAAGTGAGTGTGGAGTAATGTAAATACAGCGAGAGAGTTAAACCCATAGTGGGAGAGTCCAGAAGGGAATGGGCAGAACTCAGTTCTCTCTGAAGAAGTACCCACTAACACTGCACATCCATAAAAGTTTGATTGGTATTCACATATTTTAGGGAAATTATGCAAAGTGCAAGTGTACTGAGGTTTTAAATTCTTCTCAGAATAAGACACATGATCTTCATATTATAATACATCACAGTATAGTGATACTCTGCTGAGAGTTTTTAAAAGGACTTGCAAACCACAGAAAATCGAGACACAGTAGTAACTCAAAATATGAGCTGCCAAAGCAGGTTTCTGTGGGGTCCTCTGTTTTGCCAAAGAACTGTCATCGGTGCACCAGTCCTGAATGGGGACATGTTACTGCTAATACCTCTGTGGTTCATGCTACTGTATGAGCTCCAGAAATTATTTTTCCAGAACTGTTAGCTATCAATAAAAAACAAAGATGACCTGAAGGGGGAAAAAGCTTTTCCTGCCTGCACCCACCTTCCTCCTCCACGTTGTTCCTGTTTGCCTTGCTGTACAGTCACAAGGCCGGTGGGGAGGATGGAAGAGCCAGTGGATACAGCAGGATATAACCCTTTGAGAGACTTCCGTTCCCAGACTTGCCTCAGGTCTTCTGCAATCTCCAGGCAAATCCCTGTGGCTATTTCCATCTTGTCCTCAGAGAGAGCAGACTGATTGTAGTAGTTAACAGGCACATGGGAGGGCAACAGACAGGGACACATAATTCTATCACTATAATTTATACCATCTTTGAAATATTTATTCTTACACTATTGGCCTGTCTTCTCCAATGTCCAGTGGACAAAACTGAGAAAGTCACTAAGTAAATCCCAAGCAGCCTGTACCTTTTCTAGCTAGAAGATAGGCTTCCCACTCATATGTCTGTTTAAATACTCTCATAGTACTACTGCAACATGTGCAAAGAGGTTTAAAAAATGGAAAAAAAATTAGAAATCCATTTATACATGACATCCCATTAACAGAATTGATCAGAAGAGTATGTGGATCATCTGTGCAAGTTCTGCAATGAGATTGTATTCTAAGAAAGAATCTGAGCTGCCTATGGGCAAATGAATAATGGGAAAAAACCCACAAACTGATTATTTTAAGATGTAAGATTTGCAGGATCACATATATTCTTTTTTTTTTTTGGTTTTGCCAGAGAATTTTTTTCTACAAAGTGACTTGCAATGATGTCACCTTAAAATCCTATACATTCACACATGCAATAATGTCACTGGAATTATTTGGGGAGTAAACACTGCCATGTGGCTTACTGGACCAAGCAGGCTAAACCTCACAGTTTGGATTTCAACCATGTAAATTCAAGCGAGTGAATTAGTTTAAGCACTTTATTTTCTTCAATTTTGAAATATGAGAACAACAACAGAAAAATTATAAATGTTCTTCCTTTTTTTAGTTCCATAAGGAGAACAAAAAAGCACCTGGAAAATGTATACTAACTAGCCCTGAAATAAAAATTACTTTGTGCTCTACATGACCTGGAAGCCTCTGGTTCAGGAACACTGCTATTTAAGCAGTGCTTTTGAAGAACTGGATTGGAATGCTTGGAAAGCAATAACATGAAAAGTAATGCAAGCTCTGGCAAGCTATGCAGCCTATGGTAAAATGGAAGACTAAAACCTCAAGCTGCAGGGCTTGAATTTTACCTACTCGGGAGGCCAGGAAGCAATTTTTCTCCTAATAACACTGTATAATTGAATAAGTAGACAGTGGGTCTGATCCAAAGCCCACTGTTGCTAATGAAGCACTTTGTATTTGTTTTCCTGAGCTTTGGCTCAAGCCTTTCATAGTCAGAAAGCCACTCATCTGCCTTACAGCTCTGTGTAAATTTGCCATTTCTGGAAACAACAATGCAAACTAGGTGTTTGATTGGTGACTGGACTAGAAAAGAAAAATGTAAAACATTCTTGCAAACTCAACCCAGTTGCAGTTTCCAGCAGCTGTAGATGTTCAAAGTATGAACATACATCTGTGATCTCTGAGCTTCTTGACTGATGAATACAGCATAGACTCTGCTGGGTTACTTAGAGATGCTTTTCTTTCCATAAAGCTTGGCTTCCTGAGATTGGCTCCATCTGGAGAAAAGAGCTCAGATGTCTTTTGAGCTTTTGCTAAGTTTCCTTAATTGAGAGGATGGGCTTGAGGGAAAAGGTGATCTCTCTTATTGGAGGTGCCAAAACACTATTGTTCATCATGCAGATTTTCTCAAGACAGTTCTCCTTTCCATCTGCAAATTATGAGAGGGCATGGGATTAATCTAGTGAATGCAGAGAAAACAGAAGAAATCAAAGCTTCAATGGTAGTACTGTCTGGTATGACATACATGCACCCGCAGCTGCTCCTACTGTCACTTCTACTTTCACTGCCTATGGCTGTCACTGGACTGAAATATGGATATCAATTGGAGTGATAAAATGGAAGGTCAGAGATGAGGTTTGTGGGGCTTTTTCATTTGTCTCTGCACAGAATGCCTAATAAGTAATAAATATTTCCTATCAGTTGGAAACCTCTTAGTGGGAAAAATTATTATAAACTGCTGTAAGTTAAGTATTGCAAAATCTTCCCTCATCCTTCTACACTGTTCCAGCAAAGCTAAATGCCAGGACTAGAAGAGGGGAGGAAAGATAATTTGACCCAGTACTCACCAGCAGGTTGAACAAGAGTGCAGGGAGGAAAGGAAGCAGCAAAGAGCAGTACAATTTGGGAAGACACTCAATCTTCACTTTAAAATATGGCCAGGTGTTGCTGGGCTCAATACTACTGTGCCTAGCCAAGTTAGCTGACTTGTACCTCTGAAGGCTAGATATGACTTGCATTCTTCCTACAGTCAATGGGAAAGGATTCACTTCAATTAGGGTGCAGGCCCTGGTGATTAACTCTGTTCACAGGTAGTAGAAGCCCAAGGAGAGAACAAGTTCTAATTTTGCCAGCCCAGGCAGGTGACACACTAGGGTGTCACCATTCCTTACCATGTGCCAGAATAACGTGAGGGTTCTGCAACCAAAATGTTGCTGGTTGAGATCAAAAGGAGCTGAGCACACAAAAAGCATTTTACTAAACCAGTCTCCTAGCCTTTAAACCCTTTGCAGATTACACAGGTAACATGGGGGCACAATTCAATCTCTTCCATGGCACAGTAGCACCAGTCTGTCTCAGCTTGTTTTTTCTTCAGAGGTATAGGTGTAGCAGTGTGTACACCTTGCTCTTAGGCCTCATCCTCTTGAACACACTCCTCCACTTCATCTCCCTATGCACGAATCCCTCTGAACAGATCATGCACTCTTCTCATCTGGGGTCACTGTGTACACAATCTCAGGGTGAGCCATTAAAATGTCCAACTGTAATCTATATGCAGGTTACTTTCAAGAGGTCAGATTTCAAAGGAGGAAGTACAGAAAACGGGTGAGCATCTGTTCCTTATATCAGTGCAATCAAATAGTTGAATGTCTTTCCCAGATTAAACAAACTATTTTCATTTTATATTTTCAAATTGACACAAGTTAAACCTAGATGCTGAATTAATTAATGATGCCTCTGAGAATGAGCCCTCCTTTAGCTTTTTAATCATGTTTTGTCATGCACATGCACAAGATCTTTCAAGGAAAGCCAAACAGCAAAGTTGTGTTATGACTTTATATCTAGAAAGTGCAGTGTAAACTGAGAGTGAGTGACTCCAAAGCAGAAGTCCATAAGAAAATATTTCAGTGTATGCAGCTGGGCCCTGGGGATCCACACTGGTCATTACTGCGCTTTAGGACAAGAAAGTGTCTCTCTCACTAATCTTTCAGTTATTTTGGAACAGAAGTTTGGTGCCAAATGCTCCTTTAAAGTTTTCTTCTAACGCATAGTCTGCGTCACACATTACCATTTTTTACGTCAAGTGCACTTGGTTCTTAGGAATAATTTAACAAGCTGTCCACTTCAGGGAGAGCAGTAAAACAGATTTATGTGGGTAAAGAGGAATGTTAATGATGTTCTTTTTTTTGCATCACTATTTACTAAAATGTCTTATTAATGTAAAAAAAAAAGGCAAGCATAGAATGAATAAGCAGTTTCTAGTCTCTATTATCCAGTAGAAAGTTTTTCTGCCAATTGCAGAAGAGTCTGCAAATGATCTGACATGGGTTTGATTATTTATACATAGACATAAATATTTAGAGATAAGCGGTCTCTCGTAGGCAACATAATAAATGTTATTTAACTTAGCATCTTGCAGAACTCTAATGTTTTCCCTAATGTCTTTGTTTCTGTCTGAGGACGAGATTAATAAAATCACTTGTGTTTAAAAGTGGCACATGACAGAGCTGCAACATGATCAGCCCCAATACTAGTGCAGGCTGTGAGGTCATGACTCCGTTGTTGCTCATCTGGTTCATGTGATGCCTGCAAGCTCCTGAGAACAAATTAACCCATGCAAAAGAGTGTTTCAGTCTGAGGCCACAGAACAAACCAAAGCCTTCAAGAAGGCAACTGAGAAGCAAATGGTCATCACAGCTTCCTGTTAGATAGGGACAGGCACATAGCCAACCTGAAGTTAAGACTCTTGCCCAGCCTCATCTGAAAGGACACAATCATGTTTTCTTCTGCCAGAGCAGCTGGCAACACTCCAGTCTGAGATCAACTCTGGGCAGTTAAGGTCCCTGATGAAGCAGGGAGAAGGGGTTATCTTCAATTTTTTAGCACTTTTCTCTGTAGGTCACCATTGCAAACTCCCAAGTTGTTTTCTGCATTGCTTTCTTAGTCACTTTGACAGTAGAAGCAAGCATTGAATTAGTTCTTTGGTTGTTTTTTCCTTCTAAAATCAAAAATCTGTCATGATTTCATCTTTGTCAGATAACAAAGCTAAACTACCTGCCTATTTTGCCCTTCGAGAAATGTCTAAGTACAGCAGAAACTGCATTGACTGAAGAATGAATCTACGTCATGCAAATGAGTCCTCCATGATGCCCTTCAGGGTGATTTTGAGCATCTTTCCCACAACCTGTGCACCGGCATGATTTTACCTACACCAGCTGGACTCTCCAACCCAATTCAGGCATTCACCTGAACTCATGTTTCACGTGAAGTCCCAGAGCAGCCCTGTTCACGTCACTTCTTCCAGACAGGTCTGAGGCACTAGTGTGGGTAACCTTTGAGCATGTGCAGAAAAAGGGAAGAAAGAGGCTTCCTCCACACCATTGTTTTGAAAAGTACAGATCTTCTGGCCATACTAGTTTGAATTTCACTAGATAAAGCAATAGCCGTTATACTTCCATTTTACTTGTTTTGTTTGATATTGTCAGGTATTTCAAATGCCACAAAAGATAGGCCTTTCAAGAAAATGTCTGGGGAAATACCATGGAAAGGGTCTTTGTTATTTATTTCAGGGTAGGAGCCTTCCCAGAAGATACCAGACCAAATTTCTTTTTGGTTGCATCATCGTAACTTCAGAGCATCCTAACATGCATGTGAAGCACATAAGCAGGAAACGTCAGACTCTGTGGCAATCTGCAGAGAGAGACATCCATAAGTTTATAGTGCCTGCGCAACTTCCCTGTCCATCAATGAGAGACTTCATTCCGGGAAGACAGTCCCAGCCCATCAGGTGGGCTGTATGGTGATGGACCAGGGATGCAAGGGACCTGGAACCTGCACCTGACCCAGCCACATATTTTTTTTCTGTCCTGAGGCAGGCGATAGATTCCAAGTCTCAGTTCAACAGTGATGAGGGTGTTCACCTTCCTGGGAGAAGGTTTCAAAAGGGGTTTGGAAAGAGGAGGGATCTAGAGAATTGATAAAGGGCTGCCTCTTATTTTGCATCAAGTATATCCCACATCACATCCTTTCTCCGCTGGAAGAAGGGAGGCTTCACCTTGTTGCAAGCAATTTCTGTAATTCAAGGAGCATAATAGACTCAATACAGAAGATTTTAGATTAGATCAGTGTGTTTTGGACTACCTTAAGTAATGTGATAGGACAGGGGCCTGTGCAGACTCAGGTGAAACCAGGGAGATCAAGAAGGGACAACTTGTACTGTAGAGGTCTACTCTTTCAAACATACTAAACATTCCTTAACCTGAATAACACTAAAATGATGTCTTCAATGGAATGAACTCCTTTACAATTTGGCCTAAAGGCTTTATTTAAGCTTTTCAGGAAGTCAAGGGACTACAGTGTTAGTCAGAAAAGAGGTAATGACCTTTTCTTATTAAACAGAGAGCTTTAGAACATAGCAAGTGGAAAAAACATGTTTATTGCTGTTCCTCTAAAAAAGAGACATAAGGAGAAAACAGAAGTCCACCGGTATGCAATAAAAGCAATTTAAAGAGAACAACAAATGCCATAGTTACTGCATGGTCAGTATTGTTTTCATTCCCATGCCTATGTTTCATTATGTCCCAGAAATATAGTTCACTAATAAACTCAGATGAAACTTATAAAATCAATTTATGAGTGCATTACAGGGATGCCCTTTGTGCCCTGTTGAAAACAAAGTTTATATACATGTTTAAAAATACTATCCATATCAAGATATTGCATCACAAATTGATGTACTAAAGATTTTGTTTTCTGAGATGTCAAATTTAAGTGTTTTTTCTTATGAGTTGCTACCATTTAGCCAGAATCAGTGGGCATGGCAGTTATTCAAAACCAAGGCACTTTTTTACTCTTCTCCTAGTCCTGTTCTGCAGAGCATCCTGATCACCCTCTGCAGACACCCTAAACTGCTCTTTGCAGTGACAACCTCACTCATTACAGAACACTCTAATCTCTCAATATTGCATGTAGCTTTTCAAAAGCCAGCCTAATTTTGTTGATGAAGTTCATCAGGCTTGGCAAGCCTAGGATCTGTTCATTGCAACATTAGATACCTCAGCCTGGTTTTCAAATCTATGATGTCTCATTGACAGGAGAGTTTACAAGGCAGTCTAAGAGTGTGTGACCCTACATGTTGACTGTTCCCACTCTCTGTAACTGGCTTTCAATACCTCTCCTTTTCTAGTTTTCCACTGAGTATCTGGGATATTTGAATGCTTGCAAATTTCTTCTAGTGATATCATCATTCATTGTGAATCAATAACATCTAGGTCATCAACAGCAGCACCTCCAGGCCACGTTTCCAGATGAGATTAGGATCCACAGTAAGCTCAGCAAATAATTTCATTTTATTTTTATTTCAATATCTCTGTCTTCCCCAAAGATGTGAGTATTATTATTATTATTATTGGAACATGGCATCAGTTATTAAGAATTTCTGTATAAGAAGAAATTATTATGTGTTTCGGGACAATTTTTCCAGTTATCACTGATGAAAACAATGTAGTGAAATTGATCCTGGATTTGTCTTGCCAAGATTGAGCTGCAAAAAAAAATTTGTTGCAAACTGGACAATTAATGAGGTTAGTCATTACACTAGGCAATTCTGCACTGAGATTTAGAGACAAAACCACCTTATTAACTGGAAAACATTAGCTGTTACCTCCAAGAAAATTCAACTGATTAAATGATTAAACAACCTAAGATCCCCTTGCAAATAGTGATGACTTAATACAGTCAACAGAGTGTAGGCTACAATTCATCTCATCCTGTAGTAAATGTCTAGGTTGGAGAAATCCTAAAATTGCCCGATTCTCACCTTTGACAGAAAAATGAGCCTAGGATTACTGGTTAGGATGCTGACATCTACTTTGTAAACAGTCATGGTCAAATGAGATGGATCTTGCTCTCCTGGGATCAGGAAAACTCAATGATTGCCATGAGTTCTGTGCACAATTTCAAGTTTTTCTGATTAGAATCAAAGTCTGCTTTCTAAAATAACATTTATACTTTACTAATTCTACCACTCACAACTCATATTCACAATAAATGTACTTCTTTGTGCATATTGTTTTCTCATAGTGTAGTCTATTAGAGCTTAAATATCTCTGATATTACCTCTAAAAAAATTCTTTAATGCGTAACAAGCATTTTTGTCTCTTACAAATGTTTAATACAGAAATGTCATTGCACTCCTTGCAATCCCATTCACAGCCATGCATGTGACACACACCTGGGGAATTTTGGCAATCTGAGTTTCTTTACTAGATAGAGTTCCCAGTGAAAACCTAGCTTTGCAAAGTCCATGCTTTGAACTTTATGAAGCTACTTTTCATAAACGAAAAAGAAGGAAAATAAGAAAGGAAAACGCCTGGATGAACAAGCCAATGGGCAGGAAACAGAAAGGAGAAATTTTAACCACATTTTCCAGGAAGCCTACTGAGCCAGGAAGAATAGTAACATGGTGTTTTCTATTATGACTGAGCAGTGGATGGGAGAATAGTGACTCAGAGGCATTTGAACATGAATATTATCACTCAGCTTTCCGATGGGAACAAACCAACTGGTTTCCTAACTCCCACTCTAATTGAACAGGAGTTGACAGTCAAAATTTCTCTTTCTTTAAAAATCCTAGACCATGGCCAGAGAATTACCAGTAAATAGTGACTTACGGATGTATTGCCCCAATTACTTGTAAACAGAACTTCTCAGAGGATTCAATAAGAGAGTTTTATTCAAATGGGTGAGGTGTTAGGCCCTTCTTGAGATGTTTTATGCCTCTCTGAGAAAACTGACTCAATGATAGTTCCCAATATCTATTGTATTTTGATACTTTTTTTTTGCTTAGTGCAATAATTATTCATGCCAGAGGAAAGGCTATATTATTGTGTTTTTATAGTTTAGATATAAACGATAGAAAGTGCCAGTAATACTTTCATCCCAGGATGTGATGAAATACCAGGTGTCATGTGTGCTCACAGCAGATATCACACTATGCAAGTTATCAGTCATCCACTTTTCCTTATTAAAAATCAAAGTTTTGCATTATATGCCTTCATACAAAGACAACTCTGAAAATATTTCATAAACAGATACTGGGCACTTGTCTAGAAACAAGACTGCATGAGCAGGTTGCATGCAAACATCAGGTACATGCAAGACATGGTGTAGTGGTTGATCAGAGTGGGAACTAATTGTTGATTGACAGAGCAGCCCTACTGGTCATTACACACAGGTGCTAATTGTTTGGTAATAATAAAGCTAATTGCTTAACAATTGGGTGGACCTTAAAAGGCAGGGCTGGAGGCACCAGAGTACCTTCAGTGCCTGAGCACTGGGGGAGAGAGCAGGATGTGCTCTGTGTGTTGGACATTGAGAAACTGCTCAACCTACAAAACCAGCAAGGACATTGAGTGCTGGGAAGGGAGGCTGGCTCTGTGCTCCGGGGCAGCTTGCTGCCAGATCGAGATACATCACCTAGCTTCGCCTGGATCTCTGGCACATCGCCTTGCCTGGATCCCAAACACATGGCACAACAATGCCCTCTCAGCCAAAGTATGCTGACAACGGGTCTCGTAGTTGTTCATTACACTTGATGCATAAAATGTGCCACTCTTGTTTCAGTGGCAGCATGGAAAAAATATATAGGATTTTTTTCTTTTTCCACTGGGAAAGGAAAAGTTAGATTTATTGAAGTAAGCATTACATTATTTATTTATTTATCTACCTACCTGCCTATGAAATAGCTGCTAAGGACCCTCCATTTAAGCAGAAGTCTGAATTTTCAGTACAAAGGAGCATCTCTCCCCCCAATTCTCTAGTATCTCCATTTCAGCTCTACCATCTGGGTACAGGCTTTTGCAATTGTATGGCATTAGAACTGGGCATAACGTATTGTCTCTATGTGCTCTGGGGTCCAGTGGCATTATAATTTAGAATCAGAAGAATGGGATTCCCCCTGCTTGGAACTGAAACCTGTAAATAATTATGGCTTTGTCACTGTCAATATTTGGACTGAGTCAGAGGCACATGCTTAGGCAAATCCAAGCAATTTACTGTTAGCACTCTTATGATGTTGATTGTACTCCTACTAGAACAAAAAAACACATGTTTTTACCATATGTAATAAAATGCCTTTGTACAGATCACTTTGCAGAAAGGACAAAATGCTGGCATCACATTATCATGTACTTAGTAAGTTTCAGCAAAGAAAAATTTGGTCACATGTCATGCCAAGAACCAACCTCAATGTGCTTGAAAGTCCCACAAAGCTAATGTTTCTTCTACTCCAAGCTAAAAGGATAGATTTAAATACCAATAGGAACACAAGAAGGAAGCCATTAGACATTTCTTTCTCTTAAGTCAACATTAATCCTCCCTCAGTCCTAAGGAGGAACTTTCTCTGAGGCTGCTCTGGAACCTTCTTCTCTCTTCTATTTCTGGTTCCCAGTAGCAGAGCCCATGGGCAGGTCTCCTTTTTGGCTGGAGATGGGTTCTGGGGGGCCATCAAAACAGAAAAATCTTCTCACTAGTAGCTAGTTCAAAAAGTGTTTGTGGTTCCAACTCCCAGCAGCAGACTGCAGGCAATACGCATGCTCTCCAATTCTTAGTGTCTTAACACCAGTGATCAGAAGATCACTGGGTGAACACCCATACAGGTGTTGTTAGGGGGGCCATGTGAAGCAGAACAGTAGTGATCTCCGCATTTTACAGATAAGAAATGACAAAAAAAAGAACTTGTTTGTATTGCATAATACAGTCCAGAATTGATATATTCAGTGGGATAATTTAGCCAGCTGGAGATTCAAAGTAATTAATCTAGGGCGCTTCTGGTGTGTCATAGTATGGTGATGAATTGCACAGAAAATGATTTGCAAAAAATCATATCTGAAATACATGACAGATTAAGGAACTAAACACATACCTCTAGAGATCAGCACCATAACTACAAACCCATCCTCCCAGATGTCCTTAACCTCAAATTCCATTTTTCTTGTTCAAAACATTATACTTGAGAACCACTAGTAACTGATGAGGCAACTAGATGTTACTTCAAAAAAAACCCTGTTAAATTTCCTCACAGCAGCCAGAGAATATTTGTTATTTATTGCAAAAGGGAAAAGCTTTTATGTTACCTACAAAGTTACCTGCAAAAAAATAATAATAATCAGGTTGCAACAAAAAAACACTGAGAAAAAATAAAACACGAAGCAATGAATGCATAGGAAATACTGCAGTCTGTAATACTGACATCCAGAAGCAGCTGAGCAGCTCCTCCATTTACACCACTGCTGAATTTGGCTCAAGTTGAAAATGCACTATTTAGATTTGATTATCTGTTCATGTGTCTGCAAGTATTTAGCAAGAAAAATATTTTCTAATGGATGGAACATTGTCTGTTCATGCTTACCCTAGCTGTGTTTTGGTTTTGTGGAGGTTTATTCATTTGTTTTCCTTAGACAATACAATAGAAGAATAGGTTGCAAGTCAGAATAAAGAATGTAAAAAATACCAGGTATTAAAATGCTTTCAATTTTCCCTTCTCATTAAAGCCACTGGCAGGACATGCAGTTCTGCTGCTCTCTGATCCCATAGCTTTCCAGGACACAAGTTCACAATTGTTTAAATGCTCCCTACAGCACACAGGTATTCACTGAATTTTACTACTTTGCCATTTTATTTCCATGTAATCTTATTAGCTGCTAATTTTGTTTTGGTTTCAGGCACATATCCACTATTTTATAATCCAAAGCTCTGGCATATCTGTGTACTTCTTGTTTCACTGCCAGTCCTGAGAAAATAGAAAGAAAATTGTTTTCACTTGGACCACCACCAGAACTTTCAGAATTTCTAAGGAAAGAACTTTTTAAATACTTTTGAATTGGATGAAATGTTTCATTTTCATCCTGATAGTTTAAAAATTGACTTTTTGTTTAAATCAAATCAAAAGATATTTTGTAATAAACAATTAATTTAAAAAAATTAAGTTCATAAAATATTCTGATTTTTTCTTTAAAAAAATCCTGATTGACCATTCCTGCATTGTGCTTTTGTAGCAGCCCAACAAGACCTGTGCCACCCAGGTTCCATAAACACCTAGTCCTCACCACAGGAACATGAGCAGCCATGGTGCCATTTGTGCAGCAGACAAGCAAGCACTTGAGTGCAGAAGTCCGCTGTCAACAGCAGTGTCGGAAAAGAACTAGAAGAGAAACTTGTCCTTACACCAGGCTCATTGCCTGTCCCATCTGTGGCCAGGGAGAGCACCAGGGGCTTTTCAAGCTACAGCTTCTCCAGCTGTAGGGGCCAGCCGTACAGAGGGCCATAGACTAACAACTGGAAGAGCAACCACGCTACAGGAACATTGGTCTGGTGGCCTGGTGGGGACAGTGCACTAGTGCAGGGGCAGTAATTCAGGGTTGTAATGCTGATGCCTTCAGATACCCTTAGATACTTCAGATTCTCTTAACTTAGCACTCACAACTCACCTACAGACAGGCATAATCATCATCAAGATTAAAAGCTACTTTGGACAAAACTGCATAACTCTTGCTCCTTTGTGTCAGGCAGCCTCACTTAGCTATAACTTTCAGCTTTTAGCTGGGCACTTCACTCCTGCATGGTGCTGGGCTGTGCATTCAAGTGATTTACCTGTGAAAAAAAAACAGAAGACTGACAGCAGAAAGGAAGAAGCTTCTCTGTTTCTCCTATGTCAGAAATGACCTGTTCAGAGCATAGCTCCTTTGTACTGACTTCTAACCTGACTGTTAGTAAATTGAAAAATCACTAATGCGTCAAGCATGTTTTGCTAGTGTTGCAATTTCCCAGGCCACTATGTATTCAATTTCTGGGCAGAAGAGTCATGATGTGATTCTTGTCTCCACAACTTGTGACTACAAGGGGTACTTAATGCTCTCTGGGAAAAGCAGGGACAGACACTGTGGAGGGTTACGTGATCAAGAAGGCTCTGATCTGCCACATCCTTTGCCCTGACCTCCAACATCTGGGTACTTGGCCTTGCACAACTTCTACATTTATTTGCCAGAGTCCATAAACACTCTTCTACCTCCCTCCCCCTAATATACACAGGAACACACAGGAGCTCTGTTTCTGGGCCATGCTGAGGGTATATCATACCCAGAGGACCTAGAAAAATATGTGGGAAAATGGGCTTTGGATCTTTCCCAGCAGATTTAGCTTCTGAGGAGAATGAGAACCAATCTGCAGGTGGAGCTGGTTTTGTCATCCTGAAGCTGGGAAGTGGCCTAGATAATAGCAAACTCTCCTATCACTTACTCAGGGGACCTAACCAGTGACACCTTCTCAGTAGCTTACAATTCAATGAACTAATTAAATTAGTTGTCTTAGCAAAAAAACACAGATTTTCTTCACAGCTCCTGAAGGTCAGCTGGGAAGGCCTAACTTTAGAGTAGAAATCACTGAACATCTTCATTTCATACTCTCACTGGTCTGCTGATGCTGGTTTGGACCACTTGCAGAAATTCTGAGTGGTTCTTGTTGAGTAGCTGATCCTAAAATCATGTGTGTTAAGACACTGACTCACACCCTTCCCCTCCAGCATGCAAGCACTCCTCTCTGCACACCCAGCAAGAGGCTAAAGTAGCTTCCACAAGTATGAGAGGTGTGCTTTGCAGCCCAAAAAATACCTGTGTGTGTATATGTATGTACATATATATATACATATACCATGAATACAGGTAGATAGGTAGAAGGCTAGATTTAGTAGAATACAGGAAAATAGGATCCAAGAGTAAACAAAGTGCCATTACTGAGGTTAGAAGCCACTAGTTTTTACTATACTGAAATTTGCCATAGCATAATTATACATGGTTTTATGGTAACATCTACCGCAATATTAAAAATATGTAAAAATGTTTTAAGATTAGTTTGAAATTATCTTGCTGCTTCGTGTATTCAATATGAAAAAGTAGGCCACGGCAAATTTTATAACTAAAGGTTGGAATTTAATTTGAAACTTAAATATTTTGTTCTGTTTAGTGGTAATAAAAATGTGATTTTATTTAAGGATTAACTCTTCAGATGGCTGCAAAAAAAAAATCCCACTTTGAATTTTTATATGCCTACCTTAAGAGCAACAATTTTCTGCAGAAGGCAGAGATTATAAATTTCCCTGAAAACACTGGCAAATGTGTCTCTAGCTTACTAGGTTTTCTAAAAGAAATTTTTATTTTCTTGCAGAAATATAAAGTGAACATTAAATATTATTTTTAAAATTGTGTTGGTAAGAGTATGTTATTTTTTAGCCAGTTAACAATCCCGAAGAAAATTCTCAAACAACACATCGAGCTGATGTGTACATTCAGTAGATTGAAGCAAAAACATCAAAATAAATAATTCCATTATAAAATTCTTGCTTCTCTTTTTGAAAGCAGATCATGAACTGAACAGAAATAACTCATAGTCAAATTACTTCCTGGTTAGCAGGGACCTCTTAAAATGGACTATATTCAAAATTTGAGCTAGATTGTTTATAAGAAAATGTTCTCTTTGGTTTCATTAAAATATAGATCCAAACATACATGGTAATAAAACTTCAGTGTTTGCAGAAAAGCCTAAAGAATTACGTTAAAGAAAAGTTTTCTAAAGGTGCCTTCTTTCAATGTTTTCCACATTTTATTTACAAACAAAATTGTTATAATGAATTATGGACATGATCCAATAATCAGTGAATTTGATCACACTATGCCACCATGCATTCTGACACTGTTACTGTATTATATTTTTAATGAAGTTCTAAATCAAGCCTCTTCTAACTTTTCTGCTTAAAGGCTAACTCATTATTTCACAAAGGTCAAGTCTCTGATTAATCATGCTTGGGGCATATTTTTGCTTCCTTCCACTCTTTTCATATTACTCAGGCAGCACAACTTCCCTCTCTGTGTCCCAGGAGATTGGAAGGCAAACATAATCACCTCCTGTAATTTCTTTTCCCATCTCTTGACATTTAAGGCGAGGCAACAGTGGGAAAAGTTAGCACACTGTGCTCTATCTTTAACTTATGCATGTGCTCGTCATTGCTGCTTCCATCTGGGATGGGCCAGGGATGTATTAAATGGGGATCAGCTTCTTTCTTCTCCCCTTTTTCCCTGGGCTGCTTCCCGGTGGCTGTGAAATCTTGAGTCATCCTGTGGTCAGAGCCTTCTTGAAATCAAGGCCAGGCAACAGAGGTCTTGCCAAGATTTATGCAAGGATCCCAAAACTCCAAGCAGTAACCCCAGGACAGCTCCTCTCCCATCTGTGGGAGCCCAAAAGGGAACTGCTAAGCAGCTGCAGACACACAGGGATAAGGGCTGGGGAGGCATGCCATGCTCCCCAGTGCCCTCCTTTCCCCAACACAGCAACCAGTGCATAGCCATTTGGAGCATATTCCAGGGACTGCAGATAGTGAAAAGTTTGCAGGAAGCAAATGGATAACACAAGCATCAGCACTGACCTAGGGACATGGGTGAATAAAGCTAACATGTTTCCATCAAAATTATCACATGGATTTGTGGAATCTAGGGTTATGTATTATATAATTTTGTTGTAAATCAGAACTTGCAGGTGTGCTTAATGAGTTGCAGAAGTATGAATGGTCAATAAGTATGAAAGGGAAATAAAAGTTCATCGGCAAGATTTTGCAGAAATGGAAGTAAATTGGATATGAACACGTCTATGTTAAAATCTACATGTATAAACATAAAACACAATATTTCTTTTTATACAAGGCCTGCAGACTCCAAGGAATATTCTGAAATTGGTAAACTATAACTGTATTTTGATATTTATAGTTATTACCTCAAATAGTAAACTGATTCTCTTAGTCCAGGTGGTCCCTTGGACACCTTTCTAAACTCATTGCTATTATGCAAGAATTTTTTTTCCCCATTCTAAGTAAGTCATTTGGGATTTCAGAAAACTGTTATACTGGGAATGGTGAGAAAACGCCTCTCTTGTAGTTTCTTTTGTGGCCACAATTCTGCAGGTGTTTAGAGAACTGCAGAGTTTAAATAAATTGTAATGAAGAAAAATCTGGGGGCAGGCACAGGGCTCAGGCAGACACAGATGTCCCACCAGCTTGAAGGTACTGTACTTATTTCCCTCTCATGTGTATACACACAGAGAAACTGTTTGCATGCTAAGAAAATACAGGTACCAACCACATCACACCCCCTTATGTTTAGAACATTTTATTCCCAATAGTTGCACAAAACATGAGTTAAAGATGCTACTTTCTTTATTGTGTGATTATACACATGTATGCATGCTGTATACAAAAGTAATGGCCAAATTCTGCCCTCAAAAAAACCATGCAATTCTAAGGGAAGTATTTGGCCATTATATTGGTACTCAACCGAATGAAAAATAATACTATAATACAAACTAATATAATGACACTTCTTAAAGAAAAGTCTATGTACATAGCAGAGGGAAAAGCTAATGAGAAACAGATGTACACAGGAGAGTATTTTGAGTTAAATGGTATGTGTGGTTTCATTTGGGCACGTTTCTTTAGCATGTGGAGAGAGAGAGTATATATAGCTATGCAAAGGAAAATATTAGTTGTTGAAAAATGTGTATGCTATCAGGTAAAAGAGGCTTTAAAGGGGAAAGTATTCAGATGAAAAAGCAAATTCTGTAAGTCTCGAGAGAGCTCAGCACTTTTAAACTACAGTTAATTAATTCTTTTGCATTCCAGGAGGCCGAAACAAATGAAAGGATCAATTCCTTTCTGTACCCACAAGACAGTGCTTGCTGCAGCTGCAGCCATGCCGGGTGTGAGCCTCACAGCACCGCACCAGCAGCAGCAGCACTCGCCTCTGCCGAGGCAGCACAGAGCCCCACAGCCCGGGTCACCATTGCCCCAGTGCATCCTTCCTGGACAATGGGGCAGCTCATGGCCCCACTTCCCCAGCAGAAAGCTCCTGTACGTCCAGTGGGTATGTGGCTTGCAAAACCAACCACAGTATTAACATCCATTGAGTGGTCAAGAATCTTGGCTGGAAAAGCAGGGAACAACAGCTTCCTCCCTGTAGGGCTGGAAGGAGCCAGTTTTTACCAACAAAATATAAAGCTGTGTTTTTAAATAATGCAGTAAAGCAGAATTCTTTTTTATGAGATACTACTGGAGTGGAATAGTGAAATAACATTAACATAGCCACCTCAAGAGAAAATAAAGTTTTCAAGAGGAATGGAGGTTATAAATAAATATTTTACCCACTCCTCTGTAGACACTCAAAACTGAAGGAGAGGTTTTCATGTTAAGGTTAGAGGCAGTTTCCACTGTTTGGAAAAAATATATTGTCCTGTTAGAATCCACCAGCTTTGCCTGCATCCCTTATGCATTATACAATAAGCATACAATGTGAAATGCCTACTGGAAGATGCAGCAGCTGTGAGGCCAAGAGGTTTGTTGGGGTTTTTTTCTCAGAAATGGTAGAATTCTGCTACAAATTGTTTCTGAGAGTTTCTGTTACTCCAGTGTACATTACCTCAGCCTGGGGCCAGTTAGTCCATCATTCAACACTTTTATGATCTTATTCCATGGTACATTCTGCAGATTCACATCACTAAAAGATAAGCAATAAATATATAAATATATAGCCTGCCCATCTGCATAGTGCAGAACTCAGCAGTTAAACTTCTTTAAAAGTCTTATGCTTTTTCCAAGGTCTTTTTTGTTCCCGATTCATGTCAAATTTTAGTAAGAAATCTCTTTAATCAAAAAATATATTGTCTAATTTGAATACATTACCACAAACTGTGTGGAGCAAGCTCTGCTTAGCCAGATACTCCATAGGACCTACCAACTATCTTTGCTCTCATGTACAGAGTAGCACAACTTCTCTCCCCTATTACACTGCCACACTCTTGAATTCTTTCTCAATTACCAGGATAACTTTAAGAATTATATAATCCACTTACTGGCTCCATATTTGCTTTGAAAATCCTTCCCTCAGGGCTAATTTGCGATCAGGGACCAGCAGATTTAAAGTCAACTTTACCACAGACTGCTTCTGCACATCCAATCTATAAAACAATTTTGTTCCTCTACTAAAATAGGCCTGAACAAAATGTAGGCCAAGACTTAAAAGAAAAATGATCTCCTTTGTAGCAGTGAGGAAAAGTTGAAACAAGGAAATATCTCTTTTTTTGTGGTCTTCTCTGGAGAGTAATGAATTCCATGAACTTTGGATGAGGGTCTTGCAGCACAATAGAGAGTTCAGCTATTCCTAAACTGTTGTCATTGAAGCCAACAACAGGCTGGGCTGCTCTGGGAAGTTCTTTCTGAGTATCAGTATGTAAGATCACTATTTCAGGCCTGATCTCCACTTGCAAATGTCAATGGGACACAGTAAAAAGTCATAAAATTGTAGAACCATAGAAGGGTTTGGGTTGTCAGGGACCTTAAAGATCATCTAGGTCCAATCCTCCTGCCATGGGCAGGGACATGTCCCACTAGACCAGGTTGCTCAAAACCCCATCCAACCTGGCCTTGAATACTTCCAGAGAGGTGACATCCACAACTTCTCTGGGCAACCTGTGCCAGTGTCTCACCATCTTCACATCTTTCCTCGTAATATCCAGTCTAAATCTGCCTTCCTTTAGTTTGAAACCATTCCCCCTTGTCCTATCACTCCACGTCCTTGTAAAAAGTCCCTCTCCAGCTCCCCTGTAGGCCCCCTTCAGGTGCTGGAAGACTGCTATAAGATCTCCCAAGGGCTTTTTCTTCTCCAGGCTGGACAACCCCAACTCTCTCAGCCTCTCTTCATAGGAGAGGTGCTCCAGCCCCCTGATCATCTTTGCAACCCTCCTCTGGACTGGCTCAAACAGCTCCATGTCCTTCTTATGCTGGGAACTCCAGAATTGGACACAGTACTCCAGGTGGGGTCTCAGAAGAACAGAGTGGAGGGGAAGAATCACACTTCCTTTGATACAGCCCAGGATACTGTTGGCTTTCCAGGCTGCAAGCACATATGCCAGCTCCCGTTGAACTTCTCATCAGCCAACCCCCCCAAGTCCTTCTCCTCAGGGCTGTTCTCAAACCATTCTCCACCCACCTGTATTTGCGATTGGGATTGCCTCGACCCATGTGAAGGACCTTGCACTTGGCCTTGTTGAACTTCATAGTCTATAAATCATTACGGTTTTAACATATTGGTATCAGCATCACTACCTGTATTCCACAGAAGCTAAATAGCTTTAATTCAATTCTGTTCTACTGCTTGTGAGAGGTCCTCCTTTCTTTCATGCCTTTCTATCCCTGGATACAGAAATCTGTCAAGCAGCCAGCACTGCCAGATCCTCCCCTGGAGTCACAGGGCCAGGATTATTTCCATGCAAGGAGAGAGGGGTGGCCTGGCACTGCCCTTCTAGCTGATTTAAAGGCTACAGCCTGTCTGCAGTGTGATAGAAGATTTGAAACCCTCACAAAAACCACCAGCCCTCTGAAGCCACAATCGCAATCTCAGTTTTCCATTGGCCATGCCTATTCCACATCAAGATCCTCAAAGCAAACTGGCAGTGCTTCTCTACCCTCTTTGCTTAGTAGACAAATTGTATTTTGGAGCAATTAAAGTAGAAAAAATTTTCTTTTGCACAGACTTGAACTAAAACATGAGGAATAGACAGCTATTTTAAGAAGATTTAAGCCAAAATCTTCTACAGTTTGATGTTGCACAGTAGAATGGGGTAGAGACAACAAAAATATTTCTACAAAAGAGTGAAGGAAACAAAAATCCTTTTTTTTAATGGAACAAGAGGAGTACAATGCACTTGGGGGAAAAAATTACATTTTCTTCTGGAAAGTATTTTCAGCAGTCTCAGGCTGTATCTCACTCTACTGAACTGCTGAGACATTTTGGTTATTTTCCCCACTTTATATGAAGAAAAAAAATCTCAGAAAGTCCTTCATCATTTTAAAAGCTTTAAAATTAAGCCCTTGGAAAACAGAAAGATGTAAAGGAGTCCCATTGTCTAAAGTCATTAAACAAATCAATCCAGAGTATCTGATTCCTCTCTTACTCTTTGCTTAACTGTTCTTGTAAAGCATATTTTATCTTAACTTGCATATTGATGGCAGGCTTTTGCTAGTCTAAACTACTTCTCTATCTTTCGTGCAGTGGCAATTCATCACATGAACACTGCTGCTGCTGCAAATGCTGTGCAAAATTCTGAGGAATTCAGCTGGGGAAGCTGAAAATTGTTGCTACATATCCTGCAACTGGGAATGTAGTGTTTTTGGGAAGGACTGACAAGAAGTGGGCAAAGGAATGTGACATTTTCCAATTTCCTCCTCCAAAAAAAGTGAACTTAATGCATGTGTTCAAGTTCTTCACTGAAAACTTGATGCGGTCAAATCCTCCCAGTGACTTTGCTATGAGTCTTTTGCTATTTTGTTTCCTTTTATTTTGCTGCAAATTTCCTCAGCGTGTATATACAGAAAGGCGAATTAGCATTTGTAATGACGGATACTTGTATTTCCATTCAGAAAACAGTCTACTAACTACTGTGCACACTACTGTCTCCTCCCAGAAAAGTCTGTTTATGCCTTCAACCTGCTGTCAAACATGAAACCCTCAACTGGTAGAAGTGTAGTCTCACAGAAGACTGCATTTTTCACAGGCAGACACATAAGAAGCTGTGGTTGTGGTCTTAGCTACCCAGTGACCTAATTTTTCCTGCTTGAATAAGAGAGAAAATGGGAGGCGTGCATCTCAGAACGTACCATTTTTAATAGGTTACAGAATATGATCTGAATGGTGTACTTGATTTATAATTAAAATAACAGGTACGTGTTGAGTTCCTTGGACAGCCACACCAAAAATGAATGTGGTGTGTACTACTGATTGTGTTGGATTTCCTTCCGACTCCTTTCATTAAGATGTTCTATTCCCGTAAAACAAAAACATTTACATTCTCACATGTACGTCAATGGCAAGGGATCAGTTTTCAAAACCTGCCCCATTTCCTCAATGACTCAGCTTCTCATCATTGCTCTGTTTGCATAATGAGGGCAACTAATCCCTGGAGTAACCAGATCCACTGCATGTAGTCCCTACCAAATTTATACCACTAAGGGCCATGTAAAATGACTTGCTTCCTTATATACTTCTCTATGTTGTCCCATGTGTTCCCTACAGGTTTTTAAAAAGTGCAGTTTGTGACACATGACAGTGGGAACAAGAGAGCAGTGAAAAAAGAGGTATTTGGACTTAGCTTCGAAAACAGAATACTACCAATATTGAGACAGCTGTAAACATGCACTTGTTAGTTCTCAATTTGCAGAGGGACAAATAGAAAAATAAATACCTTATCTATCTGATACTATTTTGACATGCATCTTCACTCTGTGATATAAAAAGGCACCTTTTTGTCTTTTATCTGTGTTTTACCTCATCTATCTTTATCACAGTAATGTGCCTTCTTCAATACCAGCTACAAAACTATACATCAACTGATTTTTCTCAATGAAGAAAGATTTATTAAATACATTCAAACATTAGACCTAGTTGGCCAAGATATATCCCCCTGAATATCTCTTCTGACATTCATGTCAGGACTCCAAGGTTAGATGTAGAGGTTCTATTGCTCTTGGGTAGCAAGACTGTACAGAAGCACACAGGTGTTACTCCTTAGATACTGCAACACATGTATAAATTCCCTGTTTCAACTTTTTTAGAGAACAAGTGCATATTCTACTAATATCTCACTCAGCAATCCCTGAGATCGGTAAGAAGACAGTGATTAATTCAACTCCAATGAGCAGATGAATGTATCCACTTGTCAGAGTTGCTCTTCAAATCTGTTGTTTCTCATATGTTACAAAACAAGCAGCTCATACTTTATGGGAAAGTTTCCAGGGACTTCTTACTATGAGACATTTTTTTTTACATTTTAAATGCAAAGTGAAAATGTAAAATCAAATTCCACAGTCATAAATTCAGAAAAGCATTTAATTTATTCTAATGACAAATATGAAATGGGCAGTTGTGATCTCTGTTGCTTTCCAAACATTAGTTGCACAAGTCCCCCTAGTACCACTGGAAAATGGCTTATAACCAAGGGAAGCACAGACAACTGGTCAAAATGAGTTACCAAGAATGTAGAGGTAGCCATGCTTCAGAGCCAAGAGAAAATTCAACAAGTTTATCTCATGGTTCTCATCCAGAGCCAGTTCACAGTATTAGCATTCTCACATTTTAAGCAGATATGTTACCAACCATGTGCTGTACCATTCTTCTTGTCCATTTATTATTTTAGAGACAACAGCCAGGTGAAAATGAGGAAAAGGAATCAGATCTTACCTTTTCCCAGGGTATCAGTTTCACCTAATATTTTCATTACAGAATCTTTAAATTTGTTTCCAAATGCAAAGAGTGACTTGAGGGTGAATTTAGGTGGGGACTTTGTCTCTAACTTATTTTATCTATAACAAAACAAAAAAGAGTACTTCACAAGAAGTGAAGTGGAAGACAGCACTTCATGACATAGCAGAAGATGCAAATATCTCTTTATGAAGAGGTATTTACAGTACAGGCTGTTTTACTGAAGAGGACAGACCTTGTAGGACGTACAAAGACTGTCAGCTGAATAGTGAAGTACTACTTCATCTCAGCGGAAAGGTTTTGTGGTCAGGCCCTGAAGTCATACTTTTTAAGAAATTCAGAAAAGACATTTTAAGAACGAAATCATTGTGTAAATCCTGAAGTACTGCACTATATCAATCATTTCAGTTTTATTAGACAGTTGTTAAGATGTATATATCTAGGATTAAATATGTGCAATAAAGAAGCTTCCATCTAATGTATTCTTACCCAATCCTGAAACTGAAAAAAAGGTCTCAATAGGAGAAAAAGGTAGTAGGAAGCCAAATCCCAAAACTTGTTAGCATAGCACAAAGTTTGGCAATCCTAATACAATTGTATGTCATCTATATCTCAAGTAGACTGATTGCCCCAGCAGTGAGCTCAGGGCAAAGCTGGGGGACAGAAGGAATATTTTTTTCATCCTCTTACCTCTGAGCATTAAAACAGGTTTTAGATTTTAACACCAGAACTATTGTTTTGGCAGAGGGGAAGCAGTGTCCTAAGCTGCTGAGGTATGGGAGGGAGGATGGGGGGCAGAGGGGACTGTATCACTCATCCTTTTAAACTGTTGTGCCCTTTGTCTCTGTGCTGGAGGGATCCCTCCTGTGACGCTGATACAGAGCAAACAGATGGGAGCTACATCCCATACCACATGGCCAAACTCTTTTCCCTGACATCAACAAAATGAAACAGCCCACCACATTCAAATACATCCACATGACTTACAGCTGAGTCATTGCCAGGGCATTGCATCCCCTAACATTAGATGATGGTAAAGGATGACTTCACCAATAGTCTTTAACAACTTCATTTTGAGCTTAATCAGACCCAGGTTAGAGAAAAAGGATACTGTTGCATAAGCTCTTGATTGCTGCCTCTGGCCAGACTGCACAGCTGCTGGAGCTCTTTCTTACGAAAACAGGTTGACCTAGACTGCAAAACACTTGGACCTCAAATATGCCACTGACAGAGTTAACAAGAAGAAATGAACATCCAAATGCCATTGAAACACCTTGACACAGTGACCAGAACCTGCCTTGCATCCCCTGCACACAACAGCAGGAAAGGGCCAGATATCCAGAGCTGGAAAAGGCGCCAGACTTTCAGGGCATGACTATACTCTGTGAAGTACTGACAGACAGGCTACCCAGATGCTGCTGAAGAAGTTGGGCTGATTAATGGAAGCATGTATCCCCATTAGAGGAGTGTTTCACTCTGGCTAATTAGTCAGTAAATATCATGAGAGGCAAAATCAGGATAATGTCATGGTAACCATGACTGAGATGTACATTGAGATATTTCCAAACTTTATGAAGAAACAAAAATTTAAAAAAAGGAAGAAAAATAAAACAAAACAGAAAATATCAGGAGGCAAGAGAGTGTCTATGCATTTTCAGAAAGGGAAGGAGTAATCCAAACTATCACAGGGTCTACGTTGTTCAGGCCACTAGCCTGCTGAATAGGTTACGGTAAAAGTTTGTGCCATCTTTCTTGTTCTCATTTGATGCAGAAATCTTCTACATGAAGGCTCCATCTACAAGTATACATGTCCATGAAAAGTTTTGGGTTTTTAACAGAAATTTCCAAAATGGCATTTTCCAATGAATAATGTTTCATCGGAATTTCCCAACCAGTTCCAACCTAAAGATGTTCATGCATTAATTTAAACCCCGGCAATTTTAGTATTGAATAACATCATGAAGCCTAAACTTTTCTCATTTTTTTTCTTAAATTGCAGGGTTTTTTAATGCTGATCATGGGAAAACAAAGATGAATCATAAACAAAGGTATAGCTTTCTTTTTCCCTGAAATACTATGTTGAAAAGAAAATAGTCCTTGTCTTCAAATATCTCCTAGAGTTTTGTTGTTGACAACTTAAGAAGAAGCACACAGAGAACGAAAAGAACAAAGGTATGCACTAAGCAAGTCATCCAGTAAATGAGACCAAGAGTCCTAATAAATCTCATTGTTGCCAAAAGATAATTCAGTCCAAAACATCTGAAACAGTAACACAAGTCAAGTCATGTTTAATCCTTCTTTGGTCATGTAAGATGCATTTAAAGGATAAACAAGAGCCCTGAGTTTACAGAGAGTAATTCCAATGTATGCTGTCATTCCTATAAGGTATAATGGTCTTCAGAATTTACACATACAGAGGGTTTCCAGCCATTCCTGTTTTATTTAAAGCTTTGCTGTATTTTTCCTCAAGTCAGTCATCACAATGTATCCCTCTTTTTAGGACTTCTGAGGTATTGTTTATCTGGAAGCTGCAAGATATTCTTATACTATATCAACTTGGTTGCTCAGAAGTAGGAGTTAATATTGCCTGGTATAGTTCAAAGACTGCAGGGCTGTGCAGTGGGTTTGGAAATAGATCAAAAATCTCAAAGGGATGAGGCCAGGCCACTGGCAATCCACTCCAACTATATTGTGCAGAAAGCTGAAAAATGTAACTCAGTGCTTCTCAGTGCTGATCTCTTGGATCTTAACTAAGCATTGACCTTCTAGCTTCTAACATCTTAAAAATCTAGCATTAATGACAATAGGGCAACTGGTTGCTTTTTTTTTTTGTTCTCAAGTTCATATCCACGAATATAAAACTACTCATAGACTCTTAGTCAATTCAGCTAATTTGTCTTACTTCACGAAACTCAAATTATTTTCAACAGATCAAATCAAAATAAACTATTCAAAGAAATCAGATAATTTAGGTTCTTTCTTCAAAGATAATTTGATGATCTTGATACTTTAGACCCTGACTAATGACCTTCTTTCTTGGTCTTTTACCTTGATTACAAACACTTCTTATATAGAAAGTGTGGTTTTCAAGGTGAAGGTAAGAGGAGAGTTGGATTTCATTTGTAAAAGCAGATGTAAAATATATCATTTGTCTTTACAGAAATAAATGCTATATTCATAAATATCTTAGTGCTCTTTTGCATGTATAATTAATAGTTAAAAATAATTCTTAGCCAAAACCAGCAGCCAATAATTTTAATGCTGATAAGGACCTTGCATGCCCCTTTGAAACACTTCAGGAGAAGCCTGATTTCCATGAAATGCAATTTTGGAAAATCAAGGACTTCCGGTGTTTGTGAAAGAGGACATTCAAAATCAAAATCATTCCAACCAATCTTTTCAAAAGTTTGCTTGTGACTGCATATTTCTATAACTTAAATGTATTCTAGTCAACATGTTCAATTCTGGATGCTTAGCAATAACCAACAGGCTGAGCTTCCTATGAAACCTGATATTTTCTTGATAACTATGCCTACATTTGGATGTTGGCACTGAAGAAATACTTCCCTTAAAATTTGGAGCTTAAGGCAGCCTATAAACTATTCAAAACCTGTGTCTTTATGAAACACACAGGTTGTAGAAAAGCACAGGCAATCATTAATATGTAGGTGGTAGTTGATAAACTATGCAAGAAAAAAAAATTACCCAGGGTTGGAGAGCATTGGTAAGAGGTTGTTTCCCAGAAACCAGGAATAAAGCTCTTCCAGCATAAATAATCTGTTCTTTTTCAATAACCCTTTGAATCTAAAAAGCCATTAAATTTTAATTTCACACATCTTAACTGAAGCCAAAACTGTTAAAAAATCTATGTTAGATCAGTAAGTATGACCTCAACCATTCATCATTCTTTTCAAAATGAATGATTTAAATAAAGAGAACATAAAGCCAAACTCTATGAGGAGGACATTTCATGTCCAGTTATAATACAAACCATTAGCTTTTGTTTGTAAAATAGAAATACCTAAAATATCTAAGGAAAATATTTTAAAAATGTGATTTCACTAGAGTTTAGAACAATATATACCACATGCTGCTGATATTACTTGGGATGACTCTGCTGAAACTTTAGTGATGCTGAGATCCAAAAATATAGTGGGATTATGGGAGCAACAGACTAAGTCAAAAAATACATTATTCAAGGAACAGACTAGGAATGCAGAGAGGTCCTGAGAGTAGGAAAGAAAATAAATCTGTTCACTATGCAGGTTCTGCTTATACCATGCTCATGGGACAAGGATCTTGGTATTCAAGACAAAAAGGTGACTATGCATGAACAGATCATCTTCAGCGGAATATGGAAATGCAAGATCTTGGTCAAGCAAGTAACTATATATATTGATTGAAAGTACACTTTAAAATACATTATTGGGCACTTCAGGTGGTAAATGCAGGTGCCTCTCACTTGAACAAAAATATTTCTCAGAAGACCTCGCAATCATATCACAAATAAAAAAGTTCTTTTTATGTTTTCTTCTGCCAATTAACAATAACATATGTGACATAATTGAATACATTATTTGGTACTGTAAGGTTATTCTGCAAAGCTATGCTTAATCTTAGTCAAGAATGGGTCTTTTTCGTTAATTTCCATAGGGTGAAAACTATATGAAAAAATGATAGTAATCATAAAAACTTTCACTGGATGTAAAGAATTTGTTGGTTTAATTGCTAATATTTATTTTCCCCTTCATTTTGCATGTGTTCACACTGACAGTCATGTGAACATTGAGCAGTATGTCACACTACAGTTCTAGATACATCTGTATCAAGACATTAATCCCAGAAAAAAGCAAAGACCTTCCTTATTATACGAGTGCAAATGCCCTTTCAGCTCTTTTACAATACATTCCTTTTCAGGATTTTAAAATATCTACATCTGGGGGCCACTAGAGAAGACTTCAAAAGTTCTATCTTATCATTTATACTGCTTACAGCAAATAGGGAGAATGGACCATGAGAACAGGCCTGGGTTGTGTTCCAAAGTAATGCACTGTCAGACTCAGAAATATTAAATACACAGAGAAACAAATAAAAATCTGACTTGACATAATTTCTTCTCACTGGAAAAATTATTTTGACAAAGTTCTTAATCTCTACCCTACAATAATATTTCTCCTGAAATAGCAATATCATGGACTCTTAGTTTTTAAAATGTCTCTAAAATTGGGTTCCTAAACCAAACACATAAAAGTAGGCTGGTGTGAGATGTTTATAAACTTTCCATAGTGCCACAGGGGCCGATAAGAGCTGATATCTCTGAAAAAGATCACTGGTGTTAAGGTGTTTAAAAACAGAAATAAAAAATAATCAGAAGGAGCAAACACATGGAAATTTTGACCCATAGTATTTCCTTGCTCTACAAAAAGCAGTAAATTCTTGCAATGCCTGTTTTTCTGCCCTGATAAGTAATGAATAGACACACAGAACATGCTTGCCTGCCTCAAGGACAACAGGATCTAACTATACTGAAAAGAACTTGTGGCTTCATGCAAACATTTACAGAGCAAACAATACTAACAGGAAGGACTCTGGAGAAGGAGGAACAATCACATCTAATATACAGTAAGAGAGAAAGCAGAAAAGATTTAGGAAATACCACAATGGGAACCTTCAGGTTGCACACCAGTGTTTGCCCTAAAACAAAGGCACCATTTCCATCACCAGTTCTGCCTAAAAATTTGATATAATTCCTTCAATTCCATTAATATCTCCATAAAGTTCAATAAAGAACATGAAGAAAATAAGGTTTGCAGGTTTTGCCTTTAGTAGAATAGGTAAAGCCTACAGAATAACCTTAGTTATTAGACTTGTCCAACTTGAAATGTACTAACAGTAAACATAGTCAATTAATCTTACCTTTCAAAGACACATAAAGGACAGAATGAACATTTTCTTCAAATATATTTTTGTTCTGTGGCACTATGAAAAGAGGAAAAAAGGAAAAAGTTCATGACTTGTTCAAATCCCCCTTACGTGACAGCTGCAATAGATGTGATTAATCAGCCACAACCATCAAACAATAAGTGGAGGACACATACAGGGTGCACTTCAATCTAAAATTCCACAAAACACCACAGTCTGCAGTATATCTACATCCAAAACCACTCCAAAACTAACACATGCCATTAATCATTCTTGGCCATCCATTATAACCTGATGAATTTGCAGAGTTTGTATTCCAGTCTGCTGGAGACTTTAAAATAATAAAAATAAAAAAATAAGCTGGAGCAGCAAAAATACCAGAGGCCAAAAGAATAAATAAGGCATAGTGACTCCAGAGCCCAGAACCAAAACTGAATGACCACTAGAGGCAAATGGGCCAAGCAGTGGCTTCTACTATATGTACACGTACTTCTCATTACAAATGCAGGGCCATGGCTAAAATTAGTTCACATGTTTTCTGTGCAAGACAATGCAGCAGTGGGATGAAGTAGAATAGATTATAATGTCCCCTAAAAGTATCTCAAAACACTTCATGAATGTGACTTGACACAACCTGCTTTCTTGCAAGGAGCATAATTTATAATTAACATTGCCATCCCATAGATGCTGAAACTAGGATACCCCTTTAAGCATTAAACCTGAAAACATGGTACACTTGCTTAAATCTGATGTAAGCAGTCTCATCAGTGTAACACCTAACTACAGTTAAACATGTGATTACAAGAAAAAGTAACTGCAGAAATGGAATATGAACAACCCTCCAACTCTCTCACTAGGTGAGCCCAGGTCTCCTTCCTCTAATCTCACCCTTAATGATGTATAGCAGACGTATCTCCTGTTGTTAGTGTAATGCTAAGATCATTAAACACTAAACTTATATCTGATTTCAGTGAGGAGATCTATACGCAAGGTCAGGGCAAAAATGCATTCTCTAAGGAGGTTTCCCAATCTTTGTTTTAATTTCCTACCTCCAACCCAAAATCAACACAGGTTCAGCTTTTCGCTTTTATACCTCAGAATAAAATTATCAGAATGGACATCAGCAGAAGACTTACAGCTGCTCAGAAATCTTTCGAAGAGCACTTTTCTGTTAGCAAATGGGGACACATCAAAAGTAGAAAGGTTTTCAGATTGTCATCACATCTCAACAGGCCAGACACCCTGGTGCTTGTTTCCTCAGATGTCCATTTCACAATCTGGTTGTCTAGAAATTGTGGCTTTCAACTTCTCAGGATCATGGGCTCTCCTGGATTTACAGCACACCTGGGTTTATAACACCCTGGGGTTGGAGAGGCACACTGGGAGGCCTAGCTTGGGCTTCCAGCTTATTTCTTCCAAGAACACCTATGTCCTAGGCTCCTGGCTCCTTAACATTTGTGATCTCGACTGCCCAGAGATCCGGATGCAAAGGCTGCAAGAGGGCTGCCAGGCAGACTGCTTGAAGCCCATGGCTCCAGCATCCCTGGGAGCTACCACTCTCTTCCAGCTGTCCAATTCCTTGCTTGGTAAGCCTTGGAAATGTTTTATAGAGTGAAACTAAAGGTCATGCTGACTTTTCCAAACTCCTTGAAAAATTCGGAAATGTTTTTTTTTCCCACTTTGTTTTTAAATGATTGCCACTGTTGCTGTTAAGAAGTCCTTCCCATGGAATGTGAATTCAGATTTAGGTCCAGTCAGCCAAGAAAACAATAAAAATCCAGCAACAACTGGGAATTGTTTTTTCTCTGTGCCACTCTTGCTGTAGGATTTTAAAATCTCTACACAGGTTCTCAGTCTTTAAACAGGAGAAGCAAACACTAAGATTTGGGTGATGGTAGGCATTCACTTCCATAGCACAGTATTTGAAACCTGACTTTTTTTTTGCAACCTAGGTGTTGATCAGATTTAAAGCCTTTGATGTTAATATTAAGCTACCAATACCATGGACCAAATGCCCTAATGTCAAAGAACTAAATGAGCGAACAGCACTGTTTTTCAATCAAGCCAGATAGCAGGCTGTATTCTTTCACTAGTCTTTCCACATAGAGCATGTACTATATCATGTTCTTGTTACATTTTTTATTATAAAAAGAAATGTATGGGCTTTACAGATATTCATTATCATTTTAATCGCAAGAAACTCTATTAAATTTTTATATTGTGATAAAAAAGCATGCCCGGTCAGCACAAGTAAAACAAACCCTTTTGACATACATCAATGCTAAATCTTCAGGCACAAGAAAAGAAGAAAAGAATAAACTTGATCCTGATTTTCTTCTGTAAAAGCAAAAGATGGCACTACAGCTGCAGAACAGGAGTAAGCTTAAATAGAAAATATTACAAATACGTTATGGAAAACTTCAGCAGAGGAATCTAATCTTTCCCTGTGTTATTTTTCATCATTTACCTGATCACTTACCAAAAAGACCTAAAATAGATTTCAAACTTCCCAAAGAAAGACGATGTGTTGACATTTATGCATTGAATAGTTTCTTAATCCTTACAGGGCTATCTCCAGGTGCAGATGGCTAAAGATTTGTATGACTTCAGCTGGTATCTGAAATACAAGGATTAGTGGGGAAAAGTCCAGTTAAAGAAGATAGAAATCATAATCTCTACTAATTTTTCTACCAGGTGGCTTGCAAACAGAAAGAAAGAAGAGATGGACAAATTATATTCCATTCAGAAAAAGTATTTCCATGTAATTTTACTACAGGAATATGAGATATGGGGGAGCATATCATAAATTCGTGGGGTAAAACGTGAATCATGCAAGTCCTCAAAGAAAGCAGTATTGACAAAGAGCACTAGAAGGTTTAGCAGGACAGAATTGAAAAAGGGTTTAAATAGATACACACATACATTTATATGAATATATATCAATACACACATACTTTTTTTTAGCATACACTTATTGAATTACTTTAATGTCTTCTTAAATGACAAGAGAAATCTCAATCTAGAGTAAGTTCTTAATATAAACAAAGTGAAATGGGACTGTATTTCACATTTTTAAAAGTGGTGAATTTGATGCTGCTCAATAGGCCCCACACACTGTTTCCATGAGTTCTTTTCAGTTGTTTATTAACAAATCTGATAGACCACCAGATATGAAACTGAGTTTGCACCAGCTACATGTAAGGTGTTGATGCTGAACACTGTATATTTTCTATCATTTTGATAGTGACATAATGACAAAGAGTCTTATGTACAAATGCAGTTTAGTAACTTGGAAACGACCTTCCTCTTGCACAGAGCTTTTTATGGAGATTCACTGCCAATGTATCCAATGGCTGAAAACCAGATCCAAAACTTAAAGGGGAGATCAGTGTGTACGTTCTCGGTGCCTGGTACGAATGTATAAAAGAGATAGAAAGTAAATAAACTAGGTCTTTGCTGGCTTCATATTGGAGTAGTGAAGTCCCCACTTTGCCCCGCAAATTTCTGCTCAGAATTGCTATTAAAAATTAGAACAATAAAGCATAAAGCACTCCCAGCATTACAGAACACAAAGTTTTTACTTTGAAAATCAGTTTATAGCAATACTTTCAACACATCTTAGTTCATTTCATTCAAGATCCATCTATTGCATTTTTCTTATTATTTGAAACATGCTGAAATTAACAGGACTCTTTCTATTGACTTTACCTGGATTTACATTGTAACATTTATGATTTTGTACTTGCCACGTTTTCTTCAACTCTGGATAAAAACCTTGGAATATGTATATTGTTATCATAGTACTCTGGAGTACCTGGTCAAATAACTGACTGTGTAACAGAGCACCTGTCTGGCGTATATATCTGAGATATAAAACACAGGAGTTATTTCTTTCAATAAGGAGTGAGTATGTTTCAACTACTGTCAAAATAAGAATGATATCATGCGTATGAGAAGCATTAAGCTTAAAATACTCAAGAAACAAGTAAGGTGGTATTTACATTAAAAATTTCCCTGTATGTGAAACTCTCCTTATATTCTAACTATTCAAAAAGGCCATTATGAGAGTACCAACACAACTCCCCAAAATTACTTCCAATACCTGTTTAATAATCTACATGGACTGGGTTTAACAGCTGATGAATGGCTACGTTATTTTCCTTTTTTCTCAGTTCTCATTATTTTATAGGAAGAATAGGTGAAAATACTGTGGAAATAGCTTTCGTACTTTGTACTTTTATGTACTTTGCTGTATCACACTCTGGAAATGGAATACAAAATTTTAGTCTACTATACATTTTGATCAAACCACAGTCTCAGGCACACGGTATCAACTCAAGGTAAAATCCAGTGGGCAAACAAAAGGTCTATTGAAAAAATTCCTTGTCTGCAATGTGGATTTAGACAGGGGTTTGGCAGTATGACAGGCCTTAGGTTAGCCTCCTTCACAGAGCTGGAATTTGCCTACATTATGAAGAATAAGAATTTACCTTTAAAGGCAGTGCAAATGTGAGACAGAGGTGGAAATGGACACTTAATCTATAGCTGAAAAGAGGCTCCCACTGCCTTAATTTTGCACTTTTAGCCAAGAGATTAGGTACATACATAGAAATTTGACTGGCAGTGTACAATATGCCCACCTTTTTCATGCTGAGTGATTTCTGTTTCAAGGCGAAAAAGGTAATTTACTTCCAGATTTTTTTTAAAGAAAGGAAATTTTGGTTGTATAAAAAAGTCACAGGGAATCTGTTTTACAGATTAGAAAGGACATTGAGTTTTCTTAAAACAGTTGCTTGAAATTATAACACACTGGGCTTTGTTTTGGATCCTTCTTTCTGGGAATTATAACAACTGCTACCAAAAAAAAAATCTGTTTAACGTTTTAAGTAAGAGTTTCAACAGAACCTAATTCAGTGCAAATAAGATCAGTTTATTAGAGTTTAATAACTATAATACAGACATAGGCATAAAGATTAAAAAACCCCCACCTTCTCTTGAAACATTCTCTTCCTCTCACCCTCATCTAGATGCATAGTCAAGATACTTTTCATTTTATAACTCAGAAAGTATTATGTCAAATGGACAGTGCTTCTTTACAGATCTGCTTTGAACTCCGTGAGGAGTTAACCTCACTGGTCCAAACTGGGTAACTTCCCTGCATTATTGTGGAATATTATTACGGCTGCTCCTCCGAGTACTGAGAAAAGGTCTGAAGGACCTGCTTTGGAGTTCAGCTCCCATTTGTTTGACAGTGAAAAACAGCGTTTATAAGCAATACTGAGTGAAAAGAGTCTTAATTCTGAAATGCTTCCCATGTATTTCTTGAAAGTGTTTCCATTGTAATTAAAATATATCAGAGAGCTGGCACAGCTCAGTTTTGCCCCAACAGTTGCTTCTACGGGAAGATGGCCTGAGTGCACGGGATGTGGGATGCTGGACTACTATATTCAAAGAAACCAGGTAAAGCCAAAGATCACAGGGACCCTAAAACCATCTAAGATAGACATAAAGAGCGTAACATAAACTTATCTATATCTGTGTGCTATCCACAGGCATAAGGAACAGAAAAATCTATCCCTAGGGATCTTCTGTGGGCTCAGGAGAGGGAAAAGGAACATTTGAATCCAGGTCTAGATGAGTGTGTGGGCAAAAGCTGGGGGTGAGACACACTGCATGAATGGGAAAAAAGAAAAGGAGGGAGATTGAGACCAGAAAAAAACAGAACCAGGGTTCCCAATGAAGGAATAAAGAGGGAGTAAAAATATAAATGAAGGAATAAAAAAGGGAGTCAAAACATAGTGAAACAAAGAAAAATCCTATCTGTACCATAGAGAGGCACAAATTGAACAAAGAGATGTGAAGGAGGAGGAGAATACAAAGGAGAGAGCACATTACTTTTAAAGAAATTGGTTGGAAAAGATTATTCTTTTATGCTCATTTTATTAATTGAAAAGGCTTTGACTGCTGTGCATGTTTATCTGAAATAGAACGTTGTTTTTAACACTCTTTGCTTCATTTTCTCCTGTTCCACACAACATAAACAGGAGGAGGGAGTTATTTACTTTCAGTCAGAGTGCTAAGATGCAGAAAGCCTGTCCTGCCAACATCACGTCTCACACCATAAGTACAGCTTATTGAGAGGACAGCTACTGGCTGAGTCCATTCTGTGAGTTGTTTCCTTATGATTAACTTTTCCAAGTCAGGATGGCTGGACGAGGAAATGTTTGGATTAGGTTTGGGATCACATTCCAGTGCCTCATAATTCAAAGTATATGCTATATTTTCAATATTAATGCTATACACAAACCAGTACTTTTGCACACACTGGCTCCACTTTAGAGACCAACAGTTTCAAGCAGGTCTGAACACCACCAAATTGGATAGTACTAGATGTCTCTAGTTTTTCACCAAGCTTGCAATACTGTTTTATTTTTCTAATGTTTCATAATGCTGATGATGATTCATGAGGCCACACTTGAAGTAGAGGTAAAAATCCATGGAACAGTGCAGCTTTACATTGGCGGAGAATGTGGCCTTCAAGCTCCCGATTTTGGAGAACACCTTCCACAAAGACAGTCTCCTTGTAGTATACAGGCAGGGTAACAAATGTGCTTTCAAAGGTATAATATGGCCAGCATCATCCGGAGGACCTGAGCATAGATAGTGACTGTAAGCTCAGATCCTTACAACAGAAAAGGCATCACTTACCTGATAGCCTCAACAGCCACAAATAAAATATTCTCATACTTTACAATGTCTCTTTCAGTCTAACAGCAGCAGTAAATCACCTTACTTCTACAATGCTGAAAAACTACATTTCTGGTGGAGATATAAAATGTAGCAGAAATGCTTTTTTTGGTGAAAATGTGTCTGCTTTTCTTTTTGTACAAAGGATTCTGTACACCATGGGAGATATGCACCCCTTCCTCAGCCACCCTTCATGCTCTGCATGCCAGGGAAAACTCACAGCTCAGAAATGAGAAGACAGGTCTCACTACAAAATCAGAGGAATGAAGAATATTACTTCAACTCTTCCCTTTCTGAACAGAGGGAGAATATTTAGCAATATTTAGCAGCATCACAGGCGTGTATGCAGAAACCAGTGGAGAGATTGAGCACCTAGCTTTAGGTAGCTAACTCTCCTGTGTTGTTTACATGGACTTCAGTACAATCAAGAGTGAGAGATTTCTGACAAAGGCATTTCCAGAAGCTAAAAGCAATGGGCCTGTCTCCACAAAGAGACAAAGAGCCTAGGATGCCTAATCCCATTGCTTTAACAAGACATTTTAGTGTTTACTGACTTGTAAGAAATACATGTTTTTAAAAAAGGTAAGGCTTTAGAATCTGATTTTTTTCTCCAAAAGTAGCAAGGTATGCACTTCATACAAACAGGTAAGGAGTGTTCTTGTTGACAGTTTTGAAAACAACAATTAAAAAAACCGTTAGTATTAGTATGGATGAAAATGTGTTTCAGAGAAGGAGGGGGAGGTGTTCCACTGGAGCTAGAAATTGGAGGAAAATGTTTTCAGGTTTATTTTGTAGGAAATATTTCCTTTTTGTTTTCATTTCAAATTTAAGCAAATAAAAATGTAAACATTTTGAATTCACTAAAAATGCATTCAGGATTTATTTCCCAAATAAAGGAATTCAACAAGTCGAAGGCACATAATTTCAGGTAAAGTTTTCTGCTTCAGGTAAAATTTGCTTTGTTGGGGGTAAGAAACAAGTGTTCTCAAAAGGATAATTAATACTTTTAATTACACTGATTTCTAGCTTTGAAAACAGGAATTTGGAATTAAGGGACAGTATGACTTGATTTTAGTTATACTAGTCTGTATTAATGCTTCAATAATGTTCATGATCTTAAACTCAGAGTGTCTACCGTAGCCGATTTTAAACTGTATGGTATTTTGTAATGTTGTTTACATTAATGTCTTAACATTAAGAAATTAAACATAGGTAACTATCCAAATTCTTCCTTCAGTTATATACCCATTGAGATCTTGTCCATCCAATCTGTCAAGTAATTCTCAAGAAAAACTTGCATCCACATAGTAGCTGTTTAACACTTCTTGGTAGTAATTCTTTTGTGTTTTAAGGAAGAAGTTCAAAGCTGTTCTCCTCATAGTAGAACAATTAATATGTTTGAAGTCACAGGTGGATCTGCTTTCTTCACTGGACTGAAGCTAATTTGCTTGGAATATAATTTCCAGTCTTTTGCTTTTCCATACCTAATGATAAACACAGAAAAGTTCCTGTGTGTTGTCAAAGATTTTTCTCTCAGCTTGCCAGGATTCTCCTTGATCCTTGCTTATAGCAGTATCTCAACATTATCAGTATCTCACTCTCCTTCTGCAGGTAATTATAGTCTGAAAAAAATGGATGCTTTTCTCCAGGGAACAGCTAGCTTTGTGACAGCAGATGCATTTCAAAAGCATGCTTCAAAGAGACAGTCATGCAGCAGCAGTACAGTTCCCTCTTACATTACTTCAGCCTTGCTTGAAGAGCACAGAAACAGCTAATCAACATAAATTCATTACTGAGAAGTCGTTTAAATAGGTAAACACATCAAACAGATTCTACATAAATCCTACATTATATATAGTACTTGTATTATTCAAACCCATCCATGCCTTTTGGGGGCAATAAACTGTAAAGGATGGAGAATTTACTAGCCCTTTTTTAAAGACTGGTAAGGGCAAACTACAACATCAGCAATAGTAACATAACTTGGAAGTGCCCAACCTCATGAATAATGCTACATTACTTTTCATTAGTGAAAGTTACTTCCATAGTTATTAAACTCTGCACTGAATTCAGGCTAAGGACATATACATTATTTTAAAACACTCCAGGCCAGCAAAACTTCCAGCCTAAACTGATGCCACCCTTTTCTGAATCAGCTGGATCCTCATATATCCAGGCTAAATTTGTTTGAAACAGTGAGATTCACCACAGGGCCTGATTTTCACAGGAGATCTTCAGTCTTTTTTAATTGCCATTTTCAATTTCATTAAAAAAGAAACAGGTCAGAGACCTCAGGAATCCTACTGTCAGGATGAGCACTTAGCTCTCTGGAGAAGTTGATCTTAGAGGTTCACACTGTAATGGTGTATTACAAACTTATTTGGCACCAACAGGATTAATTCATTAAGCAAAAGACGATTGGCAGTTTCTTTTATCCAAGTAAACTTTAAAACACTGGACTTTAGGGAAATAGATCCAGAAGCAATAGTGGCAGGGGCAGTAAGTCAGGTTTATTGGTTATCATTCTGAAATGGACAGTCACAAGTGTCACGTAACATTTTTATTGGATAACAAAGGTAATCAAAATAGAGTTTTTTAGAAAGCAAAAACTCAAAAAATTGTGTTAAAATAGGGAAATTGTTTAGAGGAATATGTTGCAATTTTTTTTAACTAGAAAAAATTTTAATGACAACATTTGGTTGTGAATGCTGGATCCTAAATAACATCTTGAGAGACGAGAGTGGTGAAGTTGTGTAAGAATTCAACATTCTCCTTTCTGTTTCTGAAGAGCATTAATGATCAGAGGAAACCATGTATTATGACCACCAGAGAACTGGTTTTACAATTCAATAATATTTTAAAAATAGTATCATATTTGCTTTGAGAAGAAGAGCTGCTTACGTGGAAGTACACATTGCCACATTAGGGCTTATGATAGAGCAGACCACATGATGGCTGGATACGTTCTTTTTTAAAAATCTCCCAGGACAGTTATTATTTGAAGGGAAAGACCTACACTGATAGTAACATGATGATTTCTGCATTCAAGACAACATATAGCAGTTAATAACAGAAGTGGAAGTAGTAGAAAGGACTAGAGGGCATGACTTATAAGGAGCATCTGAAGATACAAGTTTTATTCAGCTCAGAGAAGAGGAAACTGAGGGGTGACCTCACTGCTCTCTACAACTTCCTCATAAGGAGGAGCAGAGAGGGAGACGCTGATCTCTTCTTTCTGGTGTTTGGCGATAAGATGCGAGAGAATGGCTTAAAGTGGATATTAGGGAAAAGTTCTTCCCTGAGAGGAAGGTCAAGCACTGGAACAAGTTCCCCAGGAAAGTGCTCGAAGCAGTCATGGCCCCAGGCCTGCTGATATTTAAGAAGTGTTTGAGCAATGTTATTAGATGCATAGATTAAGGTTTAGGTTGCCCTGCGTGGAATCAGAAGTTGGACTTGATGATCCTCCAGGGTCCCTTTCAACTCAGGTTCTTCTATGGCTCTGAGATTCTGTGTTGGTCAACAAATCTTCCCACCAATAAAGTCAGTAATGTTTTCCCAAAGATCTGCAGAACTAGGCTGAAAGAACAACCCCTGGTATCTGTGGTGGCTGATTCCTCATCTCCTTTCTCTATGTGAGCATGAGACTCTGCTTAGACAAAGCTGATTTAATATCCTTTCCTCCCCCCTGCCCTATGACAGTCTCGTGAGTGGCAGGCACAAGCTGCTTCTCAGGCAGGAGAGGCTGCTCTAACTCTACCAGAGTCATCTGTCACATGCTCTAAATAATGCATGAGTTCCTTCTACTGTGACCAATGAGACTGCACTAAAATGGTATTCTTATTGCAGCAGCAACTTTCGAAGTCTTAAAGGCGTTTGACAAGCTGCATCTGTGGAAAAAGTCTGAACCAAGATGATAAGCACTTCAGAAAAAATAGTAAATATGCAGTCCTCTCAGTGTACAACTCCTACAAATGTACAAGTATTAAATATGGCAGTTGTTTATCATTATCATGACAGAGGACCTTGCAGTCCATTTGTAATTTAAACTAAGTAAATCATGACATGGAAGCCAGTAATTTTAATCATAAGATTATCTTTTCCTCACTCCTATGTAGCAAGTTATAAACACCTTTCTTTGCAGTTCATTACCTTTAATTAAACAGAAGATCATTAGTGTATGACTCTTGGCTTCTACCTTGTTTTTCCAGAAATTAAAGTTTAGATTGCAGACACATTTCAACTTAAGTACATTAATCACGTACCACAGTCCTTCATCCTAATTTCACATATCATAAATGTTTGTGCATTAAAGCTCTTGGCTGTGTCCCAGTGAAGATGTTACAGGTTAATGTTTGACAAGGACATTAATAAATGTACTACAGTGAGCCAATCAAAACTTTGGTCATTTTTGTAGTTCCTTTATGCATTTCTTTATGCATTTCAAAACTGTAAACATAATTTGTGGCAAATCAGAAAAGCTAAATAGGTATTGATGAAGCTACCAAAAGCATTAAGAAAAAAAAGTGTACCAATTTTGAAGATAGCTTTATTGTAAGAGCGCAAATCCAAACAAATTATTCCATATGGAATTAAGGAAGATGTAAACTGAGTGTTGTACACATACAGCTAGCTTAGTTCAAATGTCTTAACATATCCATCAGGTGTCATTTGAGATGTCCAAAGATTCTGAGATGTTAGCAAGCTGGTGGCAGTTATGAGACAAGACTTTCAGGAGACCCATGCCCTTTTGAACTGGAAGCTGGAGCCAGGTAGGTCCCTAGGGCAACTCAAATTGCATCAGGTGTTTGAGAACTAGATCATACCCAGGAACTCTAACACTACATTTTGCTAAAGATTGTAGTATTGCTACATAGGAAAAAAATTGAGTGACTGTCAATTAAAACAGTTGACAGTTCTGTTTGAAGTCTACTCCTTTGAAGTCTCTGAAGTTGGTATTGCCACATTAACCTTAGAGGGTAATGTTGCTTTCACTTAATGCAATGGCAGGTCTTCCCTTTGCTCCTTTCAAGAGATCCTTTGAGGTACAAAACCAACTATTCCCACATTTCTGTTGCTGCAGAGCATTAATGAGCAGAGGAAACCATACATTATGACCACCACAGATAACTGTTTTTACAATTCAACAACATTTTTAAAATAGTATTACATATGCTTTGAAAAGAAGAGCAACTTACATACTAATACCAATTATTGGTATTAACAGCAGGGTATATTGTGGTTGCACTTGTTTGGCAGAAGGCATGAAGGCACTAGATTTGGTGGCACAGTAGGATGCCTGGCTGAAGGGCTGGAAGACAAACTCCATGCAGAGAAAGGAAGAGAATGGAGCAGACTTTTCTGTTCAGTGGGAACATCTTGCAAAGGATGGGGAAACCTATCGATAGACCAAAATGCCTAGCTATTTTTCCACCGGCTAAGGGCTGCTCTAGTTTTCGATTACCCTTTTTTGCTTTTCTTTCCCTTTCTCAAAACAATGGCCTCTGCTGGAGGGAGATAATTCCAAAGGCGGTTTCCATACATTTATCTGTATGAGAGAGCAGAGAAACCTACATGGTCAGAGTGTCCAGAGCAAGCTTGAGATGTCTAACTTGAATAAAAGCTCTTCTAAGGCTCAGTTTGTAACTCTATAGGACATTTCCAGCAATGTAGTTACAGTCCTCTTTTTCTGAATTCTTCTCTGGGAGGCACTATCTTCTACTGCTTGTTATAAATGGAAAATGGCCACTTTATTTAGCTAGAGTTAGCTGCTGCCAGCACTCCTCCAATTGTCGTATCTCCTAGACATATCCCACATCTTTGGCATGAGCAAACAGAATTAATATGTGAAAATCAAGACTTCATATGCAGGTCGGTTGTCATTTCTATAGGCATCAGGCATGTCACTTCATCCATCTAATACAACACTGGCAGGGCACCAGAAGCTCAAAATACGACATATGCCTCTGAAATAAAATACTGTTTAAATGATCTCTTTACTCTGTATGTTACTGGTTTAAAAAACAACAGAGTATGCAAAGTAGCAATGAATGGGGCATTCATATTTTTGCTCAGTAGCGAGTTCCTTTGTTCACCAGGTTTACTGAAGAATCTTGCTCAATTCTGAAAATATTATTAATATAATTAAATCTCAGATCAGCCAGATAAGAGGTTATTTTGTATTAAAGTCAATGTGCACTTGTATGTCATTTGGACTTCTTTGACAACTACAAATAAGACATTAATAAAGTGCTTTTTATGCTTCATTTTAACCAATGACATTTACAGGTAAGTTTTAAATTTTTCACATGAAGGAAAAGTACACCCGCATATGAACTTCAACAGGGTTTTCTGTTCTAATAATCTAAACATCCTAATATTAACACAAATGATGTAGTGCTAGTTTTCCACTAGGATAAACGTGAAAGGATGGGCAATACCTCACTTAATGTCATATAGTACATTACTCAAATTGTATTTCTAATCTGCAAGTACATTACATCATGAGTCATTCAAAGGAAAGGGCAGAGTTTCCTCCCCGATTCATTACAAAAAGAAAGTGACATTTAGAAGGTAAAATATGAGAAATGGGAATTGTATCTCACAGGTAGAGGTTTTTTTCTCATGAGAATTCTTTTATTTAAATCAAATAGAAAATACCAGAATTCTGGCTCACTAGTTGAAAATTATCAGCCTCATTTCTTAAAGGTATAGGGTATCTGAAAACAAAAATGTTAGCTCCTCCTATGTAATTAAGCATAGCTTTCTTTACATTATTTGGGAAACTAGATAAGGATATACAAGAATTTCACATGGAAAGGTGGTCTTCTGGGTTTATTTTTGTTTGTGGTTTAAATACAAGCTTACACCCCTCAATGCACCTGAACAACAAACCCTATTACAATGTGAAAAATATTGTGAGGATACCAAGTCAGCACCGGAAAGATTCACCAAATATCATCTTTTATTTATATGGATTAAACACATGTGATGTTACTGAGAGGCAGTGAAAGGAAAGTCTGACCTTGCAAGGGTAATATGAAATGTTGGTCCAGTTCTAAACACTTAAGTACATATGAGTTTCTATAAATATGGGGAGGTGGGGGTAGGTTTAAAAAATATTACACATCAACATACCAATACTTACCTTCTCCTCACCAAATGTGTTATTGTTCCACTTTCAGATAGCTGTCTGATCAAGCTTGTTAATGTGGTGATTTAAAAACACCAGACTAGTTGCAGAGGATGAAGGAGCAAATGTGATCTTGTAAATTTTGTGATGTCTTCAAATGTCAAAACTAAGCACTATAGAGAAACTAATTGAAAACTAATCAAAACCCAGAGCATCCCTTTCTGTGCAGTTACTGCCCACATCCTGCTCAATGGTGTCTGGAGATGAACAGAATACCGAAAGAATGAAGGGAACTTCAGTGCTGAGCATGGGGATGAATAGTTCATCTGACTCTTGTATGTTAAACAAGCGTTTAAGAGATCAAGACAGCAGATATCTGGGGCCCACCTACAGAGCATTAGCATTCCATTTTCCAGAGAATATCTGCATATTTGAAAAGTGGCTCCACAGAGCAAGTTGCAGGCACTTAGGGCTAAAGGGTCGGCCAGACATCAATAGTTTGGCTTTGGATTTGGTTCAGAGCAACTGGGAGATTTATCTGAGATGCAACAATCTGGTGCAACAGCTGTTTATCATAACAAGCTTTCTACTATAAACTTTGTTTACACATCTTGGAACAATGACAAATAACAGCCCATCTACTCCTACCTCACTGCTCAGTGATTTTTTTGTGCCAAACCTTAGTTTAGTTTTGCCTCGCCACTGTGTTTTCTCGAGTTGTCAGGGCTCACTGCCATAGGAATAAAGCACCTACAGATTGAGAAAAGGTGAGTGGTTTCACTGCATGCCAGTAACATCACAATGATACATAGAGCTGTACAGGAAACAGGGATGGCACAATGACTCTGTTCTCACTTGGAATTTCATTATTCCCTGTTTCTGGCTACAGATGTAGCACAGTTTAACTACCCTGCACCCCAGGATCAGACACCAGCTCTGCTGCCTCGCTAGGACTGAGAATGGGGACTGACTGCATGGAGCGATGATCTAAGGGAAGGGATGAGGGACCTCCAACGAGAACTCCTCACTTCTCCCACTCTTAGCATCACTTAAACCTTGTATTATTATTCATTTTATTACTATTTCATTTCAACCCTCTGAAAAGGGAGGAGCTTTGATTCATATGGCCTCTATAGAGTTGTTCCAACCTACATTATTTGCCCAAAAATCATTTTTCTGTGGCAGATATTTATCACTAACTTGATTAAACTGGTACTTCTACTACAAGCACAATAAAAGAGTATCAAAACACAATCCTAATATCCTAATATTTCACCTGAATCTATACAATAAGATCTATAAGCTTATCCCTATAGAATCCCTACAGAAGAAAAAGAGTTCCACTTTCTTGGTGCATATGCATCAGATACAAATTTTATATTATGTGTGGAAGGTATAGGTGCCTGTGAGAGTGGAAGAGTGCAGACACAGACAAAATACAAAATTATTCATCTGCAACTATGACAGCTGTGCTAAATAGCTACAGACAGATGGTGAAGCTCTGTGAAAGCCGTGCAATTCAGGTGCCTTTCAATCACCCTAGCTCGCATATCCTTTATCCTGAAGTCAAGCGGCACCATCATGTCTATGGAGTGTGGCAAATGCAGGCAGCCTGGAGAGATACAGCCCATCAGGGGTGCCTGACTTTCTAGCTAGCTTTGCTCCATGAGCTGTCTTTGTTCAATTTAATATAAATTCAGATATAACTGGAGGTTGTGATTCCTGTTTTAAGCTTTGCTGCATATGATTAAGCTAATACTTAAAAATTATAAATATAGGTATTATAATCTGAAGCCATTATAAAACATAGATTGAGTGTGACACAAAATTATACATTAATTCTAAAATACTTAGTGGCAACCAAAAAAGACCCTGGATTTTGGCTCCTAATCTAAGCATTATTTTCATATTTAGAAGTTATCCAGAAAGTAAGACACTCTGGCACATGCTGCACAACTTTCCCTCATGTTCATTCCTGTTGGGAACATTCACTCTCTAGTTGAAATTGCTTTCTTTTGTGCAGCCCTACTCATAGAAAGGAACTTCCTAATTTTGAAGATGATTTTGCAGTTTGCCATTTGTTTCCAACTAAAGAGAGAAGGAAAGGTAAAACACTAACTATTGAATTGCTTACACCCTCCGCAGAATTGAGCTATACTTCTTGAGTCTGGTTTGAAGGAGAAGGTGCTAGTTGAGATCTGTCACTCAAGACAAAAAAAAGGAAAAAAAAAATCCAGCAGTTCATGTGCTTGCTTTGAGAAGACTGCCCTCTGATGCTGGCAAGAGGTATTTCTTTCTTTAGTCAGGTAATCTAATAACTAGGATTTATGATACCAAAAGGCAAAAAAGACTATTCATGCTGAATAAAGAGTTCTTTTGGACTAAGGACAGCAGAACTACTTGTTGACTGGAGGGAAGTACAGAGACTAGCACAGTCTGTGGAAAACCAGTTCAGTGGGAGAGTACAACATTACTGCTTATGTATTTATATATCTTCCTTCCATAATTTATTTTTTAAGCCCTTTTGAACTCCTGTTCCAAATATATATCATGCTTATAGGACAATTCCTAGCTCACATAGAGACTAGTTAGACAAAGCATTCAACAGTGTGCAATTACTTTTCAGTGTCTAGCTGCTTCGCAAAGTTAAAATCCTAGAAAGAAGTTCACTGTGTTGAATTTCTCAAATACACAAACTCGCCTTCATTTTCAGTCCCATACATGACCGTATATGGCTAGAAATGGGATTAGTGGTTGCCAGATGACTCATTTTAACAACTTCCAGGACAAAAGCAAAAGAACATCAGATTATAATTCTGATTTCCTGAATCTAATCACGAGAAGGAACTGGTTTATGCAAATTATCTTCCTACTGGAAATGACAGAATAACTCTCCTGAGGAGCTGGGGGAGGTAAACCAAGGGAGGAACACTGAAACCGTACCATTTGTATGATGCTGAAAGGAAGGAAGTGCAGCAACTCTGGGTTTTTGTTTGGGACTGGGAGGGATTAATTCTTCCTGTCAACTCCCTCTCCGCTTTTTAAAACCCATTAATACCTTTGCCAGTAAGGCAGGGTTCTTAGATATTTTCAGAACTGACAAGATCAGCCTGTCCCTATCTCACATGGGTTTATGTATAGCTTGAAAAATAGGAGGCTATAGATCTGCTTTTTAAACACACCTCTGGGCACACATGTATCTTCCCTCTCCCCTTTTCTCACCACCCCCCCCCCCGCAAAGACAAGGAAATACTTCAAAATGGAAAAGACAGAACAAAGAGAGAAGTCCAACAGAACTATGTAACTATTTTTTTTAAAGCATCAAAAATTAGAATATCCAGGAAGACATCTGTATGAAAATATACAAGTTAATATGTAATGACTCACTAAACAATTAAAATTACAAACAACATTACAAGAAAAAGGTTTTTTGAATTTAGCTTAAACAATGTGAAAATGAAAACTGGACTTTGCTTAAAAAAAACACTCTAGATTTCATATTGTGTGTTTTTATACAGATGAATTAAGAGAAACATGATAGAAGGACCCACTAAATTGAAAGGACCCTGTTTAAGTCAGCATAAGTGTCCTTCCTTGGCCTTGTCTCTCTCCCAAAATCTGAATGAGTATTGAGGAGTTACAACCACACAAATACATACTTGGTCTGCCAGCAGGAAGCACTTTTACTTTAATGGCATTCACATTCCCATCAGTGAAATTGTAGAGCTGTGTAATCTGCTCTCTCCATAGTTATTTTTTATTATTATTATTTTGGAATGGGTTAAAGGGGAAAGTAGGTCAAGACATCTGAAGAGTGATTGGCCTGCATTTTGTACATTTAGCAGATTTGGTTGCCTAAAATAATCACTCTCAGCAAAATGTTCTGGTTGCACGGTCATCTTTACAAAGTTGTATCAACTCAGTTTTAATGCAACTGTAGTGGATTCCTGTGCTTTTACGATATAAAATAAAAAATATGCTTTGATTTGCAGCAATGTTTTTGGTATAACTTTTCTGTAGCACTGTCATAAAGCAAGTAAAAGAAAGAATATGAAAAAAAATACGAACTAGAGCAGTTGGAATTGCTAGCACAGCTGATGTAAAAGCTGTCATGCAACCATACGGTACACATTATTTCTTCTCTTAGTGTCTCAATCATTCTGTGAATATAGCTTCCACAGTGAACTTGTGACAACATGAGAACATCAGGATCCTGAGAATTAATAGATGGCTTGAAGTTTCAGCTACTGCACTTTAATGTAAAAGCAGTCAATAATAAAATATAACTTCAGAAATTATTTTTTTTTCACTACTGCCAACATTCAATAACACTGTGTCCACCAGCTTCATATGCTGGACATTCTTCTGGAGCCAAGACTGTCTCACACAAAGCTGGGTGACAGTAGTAATGGACTGGTGTGAGACTGTGCACAATCCCAGTGACATAAAGGAGGACCAGTTATAGACCCATTTCCTAAGAGACACGTGCTTAGTGCACAACACAGGATAAAGTAAATGGGTTTTGTGAGGACATGAAGCACTTGGTACCACAACTGGCTTAGAAGGATTTGATATCTACAGCAATAGTAACCTTTCCTATAAAACTAAGGATTTCATCCATCACCACCCTAACAGTACCTTCAGAAATTATTGTCAGCTTTACCGGTCCCCAGATGAAATCTAACTTAAAGAAGCATCCTTTCAACGGCAGAGGCTATCGCTGGCAAGTTAGATCTGTGCCAGCCTTCCAGGATGAGGCTCAGTTCTTAGTTTCATGGTCTGGGCCAAGGAAACTAAAGACACATCTGAATCTTCAATATGACACAGACATAATGGTCAACCTTTTTTCAGGTATTAAGATGATCTTTGTAGAAGATTGAACTTTGAGGAAACGGTTAAGATCCTGAAATAAGTCTCCCACAGAAGTAAGTCTTCATGACAGGGCTCACCCTTTTCCATCCTAAGTACAAGCTTTAGCCTGCCCTAACATAAATGCAATAATAAAACAAACTACCCCTCCCAAAAACAAAACACTCCTCGTTGTGTTCATTTTCATATGGTAAATAAGAAAAAAATCACATAAAGCAGATGTACCTATTTCATATAGTGTGCAAAGCAGAGAACTAACACAAAACAGTGGAAGAAATGGGGTAATCTGAGTTAAAATGTTGCTGAAATGAAGAGTGCAATATATGAAGATTCAGAATCAGCAAAGTTGTAGTTAATAAGGGTGGCTTTCATTTAAACCTTTCTAAACCGTCCATGCATGTTGTAAACAGTGTTGTTAAAACAGGTGAAGAAGGGGGAAAAGGGGAAGATGCTGTTTTGCAAACAATCTACAGGCTATACATTTGTCCTTAACATTCCATAGAACATTCCTGAAAGTGGTTTGCCTTCTTATAGTGAAAAAACACAACATAATAACCTATTATAAACATTAAATGAAGACCAGAGTCTGCAGACATGTTTATTTTCACCATTCATGTAGTTCATTGCCTTCATTTGAGACACACAAAGATTCTTTGGTCCTACAAGATTCATTCTTTCCTCAGATTGTTTATTTTCTCTTTGTTCTAGTTGTTGTCTCTCAGAAAAAAAAATCTATATTGTCAACTAATCCATATTGATACAAGTTTGTGCATTCACCACATGAAGCACTTTCCTAGTAACATCAATGGAACTGTTGTATTTTATGCAAGAATCAGGCTGATAGATTTGAAGCATGTGATGATCTAATGATAACTCCTGCAAACCAGAAGCCACAGAATATTACCTACCAATCTGAAAAGAGAGTATTACCCATTGAATATAGATATCAATAATTCAAGTTCAGCTGCCACACTAGGAAAAAAAACCCCACACACCCTCCCCTCCCCACACACAAAAAACCCCAAACAAACCCACATGCCAAACAATGTAAAGAACAAGAGGGAAGGGATTTATAATAAAAATGCTTTCTTTTGGATGGGTACACATGTTTTATCTACTTTCAAAACTGCTAGCAGTTTGCCAAGAAAGTGCCTGAAATGAAGGAAACAAAGACAATGAGAAGGCTTGGAGGGCATACAACAGTGCAGAGATGAGCAGGTCAGTATCCTACGGAACAAGGAAGTGATGTGAGGATTTTTTCATACACAGATTAGTGGTCACCATTATATCAGGTGAAAAGGATTCCCATCAGCCTGCCACACATTTCTGAGAGAAGCAATGGGAACCACAAAGGTCCTGAACTCCTTGATAACTCAGGACTACACATCCTGCCACCAACCCAGTAGAGGTGAAAGTACATTTGAACTTTTGCAAGTAAAACAGGGCTGGATCACTTCTTCACATTTTGAGTACCTCAAGAACCCTTCCCTCTCTTTCCCCCTTTTCTCTTCTATACCATGCAGTGGAAGAATCCCACCTCTCACATGTTTTGGGAAAAAAATCTTGTGAAAATGATGATACTTGATTCTGTGCTTTCTGATGCCTGTGACCTTAAGCTATGCTGTATTACATAGTGTTGATATTTTAATGTCTTTAAATCCACGTTAGCAGCAAACCATTTTAATAGACATTTGTCACAGTGTTCAAGGATTTCGTGTAAAGCAGCAACTGAATAGTTTTATTCAGTCACACATGGATCACATCTGTAAGGTTATGAGCACATCACCCAAAATGGGCATGGAAGGCTTTTATTATGATGAATTTGTGCTGCTATGCTGTGTGAAATCTTGTCAAAACCTTGAATGATGTCTAATACAGTTTCTTGTAAAAGTGTAGCTCCTGGCAAACACTGACATCACTACTGCCACATTTCTAGCTAGACCAAACAAGGTTAAACTGCAGAAAAAACAGCAAATCATCACTAGCTCCAAACTTAGGTGAAAGTCTACAAACAAACTTACTCCATGGATTTGTTTTTCATGTCATCTCAGCAGTACAGCTGTCTGATGACAGGTTGTTTCATTAACTGCTGATTTAAAAAGCTCACAGAAAATGGATACACAACCTGTGTTAAAATTTAGTTCTTGCTTTTACATGCAGGAAAAGTAATTATGTGTATCAGATAAACATTGTCTAATATTGAAATGAAACACCCCTAGGACACTTGGATAATATGAACTCTCTGTGTAGTAAGAGAAAGGCAAGGACTGATTTGTTAGCACTCAAAAAAATTACTGTCTTTACCTTGGGGCAGGAATAAATATTCTCAAGCATAGCCAGCATAGAGGAGAGATGGAGAACAGAGAAGCAAGGGACAAGTGCCAGCAGGAAATAATTTTTCAGAAAGTCACATTGTAGCTGAGGTGAGAAGGAGGAGGATGACAAAACCTACTGGTTCTCTGTTGGAAATGAGGACATTTGGCCAGTAATTTGCACATGCATGAGGTGCAACTGGAATTAAAGATAATGTCACCAACAACACAGTTTTCAGTTTTTGAGTTTTCCTTGGCAGTCATTTTTAAAACAAGTTTAAACCGTGTACACAAAGAAATGCAGAGTCAAGCAACCATACTACATTACGCTGAATGCCCATTAGAAAGGCATCTCTCTGCAGATTCCTGAGGAGTGGAATTGGAGAGGGAGGTCCTGATCTCTTCTCCCTGGGATCCAGTGACAGGATGTGAGGGGATGGTTCAAAGCTGCATAAGGGGAGGTTTAGACTAGGCATCAGGAAGCATTTCTCTGCTGAGATTGTGGTCAAACCCTAGAACAGGCTTCCTAGAGATCGGGTCGATCCCCAGAGCCTGTCAGTGTTTAAGACACATTTGGACAATGTCTTTAACAACATACTTTAACTTTTGGTCAGCCCTGAAATGGTCAGGCGGTTGGACTAGGTGATCATTGTAGGTTCTTTCCTACTGAAATTATTCTATTCTGTTCTATTCTATTCTATCCCATTCCATTCCATTCCATTCCATTCAATTCCATTCTAATTAATATTGTAGTATGCTGTCATAGCACACTGCAACATATGCACATTTTTGAAGAATTAGGACACCCAAACATTTACATGTTTCTTTATTCAAAAGTAAAACCTTTTAAGAATATCAAAACTGTCAGTAAAGAGGATAGCTGTTAAAACTTTACACTGAAAAGTTTCTTGTTACATAAAAACACTGTTCTACGTATAGCAAGGAAAAACAATGGAAAGTCTAAAGAGCTTCAGAGTGCTTGTTTTTTGTAATTTCTCCAAAAATCAAAAAGCTAGATTTATCTGAAAAGCGTGTAAAATTAATTACAGAAATATGCTAGATGAGTAACTTTGACTTACTTTTCCCACCTGCTAAGTCAAATTTAAAGGTTTTACTGTGGGATTCAAGACCCATAGTTATTTCCCATGAAATACGTTTGGATAATTTCCATGGTCAGCAATTTTTTCTGGAACATCAGAACATCCCTTCCCCTTCTTAAGAACCTGTGTGGTATTTTTCATATTGCTGCTCAGTCCTCACTGTTGCAAGATTATGATTTAATTGAAGAAATGCAGAAAAGAGGCCATTTACATAAATATTTACAAGGCTAGACAAGAAGTTTCTTCTGATTTGTATTCTTTGACTTACTACTATGCTTAATAATACAGATAGGCCACAATTTTCATAATTGGTTGAGGTTTAGCTACAATTTTCCTTACCATGAGCTCTTTGTCTGTTTTGGATCATAAATCATGGAAACTTAGGTAAACATGACAGTTGTCTAATATGACCTCCTGTTGTTATGTGGAAAAACACCATTCTAGACACTACCACAAAAAATTTGTATTTATGATGTTAGCAACATGCGAAAGCATTGTCTGTTGCTGTGACTACAAAATCTGATTAACATAACATGGTTGTAATATTGAAGCAACAGTCTACCTGCCTTATGGCTGTTTATAGTTGACCTCTTGTGATGTTTGTCCACTCTTCTCTTCTTTGCCAGCAACCCAAGACTTTGCAGCAGAAGGTCCCATACCTGAGCTAAGTTTAAAGAACAATCCTCATCAGGTACAACCACAGTCCCAAGCACCTTCCTGAAACATCACCAGCTTATTACTCACATGCTCGTACTGACTCCTTGCTATTCTCTCACTCTAAATACACTTACTTCGACCAGAAGTCTAGAGGCAAAGAAAGTAGAAATCCTATTGCTGTATCTGTTTCACTACTTCCCTGGGCACACTTGTCAAACCTTTCCATTCGATTACACGGCCTTGTAACCTTGCAGGGGCATCTGGCAGGACAGAGGGTGGCCACTCATGGACAACAGCTGTGACAGTGCAGGGACTAAACTCCCATTTGCAAAAGCATGGATATACATCTAATTTACATGGTACCACAGTCACTACTTATGCCAACAAATGTTCTTGATAAATTCACAAGCAGGGGTTAATACAGGTTCCAGAGACTGCAGTTTTCAAATTGCTTTTGCATACTGCTACAGTAGTCTGACACAATTATCAAACAGGTTATTTTAAACATGAAAAGCTCATTCACTTTAACAGAAGGCAAATAACAAAGCAAAGTGTTCAGAGGACTTTGTTTCTCTAGAAACTCAATTCCACTGATTTCATCTACAGAAAATGCTCATGCATTCCCGACTTCCTTAAATACAAAGTACACACGTTGCACATGATGTGTTGCTCCTTCTAGAATTCGCAGCCCTTACAAATTACACTGACACTGACTGGGATCCTGGAGGGAATCCAAGAAGCATATAATTCATCAGATTTCACCCACACTCAGACAGCCTGGCTGCTTGCTTCATTCTTGAGGCTACTTTGCTACAATTTCACTTGAACAGGTCACATCCAATCTCAATCCAAGAGTCACAGAGTCTAAGTTTTGCATCAGTTTGACTGGCACTGTATAGGGCATTCACTGCATGGAGTTTTCTTGCAAAAACAATGGAGCTGCTGGATTACAGTTCTGAAATTCTAAAAGACAAGAGCCCAAATTATTTTAAGAAATGTGAGACTGAATGAAGAATGTGGTTTGCACAGCTGAAAACAAAGATCATCAATTTTGAAATTTAGCCTATGTAAATAAAATGTTTGGCTTCTTTAAATTGTTCTACTTAAATTCTTGTAAGAGTCAGTGGATTCAAATGGCTGCTGGTAGAAAATCCAAATTCTCACAATTCTTTTTTAAAATTGAGCCTAAATCCAACCCAAAAAATTAAATGTATTGTTCTTTTAGCAAACAAACTTGCTACTTGTGATTAATTTTAAATAACTTTAATTGTTTTCCTAGATAACATTGAAAATATTTTAGGTTTAGGCTTCAGTAACTATGGAAGACTGAGTGAAAATTTAAGTACATTCTTAAAATACCTATTCTTCACATCCAAATATGAAGTTGAAAAAACACTGAGTGTCAATTACTTTACATAGGATATTCACATTGTAGCTATCTCACTTGATTCATTACTTTATGGTTTTGGCATACTTAGATCTTAAAATAATATAAAAAGATTTTAAACAGCATGCAAAAACATTTCCAGAGTTATCAGTGGTATATATATATATATATGTGTGTGTCATGGACAAATTATGACACCAGAAAAGAAAAATAATTAATAGCTCTGAGAAATTTAAAATATGCAAGACCCTTGTTCTTTATAACCTTATTTTAACATTATATTACTATATTCTGACATCAACTTACTGTTATGTTACCATAAGAAACCAAAACCCAATAACATTTAAGAGTATTCAAGTATGTCTTGGATTATTTCACTGTGAGTCTACTGTGAAGTAGAATTTGAAAAACTGAAGTGCAGAAGTCCTAGATATTCTTATTTAAGACCAAATTTCATATAATTCAGACTAAACTTGACATTTAAAACTATTTGCCTTTCTTACAGTTCAGTGAGAGGCAGTAGCATTACAGCATATTAAAGACCATGTATACGAGCAAAAGAATGTCAAGGAAAAGCCAATATCAAGAAATGATGTAACTACATTCTAATGACAGAAAAATACATTAACTAAATTTAGTTTTATTGGGATGCAAGCAGCTGGGCTACTATGGAGCTCAGGACAAACAAATCCTTCAGCGTAACCTAGCTTCTTTAGTCAAGACGGCAAACCATCCAGTGCTCTCACCTACTGCAACTCATCTGCAAACAACCTGGCTTGAAGTCGCCCAGGATGGTCTGCACTACTCTGTGGCCAACAGCAGGTCTACCTTAGACTGTCATGCCCTGATTCCGGCTTGTAAAGGATCAGCTTGCTAGCGTATCTATTAACCTTTTTACAATTTAAAAACTAGGGTGAAATGGTTTCTTTTTATGCAGTTAATGGCCGTGTTACTCTCACATTTGATTATTTTTAAGTGCGCCTTCATTCTGTGGCTTAAAATTCATGAACCTTCATTAACTTTACTGAGAAACAGGGTATTTTGTCAATGTAGAGACTGTAGACGTGCACTTAATTGCATGCAAGCAGCTGAGAACATGAGAAGTGCAAGAAAACAACTGCAATAATCAAATGCACATAGAAAAAGAAAATAGAGAGTCCTGTCTTTCCTGTGTGTTCTCAGAAAGGGATGTAAGTGCTGAAGCCAACAAGAGAAGAGAGGAAATGCTGACAATATTTACTTTCCTTTTCTCAGTCTCTCACTTGTTTATATCATATCCTGTCTGGATGGTTTCCAGATAAAAATTACTTTTTCTACTGTGACTTCAGATAATGTTCCTTACCAAACACAGATGTAACAAATAGTGAGCTCCTTCTTTTAAATACATTTCTGTTTCTTTCCAGTGTTTATAAGGCACTGAAATAGTTATTTTGAGATATAGCACAGGAGGGAAGGAAGAAGAGTTATTGTCTTGTATATCCTTTCAGATGTAAACAATGATGTAATATGTTATTTTATCTCTATAGCAGTTTATTTTGGATTATTTAAAACAACATTGCTAAAGCATCAGAAAGGTCCACCACTAATTGGACTTGTAGACAACATCTTAATGAAAAACTCAGAAATAACATATATGGAAAGGTGGCTAGAATGACAAATTACCTGTAAAGCTGTCTTACAAAAGGAGACTAAAAGAGCTTGGCTTGTCCAGTATATTAACATGAAGGCCAAGAGAGCAGTTAGTGTATCTCTGCAAATTCAACTGCAGGATAAACAGCAGAGAGAAAGAACAGTCCTTTAAGTCAAAGAAAATGGCAACCCAAGTAGAAACCTATATAAATTTGCCACAAACAAATACAGGCTGAAAGACAGAATAAAGTTTTTTACAATAATCATAATGAGACTGCACCTGCCTTCCAATATAGACGCAGGAGAAAAAGCAGTCCTAAAGCAAACCTTCACAGCAGTGATTTCATGATGTTGTAGGATTCTGAAACCAGAGAATTAGACCTACTGATCCAAGAAATTCCTACTAGTTCTGTAACTGCAAAACTGCACCAGCTCCAGTAGTCTCAAATATCACCAGTCTACCTCACGAGCTGTACCAGTTTGCCAGCTAAAGAGGCACACAGGAAAGATAAGGCCACAGTGCATTCTTTGCAGCAATCTTTAATGTTAAAGATACATAGACATAAATAAACAAAAGGTAAACTACTTCTGAAAACAGCTCTCAACCATTCTTACATGTTGCTGAACTCAGAAGATGTCACTCAAGAAGGAGATCTTGAAGTCATCACTGAAAGTTCTCTGAAATCTTTGACTGTATGCACATGGACATTCAAAGCACTAACAAATGTTTGGCCAACGTCTGGAAGGGTCTTGGGATCAAGGCATCTTGCTATGAAAAACTTTCACATTGCCACATCCTAAGTACTGTTCTTGTCGCCATGTCTCAAAAGGACTTGGGCAAAAGACAGCTACAATCCTCCAGGTGATAGAGGCACTTAAAAGCCTGGGACTTCAGTTTGAAGAGAAGGATAAGGGAGGAGGATATAACTGAAGTTTAAAAAAAACTTTGAAGTTTTCATATACAGTGCATCCAAAGATTATTGACCAGATATTGGAAACTAGAATCCCCCTGAAAAATCCAATAGGATATGTAAATAGATTAAAGAAGGTATTTTACACAGCAGGTAGTCAACCTCTGGGATTTACTGTCCCAGGAAACTGTGAATCATTTAGTATCAGCAGGTTCAAAAGTGGTTAGACAAATTCATGAACATTAGTTCCCTGAAAAGACACTAATGGGACTCTCTAACAGCCCTGATACAACTGGGATTGCAGAGATATGAAATGGACTGCAGAGAGCAGTCTACATGCTCACACGCACACAAAATATATCTCCTCTTGCCCCATCTGAAGCAAACAGGGACCTAGATGAACACCAGTCTCATTCAGTATAGCATTTCTTATCATATGCTCCATGTAGCCATTCCATATTATAAGGTCTGACCTTATACTAAAACTAAAAATATTTGAATTATTTAGTCAGTGGCCTGTGCTCCCAGTGTAGGAAATGCTGGATAACTATCAGAGTTCTCAGAGACTGGAACAAAGCCAACTTCAGGCTGTACACTTGAGCAGGCAAAACTGCACCACCACTCATTTCCACTTCACATCTCAGTGGCAGCCTGCTCCACTCCTTGGCAGGAGCCTTCACACCAGCCTGAGAGAGGACAGGAATCGCACTTCAAAGAAAACTTCAGTTAAAGGTCACGTAAAGACATTAAATGAGAAAATATGAGTAATTCTGTCTCCAACTGAAATAAGCAGTTGATAGCCTTGCCCAAAGTCAAACATACAAATCAGGTGTTGCCAGCTTCATATTTTATGTCCAAAAGTCTGTAAAACCTCAACAAAGACATCCAAAGTCATGCAGCAGAGGAGGATGTTTTAATAAATTGCATTATTATTCTGCAAAAAGTCCACCACCTTCACCAAGCAGATACACAGAACTGCCAGTGACAATCCAGCCAGAGTACTACAAAAAATCAAGACATTGGTATTTGTTGGTGTTATCTGTTTGTTACACCCCTTTTCACCAAAACTGACCAAACAAGAGACATGATAAAAAACCACGTCCCCAGAAGTTTGAGTCCAAATGGCAAATGCAGTGCTTATTGCTATATAATTATCATGCTTATAGTAACTGTAGACTTAAGTAAAACATAGCCTGTATAACACTATAACCTATTAAACAGGCTAAGAAGAATTTCCATAAAACCAAAAAATATGGCCATCCTGTATCAGAAATGGCAAACTGAGAGAGATATGTTTTCTCAAGTAGGCTGGAATGGGAGAGCATGTACCTTTGAACGATTCCCAAGTTTTAAGTGCAGATTCAAAAAAAAGTATCTTTATTTTCTTATAGTCTACTTATGGTAAACATTTCTGCACCCACAATAGTAATTCCTCACTAGAAAAAAAATTGTTTATAGGAGAAATTAATAACCAGAGAATAACATTTCTTTGGCAAGCCTTTTTATTATGATGATCCATATTTATTTATTACCCTGATCCATGTGAAACCATGAAACCCAGGCTTCTGACCTAGCCTGAAATCATGATTTTATGGTAAAAACTGGACATCAGTCAATATCATACTCTATTTAAACTACTGAGTTTGTACTGTGAAAAATAGAGTGGTTTTCTACTTAAAACATGAGACTAGTAATAAAGAGACAGTAGTCGTTAGAGGCCCTGGTTGTTCCCCTGAGCCCAAACCTTCAATTGTTTCTTTTCTTCAGTTGTTAAAAGAATTCCTGCAATTCAACATAACTTTTCAGCTGAAGTACAAAATTTACTTTTTAACTCTCTCTCCGGATAAAATAAACCCAAGGCATGGCCTTGGGCCAGTCTCTCCCTCAAGGTAAGTGTCCAGTTTACTCTTTGTAACTGCTACACAGGAGTTTGTCTTTACGAAATGGCAGTTCATCAGACCAGGTGCTTGTAGGATGTATTGAAAACACATATTGTGTTATTTATGTTTAGTTTCCAGTAATCTCAAAGTATTTGGCAGAAATCAAAAATGGTACTTTGGTTTAAGGAACTGGACACACTTTGTATGTGTATACTTGACAATGGTTCCATTGCAAAAATATTCTTGGTTCCCACGTCATTATATAATCTGATACAATCACTGATGATCACATAGACCAATGGATCATTTCCCTTGATTCCAGAGACATTCTGAAGAACAAATCAGATGACGTGTGGTTTCTCAGTGACAACTATCTTATTTTTAAATTCTAACAGGTTTTCATGCTTTCTTGAAACCCTCTTTGACAAAAGCAAAAGTTCCACTTCCTGCTAACTAGGTCAAGAAAAATTGTGGGGATGTCTTGTTTCCTCCTGCAAATCTCTAAGGAAGTGGTTTGTAAAACAAACAAAAATTGCCAAATTCTTACAAATACTTTTAGCGATTAGCTAATAGAGGCAGCTTTATTGAGTTCTTCATGATTTTTCACAGTAGGTTTTGATTATGACCTTCTAAGTCAGTTATCCAGACAGATATTTGTTTTCAGGCATAAGGATACAGCCCACACTTTTTCCATTTGAAATGAAAATAATTCCTTAAGACATGGAGACAAACTTTGAGTGTTAGTGCATGACTAGTATTGTGTGAACATGTAATATGCCAAATACAGAAAAGGGTGGGGTACTCTATAACATGTCCCCCACATACTTATCTGTGTGTGTGTGTCTGCTGTATTTGACACAGCATATATATGCAGATATCAATTAATATTTAACATACAGCGTTGAAATCACAAAAACACAACCTGTCAATTATTGCAATAGATTTATCTTCATTCAAAAAGATATCAACAACAAAACACTGACTTTGTTAATCAAGCAGATAAACACATAGAAGGCAAACTTATCTTAAGGCAGGTACTGAACTGGGAAACAAATTCAGTTACACCTTGGCAGTAGACTTCATAAATGCTTGAACAGGTCTTCCAGTGCCTCACCTGTAAAATGAGACTAAAATCTCCATCTCACAGCCATGTCAGAAATTTCCTTAAATTTCTGCAAAACAAAGGTATCACAGCACTGGGAAACAGATGTTGAAAGAGTCAGATTGAACAAACAAGATCTGTCACAGGATTGTTACCACATCCAAAGTATGTGTTATACAAAGACTTTATCTCCACAGCCAGGAAACTCATTAGGTTTTCAGCTACAGAATTTCTATAGCAAGTGCCATAGAAATCATGGTTATAATATTGTGTTAAATGGGCACAGCACTACATGTCATATCAATGCCATTGGCTTAGCACAAAGTGGTACAACAGAAGCTGTCATTTTTCAGGTCTTCAGATATAAGAGGCATATTTTTAATCTGTGGAAAACTGTTGAGAACCAGTATCTTAAAAGACATTTATACCTTCAAAGCTCTCTATTTGGATGAATCTTTTAGGGGAGAGAGAGAGATGTCACATCTAGTTTGGTGTCACATCTAGTTGGTGACTGGTCACTTAGTGGAGTCCCTTATGGCCAGTGTTGTTTAATCTTTATTGACGACCTGGATGAGGGGATCTAGTGCACCTTCAGTAAATTTGCAGACAATGCAAAGTTGAGCATGAGTGTTGATCTGCTAGAGGGTAGGAAATCTCTACAGAGGGATCTGGACAGGCTGCAGTGAAGGGCTGTGGCCAATTACAAGAACTTCAACAAGGCAAAGTGCCAAGTCCTGCACTTGGGTCACAACAATCCCATGCAATGCTACAAGCTTAGTGAAGAGTGTCTGGAGAGAAAGGGACCTGGGGCTGCTGATTGATGGCTGGCTGAATATGAGCCAGCAGTGTGATCAGGTGGCCAAGAAGACCAATGGCATTCTGGCTTGTATCAGAAATAGCATGGCCAGCAGAACTAGGGCAGTGATTGTCCCCCTGTAGTCAGCACTGGTGAGACTGCACCTTGAATACTGTGTTAAGTTCTGGGCCCCTTGCTACAAGAGAGCTATTGAGTTGCTGGAGGCATTCCAGAGAGGGGCAACAAAGCTGGTGAAAGGTCTAGAGCACTTTTCTTATAAGGAGTGGCTGAGGAAGTGGAGTTGTTTAGTCTGAAGAGAAGGCTCAGAGGGGACCTCATCGCTCTCTACAACTACCTGAAAGGAGGTTGGAGTGAGGGGGTGGCTGGTCTCTCCTCTCAAGTAACAAGTGATAGGACAAGAGGTAGTGGCTTCAAGCTGCACCAGAGGAGGTTTAGACTGGATGTTAGGAAAAATTTCTTCACTGAAAGGGTTGACAGGCATTGGAATGGGCTTCCCAGAGAAGTGGTGGAGTCACGGTCCCTGGAAGTGTTCAAAAAAAGTGTAGATGAGGCCCTTAGTGACATGGTTTAGTGTTGCACTTGGCAGTCCTGGGGTAATGGTTAGGCTTGGTAATCCTGAAGGTCTTTTCCAATCTAATTGATTCTGTGATTTTGTGATTCTGTAATGGCCCAGTGAGACAGCCATAACTTTGAGATGGATGTGCTTAGACCTTGTTTTTATAATGAGCTCTGCACAGAAAGCCAAAACACTTTAAAATTCAAAATAACCAGGAAGACTAGAATATTTAACTTTTGAAATACAGGAAATTCAAAGTGACTAGAGGAGATGGAATAGAAATTAAAAGGATTTATATATAGCCTTCCCTGGCCCGCTGCGTCTTTGCAGGTATTTTGCTTCTAGGTGAGGTGGCAATAAACTCTGTAGATTTCTTATTTTCATAAAAAAACACTCTGTCCCTCTGTTGTCAAGGAGGTTTCATGTTCCCTTTGAAGGTCACCCGACAGCTCTCCACTGCATAAGGTCCTTCCCTCAGCAGGCTGCAGCCTCCCTGCTCTGTTCTGGGACTCCCTCGACAGCATCATCTATGCAGCATGTAAGATGCCTCAGGATCCCCACACCAGCTCCACGATACTATTGTCTTAAAAGAACTTGATATGCTTATAAATTAAAAGGCAGGTGAAAAAAAGACACTTTATATAGTAAGAAAGGCAGAGCATGCTGTTGTTTTATTCACTCTTGCTCAGTGTATCCTTGCAGATCACCTTTATAATGTATCCATTGAAGTCTTGATGGCTTGACACATGGGACTAGTGCACATCCAACCCATCCTGAAAGTCCTGGGAGAAAATACAAAAAATAACAGCAGGAGAACCCTACCTATTCATAAAAAGGTAATGTGCTAACAAGCCCCCTCACTTGTTCAGGCTGGACACCTTCTCTGATCCAGTGCTCTACCTTGCAAAATCTGAATGCAAACGAGATCTGCCAAACACAAACTATGTGAAACCCAGGTCCAGGGCGACCCAGGAATAGCTCACACGGGGAATAGAGCCCAGATTAAGCATCAGTAGGCCATCCAGGTCACTGCAGGCATGTCAGCCACAGCAACCTATACTGCTCAGCATTTACACTACATGATAGCTCCCCTGCCAGCACAAGCTGACCCTTGGTTATGTGATACAATAAATGCATACGAGCTACAACTAAACTGCTCAGTAGTGGCATGTGGGGCAGGAGTCACTATTTGGCTATTCCTCCTTGATCTGTAGATTACCCCCCAATTTTTCTTGGATTAAAAGTTGAAAAATGCAGCATCAAAGGATTCAAGTGTAAAAGAATTCTTTAAAAAAGTTAGGAAAAAACAGGCTGTTGACATTCACTTTCACATGCAACTTCATTACATCAGTGAATTGAGATACTATGAACATATTTGTGTTGACCTCATTGCAGTTTCCAGTATTGAAGGCAATAAACATCTCTCACTACAATAATCACAAAGGCCATGTGTATTTATGAACTGCTGGAGTCATTGATGCTAAATATGTTGTGAAAAAAAAAATAAGATTAGTAATATTTTATTGGAAATTTAAAAAACGCAGAAGAGTGGGGAAAAAACAGATAGACCTTTTTATAGGTTGAGGATTGTTATATGTATAATTTATAAGTTTAATAAGAGCATTTGGAATATCAAGTTTCTTAGCAACTCATCATTGAGTTAAGATTTCACTGGTTCAGGACACGATGGTGGGAAACATCAGATTACTGTAGATTTTCAACATAGTAAAAGTGTAGTATTTGCAAAGTTCTTTAAAGCAACAATTAAGCTACAGTACCCAGTGCAAGTAAAGACTGAAAATTCACATTTTGATGCATATTAAGGTCATGCCCAGAAATGTAACTCTGCATTCTGTGCATTGAAATGCTGCCTCTGTGGAATTGCCCTTTTTAATACCAATGTAAATGGCAGTCTCTATAACACAAAGTTTTTGAAATGCTACAGGAGGTGGTTAATATGTATGACATGTTTAGAGAAGTTCTACATTGTTCCTGTCCTCCTTCCAGCTCCTTGTTTCTTCAGACCCTGGGCTACACAGGCAGGCTCTATTAATTGCCAGCTCTCACGTCAGAAGTGCACACTGCCTCCACTGCACATGCAAGGAGCATCCAGGCACAATCTGGTGGGATGATAGCTCTCTAGGAAGAACAGTTGGCAATAGATACTTCACTGAAGTAACACCATGTGAACTATCTATTCTTATCTCAAACTTTGTCTTTTGCAAATCCAGTTGTTAGTCTTCACACTTGCCACTTATATTAAAGAATAAATATGGCCACCTCTTTGTTGGCAATATTCTGCCTAACACTCCGTGATAAAACCAGACTATAGTGCAACACGTCAGACAACTTCTAAGTCAGACATCTAAGACAGAAACAACTGTGGTACATTTCCTATCCAAACTCTTTAAAAAGACCACAAAATGAGATCACCCTGTGGTGACCTGCTTTTGGATGAACTCTTTTATTTCAAAATACATTTATCTTGCTGGCGTGAGAAATCAGATTTCAATATTTCCTTCACAGCAGGCTGAATGAGTATGTTTGGAGTCATAATGCCCAGCAGACTGACAGCAGGAAGTCCTGCTGATGGGATATGCAACTTGAATTTGCTTACTATGAACATGTATTTGTTTCCTGTTAAGAGTTTTCACAGAGGTAGTATCATAAAGGTTACAAGCACATGTGCTTAGATGTGCATGCATGGCAGAATGGCTTGAGTCAAATTGTTAAAAGTCCAGTAGTTTGGAAAGCTCTCTGTGTGTTAGAGAGACCTGCAGCAGGGAATCCAGAAGCAATGCCATGTGGTTGAGATGATCAGTGTCTCAGATGTAGTGACCAGCAAGAACAGCAGTGAGCACACCAAACAGCAATTTAAGGCTTTCCATCTTTGATGCACTGTCTGTAAATCTGCTTAAGAATGATTTTCAGGATGATGATACCCATTCCCCTGATGAAAGATTAGCATGGTGTCTGGCAATGAGTCTCACTCTGACTTCTGCAGGCTGATCTCCAGCTTAGGGAGATACAGATAAGACAGTTGAATACATTTTCCTACATCTTGAGGGGTATTTGTTGAAAAAAAATAAAACCCCACATTAAAATGCCTTAGCTTGCTAGTGGGTTTTTTTCTTTAGACAGAAGTTTCCCTTTCTCCATCACCAAAGCAAGGGGAGTCATTAGTGCTGTGAACCTACCTGGAATAGCAACAAGAGGAATCATTGCAGTTTCTAACTGACTAGACCAGACTACAGAGCAGTTACAGCTGAAATAGGTCTGCAAATGCAGGGTATCTGTGTCTTCCACATGCATCCATTGCTGCTCTGGCTTGTTTGAGTATCTTGTTAGGGTGTGCTCGATTCAGTATGGAGATGCTTAGCAAGACTCAGCAGACTGAAGGACCTTTGCATGTCACGATGGCTCTATTGCTATTGGTAGTCAAACTACATTTTTTGAGCTAGTTTACTTGTTTCTGTAAGGCTGTATCACGTAGACTTCCTCTGATTTATAATTCACCCTCTTTTTGCCTCGTCAAAGGAATTTGACCTCATTGATGTTTTAATACCAGGACCAGCATCACATTTTAAAGTAAGTCAAGTTTTGGATTCCTCAATAGCAAATAGATGTGTTGGAAAATGCTCACAAAGCATGAAATTCCAACTTTTTTTTCCATGAACTGTTAATGCAAAACTAACCAAATAGAATTTCAGAAAACTTTCAGAAAACACATTTTGGGCTGTAGAACAAACAAATTTCAAACAAAGCATTCATTTCCCTACTTTTTAGAAAATCAGAAGCACCTGAAAACAGGCAACCATAATGAAAGTTCCTCCTGCAATGTTTGTACAGTAACTATAGTGCAGCTACCACAATACTACAAGGCAGCCACTAGATGATTGCAGCTATTATGCCCCATTACAAATATTTACCACACTGTGGGCAATGAAAATTGCTATCTCAATGGATCCTGATTTTCCATGAAGAAAATAAATGCCTTTTGCTCTTGGACAAGTTATGGAACAAAAACTCCAGTTCATTATTTATTTTTGGTATTGCACAGCAATTTTTCATCTATTAAACTGTTGTATTGCTGAAAACTGGAAGATAATATAGATGTTTTTCAAGAAGGTAAAATTAGTAAGAAAATTAAAGTATTCTAATATATCTTCTCTAGTTACTCAAGCCAATTTTGCTGCTTAGTTCTGCAACCTCAGATCACACTTTCTTCTCATACTGTGTGCAAGATACCAGAGCTGACACCATCCAAGTTTGGAAAATTGTCCTCAGTTTGTTTAGCTCACAGGGGACATTCGGCATGACTGCAGGCATCTGTGTGGGAAGCTCTCTTTGTATCCTGGCTCTTACAGCAGCCAGGTCATTTTACAACCTCTTCTGGAGCTGAAGAAAAATCTTATGAAGTCAGTTACAAATTTTTGACAGGCCATGGACTTCTGGTTTTTAAACAGTCCAAACCCAGGCCAAGACACCTTGGCAGTAGCAGTGGTCCATCTCCCCCTCTCCTACGACCACTTTGCCTCACTCACTCACAACACTTCCATCACAAGTCTGTCTTTCTAGTAACCTGTAGAGCTCAGGCACGTTTCCCCCCATTCAGCACTCCTCTCACCCCATCCTTCTTACTGTGGTGTTTCCAGACACTCAGTCACCTTAGGAAACTGTCAGGTTCATGGCTGATATTAAAGACATGGCTTACTTGGAAAAGATATAGAAAACCTGTTAGAAAAATCACTGATTTGCAGACTTTTAAAGACCTGGTACAGCACTTGTCAAAGTTCAAGACTGCATGAATTTAAATGCACACACTTTTGGATTCCTCATTTTAGTGTACGTCTGGTGCAGAGTGAGCTTTATTTTTCTATCTGAATTTTAATAAGAGCCTGCCCCCTTTTCATCTTTCCCACAAACATACAAATCTCTGGTCTATGAACCAGAACTAAATCACCTGGATAGAAGCAAGCACAACTTGTATAGCTGACCACCAGTCAAGCTCAGAGGGGCTGCTCCTTTCAAGTCATCCTGTGGTTGAAAGCCAAAGATAAACCACGAAATAAGGGTGACTGCTTATCTTCCACATTGCTCAGCAAATGTGCCATGTCTCATTCAATCAAGCTTCTGCCGAAATACAACCCTAGCTTGAACAAATGCATAATTTTAATTCTGTTAAAAGCCTATCCCACTTTATTACTGCAAACTCTATATTGGTTTGCAAATGTTCTTCCAGTGCCTTCCAATTACACCTATGAAAGATGTATTTTGTATACTTTGTGTGTTTTCTACATACAAACTCATCTATCAGTTGAAGTGTACTGCCTGGGTTTTAGGCAATATATCATGTTTTGCCATATCACACAGGAAACAATCCAGTGAAATACCCTCTAAGACAGCCATCTGTAATCCAAGACCTTAAATATTACAACAAAATGAGCTAATGATTCAAAAATTCAATGAGATGACCCAGACAAAAAAATTCTGATTAAACTTCTCTTCTTCATCAGAAATTATTAATTTATCATATTGTTAATGTCATATCCCTTTGGGAAAAAACAAAAAACAAACTAGCAATACTAATTAGTCCTGTGTATATAACAAAACCAATTTTATTAGTATTATCATTACCTTAACAAACAGAGAACAGTAAATTAATTAATCAGCCATCAGCAACCCTGTATGTTGCTGCCACATTACTTCTCTGGTTCATACCCATGTTTTTCTCTATGGTTGCATTTCAGTATAATGGATATACATTGAACAATGTGAGTATATTCAAATATTGTGAGGCTTTCTCGAGAACTTAATCAGATTTGTTTAATTAATTTTATTTTATTTATTAGCATTGGTAAGAAAGAAACATATGATCTATAAAAATACAGGCTTATTTCCATCTGTTTATTCTCATATTGTTCTTGGCTAAGTTTTGTAAAAATGTTACTTTGTCATGATGATTAGACTGAATGAATTTAGTTGTCAAGCAGCTATAGAGAAGATAGACAGTGCCAGATCCATGAAATGTAGAACAGTTGACACCCACCGTGGAATGGCTGGATAGTGTATATCTGTATTTGCCTCAAGGAGAAAATCTGAGGTTTTTGATATATTTTAAATGAAACTAATTAGTGTAGGAAATCACAAACTGGTAGCAATTATGTCATGGCCATATAAATCAATTAAATCATTCTTTATTTTCTTTGCTCAAATCCCTGAGTTAATGCTATATAGAACTATGATTCACGCATTGCGGAAGCATTGTTTTACACCACTTCTCTCTGCTCTATTGAACAACTTACAGATACAATATACATCACTCTGTCACTCTACCTGCTCTTTTGTTGCACCTCAACAAGTGCCAAGCCAATCTTTTCATTTTTTCATGCTTATGAAATGTGGATATAGGAAACAGTGGAGGATATTTTCAGTACATCAGTGGCAGAAGTAGTGGAATAGCCTTTTATCTCAATTAGCAGCTACATCAAGTGCCCTTATGACAGTGGTCTAACGCAAATGAGGTGACATAACTGGGTATGAACAATAGCAAAGTGTTAAACAGGATTATAAGGAGATGCTATCCTCTCACGGGATCACCAGCATGGCACTGTAGGCATCTTGGAAATACAGCAATATCAAATTGGAGCTCATTGAAATAGTATCCTGCCTCCAAGGAGGCTGAACACTGACAGAGATTTAACAAGTAGAGATAACAAAAAGTGATCCTCTACATATATGTACTCCAGCTGGAAATAACAGCACACCAGTTTAAATTATTGGTGTGCTGTTGCTTGGACTCTGGCCAAGAAGTATTATGTTTGTTACCTATGCTGAATACATGTGACATGTCAATTAAAAAAGAACAGGAAAATAAAGAAGAATGAAATACTCCTATTACTATTCAGGTAAGAGGAGGTTTTAATATGCAGGTTCTGGAACTCAAATAACAAAATCCTATACCAAGTTTGAGCTGTATATGTGTGAGGGCTGAATTTCTTGGCCTGAGCAAGTGCAATATTAATGAGAATAGCAGGAAGCCAACACAGAGCTGGTGACCTCAGGGAAAAATCAATTGAAATTAAATGAAAATGTGGAAAGCAAAAAATAATTCAAAAAAGATGAACCAGACCCTTAACCGAGGTGAATCATCACTGTTAGACTGAAGTGTCTGGCTGGGTTGATGTATACATTCTGCAGATCAGGCTGCTGGCAGGAAGCTGGAGGATGCCCAGCAGCACTCACCGCTTACTTAGGGGGTACATTGTGTCTTGGCCAGGGAATCTGAGGAGAACTGGAAGCCATAACAGAGAAACATGATAACTGATCCACCTACTTGTTTATCCAGTACTTACTCGAGTCATGGTTGTAGAAGCAAGTGGTATTTAGTCACTTGCAGATGGACACAGCTTGTCAAAAAATGTCAAGGAGGCTGCTCTTTAATGTATTTTCTCCCACTTGTAAGTAAGCTACAGCTTTCCTAGAATGAATTGGCTCAGTAACTAGTGTATTGGAAAATTACAGTGATCATGAGAATAGCATGCTGCTCTGAATTCATCCTGAAGCTATATTTGCCTATGCATTATGCCCAGGAGAGACTTCAGCTTGAGAGGAATGGAAGAGCCCTTCAGGTCTATAGTTCTTTTATTGAAGGATCATTTAATAAATATATGATCCCCTCATGAAGCAAGATTCACTGGAAGAGTCAGACGTTCTCTTCCGATGGGCTCAGCAACTTTTAGCCTGATGTAAGTGAAGAAAGGAAGCCCTTTGCTGTGGGAACCACTCCAGCAACAAGGAGATGGTCCTTCCCCACTCCCAGGAGAGCCCCAGGCAAAGGAGGCTAAGGAGCCACCATCCTGCCCAGCAGTTCCCTGAGCTGGTCTTCTCTGCTGAGATCAGTCTGCCACTGCCAGTAAAGGTGCAGCCTCACAGCTGCCAATTTTATTTTAGGGAATAGTCAATGGCCAACCACATCTAAGACCAAAATGGTTCACAGGGGTGAACAAAATTCAGATTCACTGACTACCACAGACTGATGCCAAGCTCAGCCAAACCATCACACACTACCTGTAAATAATCTACCTTGTCAATAGTACTGTCGTTAATATTAGGTACTGCAAGGATTAGAAATAGTCACTCATAATTAAATGTGCATTACATTAATCAGCAGCCTGTTAGCAAACTTTTAAAGAGCTAAAGGAAAGTTAAAGTGACATTGACAGATACAGTTCCCATTTGCTAAATACTAATATGTACTCCTACAGAGCCTGGCAAGTTTTCGCACATATAAATTTATAAAATTTGTCCCCCTCCAAAATCCCCAGTTGGCTGGAACAGTAAAGACCTTGTTGAAAGAAATTCATTCTAATATCAATTATTTCAATAGATATGTGTCTTATAAAAATTGTACATATATTTTTTTATTTATGTGGTTTGTACACAACCTATTTTACCTTTTCAGCTACACTGTAAAAATTCTTGGGTTGCTACACATTATTCTGGAACCCAGTTCACATCCTCTGACTGACATGCTGCCAGGTTAGAAGAGAAATATTCCTATGTTTGTTGATAATCATTCATAGTCCACTCAATTCTTACCATGTGTTTTTAAGTTCTAACCTATTCTCAGTCCAGGATATGTCTGAACTTCCCCTTTATTTTTGTAAACTCTCAATCAGACTTTTATATGCCAATCCCAACACTAGAGATTTGCTCTGTATTTTGCTTTGGAAACACTTAATCAATAATTACCTGTGGTGTGAATAAACCCTGACTTGCACAAATGAAAATGTCACATCCTCTGACTCAGCCTGTTGCTTTGTTTTGGAAAATGCAGAAAAGCTTCTGAGGGATGGGTAGATATTTGTCCTTTTATTCATACTCAATAAAAAAATCACAATAAAAACCTGAAGGAACAAGCTGAAACTACAAGAGAAGCAAATATACAGTAGAGTATAAAAATCCCAGTGTTTCTGTGCCCTCAGATGAATTAAATGTCTCCCCCTTGCACATAGAAGTAGTAGGGATTTTGCACAAAACACCTTCTCTCCAAACATTCTGACATTCTACACAAATCATTATTTATGTGGTCAGGGAAAAAAATAGATGTGCAGAATTGTAACATTACGTGCAAGTTAGAATCACTCCTTGCACTTAGCCAAGTGTGAGTAATTGTAAGTTCCTATAACAGAGTCTGTGTAAGAAAGTGACAGTTAAGTAAGTCACCACAAGCATTTCATTGTTTGAGAAAGACACAGGACACCAGTGTAGTATTTCAATCAAACCTGTGTTTTTTTCCTGAAAACCCATTCTCCTGCGTCAGGATGGGAGTTACACCCTCAGAGGTCAGTGGAATTTATTCCCATCCTGTGCTGCAATGCTTAAGCCAACAGGTTTCTTCTCGTGCTCTCTCTGGTGCAAGGTTTATCAAGACAATAATAGCCTCAGGCCTTATTTTATTCCTAAACGATTCAATTGACTTCCAAGGGGGTTACTCCCATCCTGTGACAGAAAAACATCATCCCCAAGAGTTTCTATGTTGAGCAGGGAGGGGCACTGTTTTTCTCCAGGAATGTCTTGGTTTAAAAGTCACTGGCAGTGCTGCTATCAGTCATCATTCCCCACTTCCCACAGAAGAAGAAGTCTTTCTCTTCTGAGGTCAGTGGCTCTTTTGCTCCCTTCTGCACAGCAGCAAGGTTTGGGCAAATTCACTATCAGGCTGGGTGCACATCTGATCTCCCCCATGCTGGGCACACTCCACTCCCCAGACCACCCCTCTGGCCAAGAGGCACCTCTAAAAAGAAGCAAGATGTAAACCTTGCTGACTCCACAGTCATACATTTGAAAGTAATTGTTCTGATGATTTGTAGATATCCTGAAAAAGCAGAAAACTTTAAAAAACACCAAAAAATTAAAACCTGAAGTACAACTGATGTGTTTAGGTAGTAATGTCTGAAAATTAAGCCTCAGTCTTCTCCAAGTCACAAAACTAAAGCTGCTTTGTATTTCAGTCCTCCAAAGATCTAAATAATTCACTGGCTACTATCCTGCAAAGTCATTTCCTCTCTTTGTTTTCCATACTTGAATTTTCATATCTTTTCCAACCTGTTGTGCATAGAATGAGTCAAGTTTGGCAATTTTGCCCAGAATTGCCCCTTTTTTTCCATAGATACAGGCTTTATTATCCTCCCTGACTCCATCTAACACAGATTCCTGTCAGTGCTCTTATAAATTATTCTTTTATGCAATTTTAAAACTGGTGACTAAAAAAGATTAAATGAGAAAATTTGAGCTAAATTAGCAGGTACTGGTGAAGAACAGCACACATGGAAAACACAGGAAAAAACCTCTTGTTTATCAGTTTTAGTTGTCCTGCAGAGAAGGGAAATTCAGCATGTTTCATATAATTGGTCCTGACAACTACACCAGCACTCTTCTTAGGAGAGTTCCTGTTTCTATCAAAATATCATGTACTATAGGAAATTCTGCACATATAGTACATCTCTGCACAATCTGTCAGAGTGCTATGGCTAATTTTTAAGCTAATTTTGCTGCAAGACCCTTCGAGGAGAGGGGACTTACCGGATCACATCAAGGTCACCAGATGTAGGGAATCCAGGTGAGGCTAGGTGATATAACACCAATATGTCCTGCTCTCTCTTCTGGTGCTCAGACACTGAGGTATCCTGGTCTCCCCAGCCCTGCATTTTAAGGTCTTTAGCATTGTTAAGCAGTTAACCTTATTATTACAAAACAATTATCACCTGAGTGTAATGATCAGTGGGGCTGCCCTATCAACCAACAATCAGTTCACACTCTGATCAACCTCTACACATCTCTGTCTGCAGCTTCCAGTCACAGTTACATTACAAACTTGTTGAGGATGGCTGAGGAGGACATCCCAGATCCACTGAGCCCCATGGGAATTTTGTCACTTGCTCCAGCAGGGCCTAGAAATTACCCTGAAATCTCTCAGCTGCAGATGGTTTTTTACCAGTTAACAGGTTTTTTTAACTGTCCAGTTAATGGTCTTTGGCCTGTTCCTAGGAGGCAGACATTTGTCACCTCTAACTAACCATCAGTTAGTTAACATNGATCAGAGCTGCTGCCTTAGCAGACATAAGGCTGATCACTTCCTAGAGGGGTCTGAAGAACAGAGCTGGCACACACTGGAAGAGGATTAGCATCCCTTCTCATGCTGTCTGCTTAATGTGGAAAGACTGAATTAGACAGGCAAAGATTACCATGAATCCAGCAAGTTTCATGAGTACTGAAATGCTGACTAGATTTAACTGCTGGTTTTTTTCCAAAATCTACCTCCATAAGTGTATCAACAGAAAATCCTTCCACTAGTTAATCCTATGATGGGGAGTCACTGGCCTTTTTTTATGTCTCTGGGCTGAAATTCACTACTACTACATAGCAAAAGCATCATATCACAGAATCACAGAATCACAGAATGGCTGAGGCTGGAAGGTACTCCTTAAGATCATCTAGTCAAACTCCCCTGCTCAAACAGGACCAGCCAGGGCGGGTTGCCCAGGGCCATGTCTAGTTGAGTTTTGAGTATCTCCTGCAGAGAAAAAGGATTCTGAGCACCTCAGTATGAATTCCATAATGTATCTAGACACCTACTGTTGAATTAGATATTGGGAGTGAGATATTAGCCTGTGGGAGAAATAGGCCCATTATGGGTAGAATTCCCCTCCTCTGAAGAATCACCTCTGTAGGAATCCAAGGTGTTGACAGTATGAGACTAGTTTATTCAGGTGAGACACTGACTTTTTTGGAGTCTGATCTTTTTTGAAACATTTTTCAAGAATACAAAACACATCCTTATATCCAAAGCTGTTCCCTCTTCATAAATTAATTACATGGATAAACATTAGATTTTGGGCTAATATTATTGCCCTGAATACGTTTTTTGGGAGCTCTGACAGGCTGCTGCTGTAATTGGATTCCCAGAAGTGCTGTCTACTGATAGCGCCAAGAAAATATCCAGTGCCAATTAGGCCAAATTCAGACACAATATAAGCATGTGTAATTCCTTTGGAGAGGCACTCTATCTGAATTTGTCCCAATTGCACTAAAGAAGGTAAAATGATCCCAAACCAAAATAGAGTGAAATGGCCTTTTGTTCCTTCCTCATCTTATTCTCTGATCATAGTTCTTACCCAAATAAATTTTTTAACATGTGCCAATAATACTAGTAATATTAGCAATGCCTTGTGCCTCAATGCAGGTTGGGCCACTGGGGTTGTGACCTTCTGGAAAGAAATCCTTTAGAAAGGGAACAAACCACTGCATTACTGACACCTAATAGCAGGTACTAACCAAATTAATCATTCCCAAAATTTTCCATTGACTGGAACTTGGTAATTATGCTAAACAACTTATGCTTGCCAGCCCCTGACGTGGTCACACAAGTCAGGTCTCTAAAATGGAAGTGAGGTGATTTCATGCAGGAGAACATCAGTGAGCTGCAGTGGTACCAGATCCACCCTCCCCAGTCAGGCCTCATCCCGCAGTTCCCAGTGAGTTGAGCCAGGACAGAACAGGGTCAGACACAGTCTGGCCATCACCACACACCACCATGGAGCCCCTCTAGCAGAGAAGCCAATGAAGTGGGAGGCTGGACACAGTGTAAGTACAATGCAGTCCAGGCACTGGCCATGCCTCTAGGCTCAGCCGCAGCCGGAGACAAAGTGCAGCAGTGGGGACGGCAAGCAAGGGTGTGCAGTGGAGGGTCCCTTGGAGGAGCAATATATTGCTAGTTTTATTATTTAATTTCTTTAATCTTAAATCCTAAAGGTACATTACATAGTATGTGTACATACATTCATATAAAAATGTACTGCAGATTGGATGAACTTTTTGCTGTCTTTGAGCATAAACAGGAAAGTTGTTATTAATTTTTTAATAGGTATGCCTTCTTCAAGCCTCTATTTAACACCAGTGATGGGATCAAACCTCCTTCCTTAGTGTTTGTAAAATACAAATAAGAAAAATAGGATTTTCATTATCATCTGTGTTCTAGTATTGACAGTCACCTTTCTGTTCCAGATGTCTGACTTGGGAATTAAAATTATCTGAGTCCTGAGCTTCATCTCAGCAACCTTGAAAGCCTACTGATTTCAGCAGAGTTACACAGGCACAGATTACACTTATTCATTACTGCTGAACAGAAACATTCTTGTCATTCCAAAGAGTTACTCCTGATAAACAAGCAAATAGTAATAGTTGTTAGGTTGAGATGTTGAGAATGACAGTGAAGTAACAATTGTTTGCACAGAAAGTCTACTTTTTCAACAATCTTTCTTAACTGGGAAAGTAAAACACAACATAACATAAAATACCACAGTGGAGAGGAAGTACAACTTTTTAGAAAGCAGAGGAAGGTCTTGAGCTCAGAAGGACTGAAGACAGGAACAACCATTGCCTGAAATGCCTGAACAAAAATGTTAACAGTAAAAGGTACTCCTTAAGTGATACATTAGGAAACTGTGGAAAATTTGGAAAGTTGCTGTAACTACTGAAAGACTTCTACCCAGATTTTGTCAGGTGAAACTCAATTTGAAATCTTGAGTGCAATGGTAAGGTCTTATCAGTCACAGATTCACTTGGGGAGTTATTGATGTTCTAAGTTTACAAGATATTCACATCATTTCAGCTCTATGTTGGAAATCATGTCTGCTTTTGAATAGTGATAAGTGATATGGGATATTTAATTTCCAAGCATGGTATGTAGTTATTCAGATGTAGAGAATTTGAAAATAATTTCTTTACTGCATTTCTACTTTCCCATTCAAAATAATTATTTAGTTTTAAAATTTTGTGTCACTAAAATGGCAGGCAATATAAGTCAACTGGAGATTTTAATCCTACTTTAAGAGACTATTTCTCACTTCTGAGTAAAGGTTACTGTTCTACTCCGATTCAATTTTCAGTTATGATGAAATTCTTGGAGTATTTTCTGACATTTGAAAAATTAGACTGCTACTAGTTGACTCCATAACCTACAGTTTTGCAACCATTTAATGCTAGGTAAATTCTCCTTTAAGTGTTCAGAATTCTCTTATGTAAAATACTCATGTAACAATTACTGCTGAAAATCCATGAAGTTTCAACTGTCTCAGAGGTACTCTGGCAATAAAGTTTGATTTAAAATTATCATCTCTTCTAGTAGTCTATCAGCCTAGAAACCTCTGGGACAAGTTCACCACATGGTGATGGAGAAACAGCAAAGATGCATATATTACACCTTTGGAGAGACACCTGACACTGGCATCTCAATATAGTAACTAGAGTGATTAGAACTACAGAGAGGACTGCAGTGTATCAAAACACATTGTTCTCATCTTCTCTTTATAGTCAAAAGATTGCTGAAGTCATCCAGTGTCCAGATAACTCAATACAGAAAAAGAGGACTTTCCAAGGAACCTGGTGTTTTTGAGACTGGTTAAGAAATTACCCCGTTTTTAACTTTATGAGTGTTTTTCTAGATACAGTCTGTACTCCTTGGAGTTCCTTCTCTTGCCTTATTCATTTTCTTCATGGATTTTGAACTGGAAGTAGGTAACACTTTATGTAGATACTTTATGTAGCCATAATCAAAATCATGACATTGCACAAAGCATTATGAAAGCTCATGGACTGCAAAACTAAGAAAAGCTTATCACAGGACCTCAAAGAAGCCAGGTACCATGGGGAGAGCAAAATGCAACAGGAGTGGGCACTTGTTTCCTTTAAGTTCCTCATTATAAATCTGTACATACAGCTCACTATAAGTATATTTTAGTATGGAGATTACAGATCCTGTGGCCACACTTTGCCTCTTTCAGCTCTGCCATTCAGAACCTGCTCCTTCCACTTTGGCACAGTGCCACATCTGTGTCCTTGTTTCCTACATCTCCTCCTTTATGTCTCAACATTATTTTAAATTCAGTGCATTGAAGTGCAGCATCATGAGCCAAAGCCTGATCTCATGGAAGTGGGTGGTTGCTCTGCAACTGCCCTTTAAGTAATTATTTGGTCCTGACTTCATTTCTTATTGTTTCTCCAGTATGAAAAAAAAAATAATTTTATTGTTGTCTTTCTCAGAGTATAACAAGCAATCATTTTGTGCCACTGGCATTGTATTTGTAGTCATAAACACAAACTCAGACTTCAGCTTCATCCAAGTAACACCACAATTTTCAATAGTCTTCTCTTGCTGTACAAAATTTCACCTGTCTTTCCAAATTTCTCCCTCCACTGACTTTTCTGTCATAGTCAACAGTTCCTCCTTTTACCTTGGCTTCTAGTTAAAGACAACAAATCCAAATATGTTGGATAAAACGTTTTCATGGAAAATGTTTTTTTATAGCACATTTTTCCATTTAATGTGAAATGCTTCTTTTCACGGTTGAAAGGTTATAAAGATATCTGATTCAAATTTTAAAAACAACCCCCTTAATTTAGAATAAAATAAAACAAAGAAGAAAACAGATCTGTTTCAGACACTTTGGAATAAAAAAAAAAAACAAAACTAAACTAAACAACACATTTCCTTTAGTTATTCAAAATCAGATTTTCATACTTAGATATTGTCTATGCCTTAGGCTTCTCTGTCTTCTTTCTTCCTTCATATACAGATAAAGTTCTGTCACTTCATCTTCTTATGTAAAAGTATTCCTCCCTCCCCTCTCTACAGTGTAAAATTCAATAAAACCTGAAGCCCCTGTACAAGCCAGGTGTTTCCCTGCCTCCTTCTCTTTTTACTTCACCACATCACAGTTGGTTCCTCTCATTTCCCCTGTTCACTTACTCCTTAGCAGTTGTTAGGCAGTTTGAGTGATCCTTTGCTGGTGGCATTATAGAAAACAATATGCAAAACTTTCCAGCAAAGTGATAGCAACAAAGAAGCATTTACAATTTATTTGAAGTATTCACTACAGGTATCTAAACATACACCACTATAGTATAAAGTATGTGATGAAATTATATATACACACACATACGCTGCTGATAAACCAGATGAAGATAAGCTGAACGCATCCCACTGGGGTAAGGTACACTACACTGGAGTCTTCAGTGTCTGATGAAGAAATTTTACTGCCAAGCCAACTGAAATCTGTACCTCAGCTTTCTGCTTTTTTCTTTTCTCCTTGCTACTGTCTCCCCCTGTTCTGCAGTACATATATACTGAAATTTTAGTGATAATGGCTGTTTGTAGTAGCCACAATGCATATTTTAGCAAAGACAGATTTAAGGCTTCCTATTCAGGACCTTGCCCAAAGCCCATGAAAGTGAAGCTGGTTTTGTTTGCTTCAAATCAAACCTTTCCGTTGTGTGAGAGTCATCCAGCACCTAGAATAAACAGCCTTTTCACCTCAGCTTAAGCTGGGTCAAGAGTCCTTCTTTGTAGCTGTGAAATTGGTGTGAGACTGGAATCACAATATCTTAGAAAAAGATTGGAATGAAGTAGAATGAAGTTTATTAATACTCTACACAATATATATATATGACTTGCTTTAGTAGCTAGTCACAGCAACAGGATACTGATTCCACTTTGTCTTCTGAATAGTTCTGTATTTTCTTCTTTATTAGGGAAGTGTAGTTTATTGTCTTCAATGGAGTTTGGATTAGGGCTAAAATTATTCCAATGCAGTAGAACTTACACCCAATGCATATTTAAGTATAGTTTTATTATTTTTATTCATAAACTTATATACACAATATTTTTTATATAGATATAGATAGAAATATATAAGTCTATTGTCTAATCTTTGAGTATGGATGAGGTTTCTCTGGTTCTGTAAATTAAGAAGAAGTTTAGAAACAGTAATGAAAACAACAGGATTCAATTTTGTTCCTGGGTCCAGCAGCTAGACCCTGGTCTGATCAAGAGTGTCTCAAAGGGAAACTGAGTCAAGCCATAAATATATTTAGAAGATCATCACAACAGTGATGGCAGCCCTGGTTCATAGACTTTAACAAGGCATCAATCCCTTCTGAAGAAAAGCCACAGAAAACAGAGGACTCTTATTGACATCTGTAAAGAGAAAATATCAGAATAACACAATCAGATCAGAGTTACTACATCATCCAAGCAAGGAGTTTTCAATTGTGGTTACTGGCACTTGTGCAAGAGCATGCAATGATAAAATGCATCTTTGTTTTAAACACACCACTATCCTATCCCCTTACAACCTCAGAACATGAGTCTTTTCTGGTGGGTCAATGTTACACTGCTACATGGCTTAGCTTATGTTTGAATAAAATATAATAATTTGTTTTAATTATACACCACAAACTGCATACATACATAGAAGAATGTGGCTTGTGACTGAGTCTTAGTGGTCTCCAGCCTTTCAGTATTTTCCTATCCAAAGAAGGATAGGAAAAAGGAATAACTATGTCTAACATATAGATGTCCTGTTTCTATTCTGAACTAATAAAGACTTTTTGCACCTAAACACAGGACTAAAATTTTGCTGCTGTATTTTGGTCCACTCTTTTAATGGGACTAATTTAATACTACATGGGTATAAATACTTTCTGCACACAGAGGAGCTCTGAGGAACATGAAATCAACATCTGATTTAATGACCAGAAAGGAAAAGAAATTGGTAGCTTAGAAAAAGAAACACTTGTGAAACATGTAAATTTTTAATTTTGTGGTCACAATGTGTCTGGCCTCTGCTAAGAGCAACATGAGGATTTCAGCTGGGAAGGTGGGGGAGGACAGTGGAAGGTGCAAGATCCCTCTGGGGGCAGAGCCCATCTCCCAGCTCAACGACATCCCAGCTCTGATCTCCCCTTGCACTGCCCCCTTGGCTCTTGTTTGGCACTTGGGTGAATGATGCATTAAATGTCCCATGTTGCTGGAGGAGGGGGTGGGGGGATTTGCAGGATTTCTTTGCCAGTTTGTTGATGCAAATAGAGGGCTGCAGAGAACCGCTCCTGAGCTCGAGGGAGGTGACAGGGATGCAGTGACAAAATTAGAAGGGAGCTCTGTCCTGCCTCATGAAACTTCACTGAGTGTATTAAAATTATTAATCTTCAATAGGAAACATATAGTAGACACCGGGCAAGTCGCATCCATTTCTCTTTTTTTCTGCTCTTGGGAGAAAACTTCAGAAAGAAAATTGCAAATGGATCCCTATGTCTACTTACGCTCTTTCCTGAAGCTGGAAACCTGATTTAATCTGGTTATCTTTCTATTGTCTTGTTGCCTGAGATTTTCAGTATGCTTTCCAAAGTGCTATATTATATGTTTTGTTGAGTTTTATAAATAACATGTAATGACAACACAGAGACTTTGGAATTCATTTCTACTCAATAGGTGTCATTTTGGTCTCCCTCTAATTGCTTCTGCCAACATATTCAAATATAAAATCCATAGAAATTACATGCAATATGCTAACTACTACATATATTTTTCCACAACCATTAATTTCTGTGTACTAAATTGTATACTTTGGCAGAATATTCAAGTTTGTACAATTTAGAGATTGAAATATAATATGATATGGCCATATGAAATGCCAATATTTGGAATACAGATCAGACAAATTTAGCAAATGGTTTAAAATAGGTAGTTCCACATTTAAATATAATACAGAATATTATACATATAAAACTAGTCCTAGTAGGCTAACAAAAACATTCTTTATCCTCCTTATATGCACACAATCACATGCATCCTCCATAGATGCCATAAAATAATGCTAAATATAAAGTCTCTTAGAGTGGGAGTGGGATTTTAAAAAGTTTTTAATGACTTTGCTGAATCAGAAAATTCTCTGCTAAAGCAAAACCGAAATATGGATAAAAGTGTCTGAAACAAAAATTCTTACTTAAGATTTTATTTTAATATTTAAATTCACCATTTTGGGGGAAGGAACTTATTTTAATTGAAAATAATAGTTAAATAAAAAATTGTGAATCAGTTGTAATAAAAGATCCCAGAGAGAAAAAACGTCAAATGAACAAAAAAGGACTAAACATTGAACATGTGCTAGCTCCTTTACAAGCATGCAGGTCTTTCTGTTGGGAAGCTGCACAGCACTTTCAGGTATTATTACATATTTTATTTTCATTTCAGTGCCATACAGTACTACCAAGACTTGTTAGCAGTTTCTTTATTATTTTAGTGTACTGATCTGATTTCTCTGCTACATGACAACTGCCTCAGTCAATCTTATGTTATTGACAGCTGATGCAATCTAAACCATTTCCAATACTACTAAGTGTTTGACACTATTAAACTTTCTAAGTGGTCAGGAGGGTCCTGGAGCTGAACATGAGGGAAAGGTCATCTTCTCTCTTTGTCTGCCTCTGCTGACAGGTGATCAGATATTTCTGCAGGTTAGGATTTGCCCCATGGGTTTCACATGAAGATGGCATGGGGAACCCTGGACCCTACTCTTCTTTCTCTGTCTGGGACCCCTCTCTCATGGGACCCCACTCCCATGGGACTCCTACATTGGGACAAACCAGTGCCTCATCCAGTCCCAGAGCCTAAGACTTGCTGTCTCACAGGCACCACTGAAAAGCCCAAGGGGTACTTGCTGGCTGAGGGCAGGGCAGGCAATGTCCTGAAAGCATCCATGTCTAGCAACTTTGGTAGCATTTCTTACTTGAGTTCATGATATTTCAGTGGTACCAGTATATTGCCAACCATCGGTGTAGATTACCATTGCACAGGTACAAAGCTGGAATATAGCATCGAGTTAGAACAGAAAGATTGGTTGGTACCACAGCAAAGCATGTCAGTATTTTCTTGAAAAATAATTTGTTGAACTTTCAAAAGTGCACATATAGCAATAAATCATAATTCTGGAATAATAAATGTTATTAGACCTTTAGAGATATTTATTATAGTTGTGTAAGAAAAGTATGTCTACATTTTAACATATATATACACTCTACCATGAGCTACTGCATGTACATATTATAATGACATGGATATACTCAGTTATATAGGTAAAAGGGAAAGAAGCAAAATACTGCAGTTCCAAATGTTTTTTCAGAATAGAAAAGATTTTTGTTCGGACTCCAATAATTCTGGTGGAAATACTTTGCAAGGCAGGCATGTTTTCCATTAACCTAAATACTGTTAACCCCAGCAGAAAACATACTGTTAAGAAAACTATTTGATCATACACCATTTAAAAACACTGTGCTACATGTTCTCTTAGGGACCTGTGTATTGTAACCTGCTAATGTTAAAATACTAGACTAATTACTTTTCAAAGTTATTTGTTTGTTCTGGAAAACTAATCCACAGATTTGTGTTAATTCACAGACAGTAAGTCTGAGATCCACATGACAAGCTTGATCCAAAGCATATTAAAGTCAGTAATGTTTATTGACGTCAAAGCTTTTCAGATCAGAAACTAAAAAAAAGGTATTACAGCACAGTATTGAATAATCCTTTTATTAGCCCTTCATCTCGATGGATGAAGGGGAGAAGTCTCATCTTCCTTCTTTCTTGTTTTCATGTTTTTTCTCCCCTTTTCTCTTCTTTTCTGTTTCCCTCTTTCTTTTTGTGTTCTTTTTCTCCTTTTCTTCTCATTCTTCCTTGTCTGTTTCTTCAAACCATCTGAACAACTACATTGTGAAAATTCAGTGACACCTTAATGCAAATTGTTTCTATCAGTGCATTTGTGAACCATAAAATGGCATGTGGGTCTGACAAGTATGACACTGGCAGCAAAGATATCATATGCCTTCTAATGCATGGCTTACAGGTATTTCATCATGCACCATTGCAAGCTGTTGCTGCAGTTAATTTTTCCTGTGGTACCAGCAATTCTACTCTTTGTTGTATCTCACTATTGTCAATTGTCCAAGAACCCTTACTTATCCTTTATTTCTACTCTTTCCATGAGAAAAGAGAAATATGTATTATTTCTTCTGAAATCTGTAGATTGCTGTTCATTTACATGTTGCACTATTCACCTTATCCACAGCCAATAAAGGGAGGTGTGAACCACACGTGGTGTGGAGTCAATTCTTAAAAAAAACCAGCTCAATTCTTTACATATATCAGACAACAGTTAAAGACTTTGGGGGAGGGGGATATGCTTCTTTGGCTTATTTTATTGCTGATGTAAAGGACATTTTGCATCTAAACCGGGTAGGTTGTACTTAGAATTTGAGCACCCCTTCACAGCACACAGCATTATTGCTTGAGAACCAAGCAAGATCATTCCTTTGAAGTATCCAGAGTACTTCTATATCCAACATGCACTGAATAGTCCTGAGATAACAATATTTTTGAGCCACATTAAATGAGTGGCGTCACAGTCTGTAAACAATCTCCTCAGCAAGCAGTGAAAGACTGTTCACTTAGCGAACTGAGCCTGCTTCACTTTCCTCCCAAAGTTCCTCTTTTCCACCTATTTCTGCCTTTCTACTATAGACACTTCCAATATAGAGGGTCTGTTAAAGAGACTTCCTTCTTACATGTGCATGCACAGTCACTGTGCCTGTGGGAAGTATTTGATTGACCATTGTACTTTTCTATAATGGACACTCATTTCTGCCTTTCCTGGTGTTATGATTTGAAAGGGGCAGGCAAAAATCTTATTGGCTTTTGCTGCCAGGACCCAGTTAATGAGGGGTGGAGTTTAGGACCCTGTTGTGAAAAGGGGTCTGGGTGTCAGGTATCAGGTGTCAGTATTCCACCCATTTTCCTGCCAGACTCTATAAAAGCCAGGAGGACGGGGGGCTTCCCTCTCTTGCCCTCGTGGTCTCTCTGGCTTCAGTCTGCTCTCTGCCTCACTCCTGCATTCCCCTGCCTGCAGCTCGCCACGTGGAGCCCAGAGGAGAGGCCCAGCTTTTGGCTACCAGCTCGCCACGTGGTCTGCAGCATTCCAACTGCATCGGGTGCTGGAGTTTTGGACTCTTTTTCTTCCCATCGACTTTGCAGTGAAGGACCTTTCAGCAGCCTGTATCGCCGGTCATCTGAGCTCGGGTTGTATATATTTGTATATATGTATTTTCCCTTTTTCCCCACCTGTTACTCTTTCTCCCTGTGCCATTAAATTTGTTATAAGTTTTTAATTTCCAACCTAAGCCTGTTTCTTCCTTACACCCCTTCTAATTTTCGGGGGGGAGTGATAGAAACAAAACTCTGTCTGGTTTGTGGCTTGCCCTGGCCGTTTGCTAAACCAGCACACCTCGGTATTCTTTCACCAAGTCTCTATTTGATGTATACCTTAGCAAAAGGCAAAACCCAGAATCATGTATCTGTTCCACTGTAGCATGGAAAGAATCAAATGTTCAACTAGCTTCTCATCTGACAGAAGGCTTTCCTTTCCTGACAGCACAGAATAGCCTACTAAGCAATTTTTCTCAGCAAAACTAGTCATCAGTTCAGGACTTTTTGCACCAATGACCTGATCAAGGCAGCTGGGAAATATCACTTGTTGGTTTGGTGCTCTCTCTTCCACAAGACTCAGATGCACAGGATCTGGTAGTCATCTCCTATATCTTTCCTGTGCACCTGATGTTCTGCTATACTTTCTTTTCATTTGGAGATGTAATATGGGTAATATTATTGAAAACAAAAATCATCTCACCGTCAAAGATGTCAAAATATTCCCTAGAAGAACCAGATGTTTTACAACAACCAGAGATGTCCGAGTGTATTACAGTTGGTCTACCTAGGGAAGTGGGTTTTGCTTCTTTTTGAAACTGTTTATAGACTTTCAGTAGTTAAGGGATGGTTTTTTTCTTCTGCAAAAACAAATGAGTACGTGAATGCATTGTATTTTTCAAACAATGTTAACAGCTTCTCAGTGGAGATTTATAGAGCCAAAGAGTAAGTGCAATGATTTCTATAATCTCTTTTACCATAAGAAGAAATACTGATTGGGACAAAGTTATTTTTGTAACATGACAGAAGAAAGTACAGTGGTATCATTTGTGGAAACACTGCTAGATCTATAATTGTAGCACTTTCTCATGTTCATATGGTGGGAATCAGGGTTTTTTTTCAGTCTAAGCATATAAGATAAGAGCAGACTGGCATGAGCACACCTTGCCTTCATTGAAATTGATTGGAGTGTGTTATCAACATCAACAGAAGCAGAAATAGCTCAAATGTGGCCAGCTAGTGAGCATCTCTACAGCACAATCTAAATCTCAGTTGACATCACATGTTGTGCTGCCATTAAACACCCTCAGCTGACTGGAATTTCTCATAGGCTGCAAAGCAGAAGAGCTCAGACACCAAGGTCTGAATTTCTCAGCAGTAACGCATCTCTAGGAGATATGTGTATATTTAAACCAAATCCATAGACCTCATAAAATCCTCACAAATTCAAAGGCAAACATTTGAGTTTAGGCAATCCAAACTCCATTATGCAATGTAAACAGAGGCCAAAGTTATCTCAAATAATGAAAATATTAGCTTTGAGATCCAGAGTGGATCTTGCAGACCTTGTTCAGATGTTTGTATTGTACCTCTAGTGATTTCCAGGTCCAGGAAGGCTTCTCAGCACAGGTGTAGCACAGGGCAACCCTGTACTGATGCCTTCCTGCAACATTGAACCCAGTGGAACAACCTTTTCCGGATCCCTAAGAGTGATGCTGATGAATAATCAGGCATCACAAGGAACGTTTAGGCAGATTGAATGAAAGTGCCTGTTTGGTACTACCAGGCATTGCTCCCCACAACACTCAAGATTTCAGGACTGTGGTACAAGTACACCCAAGTTGGCTTCCTGCAGAACAGGCTCTGGACACTGAAGTTAGAAATAACCTTTGGTTTTACATTAAAGAAGGTTCCTCTTAGTTAGCAGCAGGTAAGTTGGTTATTTTCAGACCCTTAAGCTCACATCAGCATTAATGTTTTTTTTGCTGGTCCAAACGAATTACTGAATACAGTCAAAGAATAATAATATTTTCTCCTTTCGTATTCATCTTACAACTAGTAAAATTTTCCTTCTTGGTATTCAAAGAAGTCTCCTTCCTGTGTATTTCTGAGTGCAAATATACAGAGGACCAAAAATATCAGTATGATAAATGGTACTTTCTCCAGTAGAGTATGCAGTTACAAAAACATTTTAAACAGCCATGGAATGATATGCTTTTGAACATGTGTAGACACAATGCCTTTTCTCTCGTCTTTCAGAGACTGTCTGACATACCTGTATGCTTCAGTAGCATTTCATATCAAAACCGCTGTTTCGAAACTCACCTGTTTAGTTTTTTCAATAACTACCTCTGTGAAGAAACCAATATTCTCCTATTTGCCTCTTGCAATGCATTAAGATCTAGCTCAGATTCTCATGTTATGATTAACACCTAGAGCATTTAAATTTTTTGATGATAGGAACAATAATCCTATGGCAATATAGTTATTGGATTTCCACTTTGGTATACTACAGAAGGAGAAAAAAAAGAAAGGACATTATGGCTACAGAACAGTGAAGCCTAAGATTTCTAAAGGTGTTCCTCTCCTTGAAGCTGTTCTCCTATATTTTTGAGACATCTTTTATCATATATATTGAGCACCTAGAAAGTAGATATCCCTAATTCAAACCAGATGTCTTAACTTCTAGCTGCTTTGATGATCTCATCTCTCAGCCATCATGTGCAGTTGTGCATTGTGCAATCCTCCCCTTCATTTTCAGTCCTGGCTTGTTTAATAAAAGAGCTCTTTCGAACTGTGTTTTTCAACAATACACAGGAATATAAATATTAATTTCTCACATTCTGTACCTGTAATTGCATTTCACCTCAGAAATAATATTTCCAAAGTTGCCTGCAAAAGATAGTTAAAAAATATATGGTGCATTAATTATAATAAATTGAACTCCTTGCATATATGAATATAGCACCCTAGAAATTTTGTTCATGGATTCTCTATAATTGCGTCTAATTGCATATACTACTTATGCAAACCTGCAAGGCCTTGTGCATAAATAACTTCCATTTACCTGAAGATAAGTTACTTATATCCTGCACTAGAAAACATTCCTGTTTACACTTCACTGCAGATTTTTCTTCAAGAACTCAAAGGTATATTTTCTTCTTTAACATAAAGCCAAGAAAGTAATCTATATACCTGAAGAATGTGTACAGATGCAAGTCACAAATGAAAGAACCAGAAGAGCTGAAATATAAGAATAAATTTTTTCAAAGTAGTGCTTTGTGCTTTCACTCATGCTTGGGACAAGCATAGAGCTTAAAGCTGAAAATGTGTGGAAATACATGATGAATTCTCTCACCATCACTCTTCAAATCCTTTCCTAAAACTGTCCTTTGCCTCACTTATAAAATGTTAAAATCAATTAGCTGGATAGGGTGCTGATTTTACTGCATATTATGTTAGAAATTATTCCTATTATTCCATTTGGGACAACCTTCCTTTCCGACCGACACCTGGCCAGTGAGGTACTGGACAAGAAGGCACTACAGCAGTGTAAAGGTGCACATGTTGGCATGCATAATAGAACATTAATAAGTTAGAAATAATGTTTATGTATTATGTATTAATATTTATGTATTACATATACTGTGTATAATATGTATTACATATTTTATGTATTATGTATTTATAACAACATAAAGCCAGGTTCTTATGCATTTGGGGAAGAATCTCATTACACAATTAAGTCTATTGGTTACAATAACTGAAGATTTTAAATCTGTTCTCAACAGAAAATAGAGTTCAGCTGTAAAGGATTATGTATACAAATATATTTGTACATAATAGGAGGCATTTGTATCATTTACCCGATCATTTTTGCTGAAGTCTTCCGATACTTTTCTCCATCTTTATTCTGTCCTTTAATCAGCTAGCTCCAGAGATAGAAAACATGTCAATGACCAGAAAAGACCACATATAACTCAGGTGCTTTTGAAATCTCAGTAGGGACTAAGCATACTCTTACCATTCTTATTATCAAGAGGTATAAATTTAATTTTAAACAGTAATAGGTGAATATTTCCACCTCCAGGCAGTAAATGACTATGAATCGAGGGTAAAAGAGAAATACTGATTTCGTATTTCCTGAGCAGCTGGCAATCACAGGTTTCGAATTTTATTATTTGAGTAGGCAACATCTTCTTAGTTTTAATTCTCTCAATTGAACCTCCTATCTGGTGATTAGATTTGTATGCACTAAGCTGGAAACAAATTTCAAAGACAGCTGTCCCTTTTCTTTACCCACCATGAAACTCTTCCATATGGAGAATGTCAGTCGGAAGCCTACTCACCATCTAAATGTCACCGGATTTTGCAAAGCATAGGTAAAGCGATATTTAAGTAGTGCCTAGTGTTAGCTCTGGCTCCTTGCAAGGGGGGAATTTCACCTATAAATCTGCATACATTTGGTTCCGCTGATAAATTAATACTGAGACTGAATTTTTTAATACAAGGAACAGGTAACTATTATACTGCCGAGTGAGGTGTTTTCAGCATCTTTGGACTGGAATTAAGTGTTCCCCAAGTGGATGTAAAATACATAGCAAGTTTAACAAGCTTCTTACGTTGTCTCTTAAATTCTCCCTGGCTCAAAATAAAAATCTATTTGAGTGATTTCAGATAGCTTAAAAGAGAGTTCCAGCCTCCTACATAATATCTGTGCTAACATCATCCACCATGTTTAGGAAATTATTATTTTGCAAGAGGATATTTTTTTTTATAGATAATAAAAATACTTGCTAGCTGGGATAATAAAGTTATATTAGGAGGAAGAAGATCAAATTATTTTTTATCAGAACACTCAGTAATTCTTACACTTAGCTTGATTCTGGTTAGTTTAAATTCAAACTGCAAGATACCCCCTAATTCAATCATGCTGGATCAAACCTGTGAGAACTCTGCAAAAACAGTGTTGATTCCCTAGACAAAACACTAACAGGATCTTAGCCATTTACTTGTGCTTATCTGCAAAATCAATTATTTGGAAGAATTCTCCTGCCCAGATTTCGTCACTGTCTACCTTGGATTTATGCAGCAAATGATAGTAAAGTGTGAATGTAATTGGAGGCTGATCAAAGGCTGCCTTTACTCTACAGACTTGTGTTAACCGTTTGGTGAAAGCCAGCTATATAGATGTTTTTCTGGTGTATTTCCAGCTAACATCAGAGTATATCCAAAAGCTATATTATTAAATGTGTGGAACGAGAGCTTTTACCTGATAGGAACCTATACGTCCTCTTGATAGGGCTGAACACTGACTTGAAAGAAATTACCACCAGCATGAAAAATATACTGTTTCCTTTGTCTACCAAGGTCCCACAATGCAAATCACTGCTGTGCCCATGTGCAATGCTATCATGCTCCAGAAGGTGCCCTTCCAACATCATGGAGTGACTGAATCATTGAGCAAAAAAATCCGCCAATCGGCCAGTTCTGCTGCTTTCATGCCTTGGTGCCCAGTCCTAGTGAGCAGCAAGGTATTGCTGCAAGGCAATTGTTGACGCAAAGAAGTACTTGACCACATCGGTCTCCAGCTAAAATTGTCCAAATCAGGCAACGTGGGTTCTTGACCAAAAAAACCACATAAATTATTTTCAAAATCAGCAGTATGTGGCAAGAACTTGAGGGCAAGGTTTCACCCTTGGAAGCTGTAAGCAACTAATAATTAGATTTCCAGGTCACACTGACTCTTTATGGATTTCTCAGTTTGAAAGAGTGTAGCTAACCAGTAAATGATCTGCTGTGCTCCCAGAAAGCAAACTGAATCAACATGTAGAGGATTTAGACCATTTCCATAAATATACTTAAAAACAAAATTGACAGGAGTTTTTAAACAGGTCTTGAGTGAAAAAAATTTTGAGGGTCTGTACAATCTCCCCAGCTGATATCTTCTCCATATGTGCCTGAACTGCACACCAGCCAAGAAGCTCTCTGGGAGCTCAAGCCGCTCTGACAGAATCTCACAATGCGCTGCTCAACTGGATGGAGAGCACAGCTAAAATTCCTGGCTAGGAAATACATCACTTAAAAACAAACGAGGTCCAGGAAAAAAGTCATGGAAAACAGTCATATGGCAGTACAAGATATCAGCAAATGTCTTCTTTTTTAGTGAAAAAAGCTGAAAATGAATGTATCATGCTTGCTTTGTTATCAGAAGTACTTTTTTTTGGCCATTTATGTGAAAAAGCACAAAAAAAAAAATAAAATAAAAAACCCACAACCCTACTCTCACTGTTCTAAATTGCTAAATCAACTACAAATTAAGCATTGAGTGCACTCCCAAGCCAGGACCCCACCAAGTTTTTATGTTCAGCAATCAAAGTCATACTGAATTGGGCATTTTGCAAATGAAGGAACTTTGCTTTACTTAACTGGGTTGCTAATGGTCCCCACATCCCATGATAAGAATTTAAAATTACTTATCTACAATTCATGCATTTACAAGAAAAATAGCCTTGGGAGGTTCATTACTGCATACAACTTCATCCATAGCAAACTCCACATTCCTATCCTTAACAAGAGCAACCTCAGAACGGGCCCACAGAAAGCACCAGAGAAGTATATATGTCACAAATAATACATTTTCCTCCTTGCGCCAAGTAATTTTCTCTATTCTTTAAAGCTGCTCTGTTGTCCACAGAGTATTATTCTGGCAAGCCAAAGGACCCTCCACTGACTCCTGCAGAGCTGTTGCCATTTTCCCGCCAGGACTTGACTTTTGTGTCCATAAATACCCAAGGGAGTAAAAACTGGTGCCTCCGGCATTGACTTGTCATTCTGTGTCCCCCTAAAGCTGGGTCTCCACATGCTGATGTGGACAAGAAGCCAACAGAAAGGGCAATGTAAAGGAAATGCTCTGCTTCACATTTTATGAAGATTTCTCTAATATTCAAGAGGGACATGGTCCCACAGATTGTGCTTCCAGGATCTGTCTGTTTCGACCTTGCCGCATACTAGGAGCAGCACATGCCCTCCTCACCTCCCTGAGCCAGCCCTCCAAATCTCTCAGAACCACCCAAACTGCTCTGTATACTGCAGGAAGCAAAGGGCAGAGCTGATGATATAGGATCATTAATTACTGTGGATTAATGCACATGATTTATTCATTTCCTTCCAAACCTGAGCTCCTGAGATCAAAGTAGATCATCATCTTCAACTGTTCAGGGAGGGAGAAATAGCTGAGTATGCTGCATGGGTTAGCTGGGATGAGCCTGGGCAAGTGTCTACAGTGGTCGGTGGCTCCCACTCTGCTCCTCCAGCTCTGGAGAAAACTGATGTGGCTTAGCCCATGTTGAAGCATATGCTAGGAATGTCCATACCACACAGCAGGGTGTGATAGTGCAAAAATCCCACACTATTGCTGATTCGAGCCAGGCAACACAGCTGAGAATTCCCTCCACAAGTCTCAATGGCTTGGGAGCACTTCCAGATAAAAACAACTGTGGAGCTCTTAGGGCTGCACTGGCTCACATGAAACGCAATCCTCAGCTCTTCTACTTTATATGGCTGCTCTTTCCTTTCATTGGTTTAGTTGAAGTTAACATTAAATGAGAATGAGAGAAAACATGAAAGGGCAATTCAACTAAACAAACTTCTGCCTAGGAAATACATAAAAGACACAGGGCATTAACATACTGGCCGTGCAGCTCCAAAAGTGAGTAGTGAACACCATCTAGTCTATTTTATCATCTTTTAGGCAACATGAGATTTTTCTTTTTCCTTGCTGATTTACTCTGACCATTACACTATTCAGCTGTATTTAAACCAGATGCAGGTTACTGGGTTTTTTTTCTTTTTGTATTTGTTGTTCATCTGCTGTGCTTGGCTAACAAGCATTGCTTTTGTTAAGAATTTTTGCTGCAAGACATTTAAAGATCAGATGTCATCTAATTCCTTAATCCAAAAATTTTTTGGGTTTATCAGGATCTCTTTTTTACCTTATCAGATCAAATCTGGAGTGATTTATCATGAAGACGGCAGTTGTAAGTAATCTTATGTTCCTAAAACAGATCTGTTATGTTTTATAACATTGCTATAGCTTAAAGCTTACAGGACTTCAGGGCTTGTTACTTGCCCTGACAGTCACTGCCTGCACCTTCATCCAAGGGACTGATCAGAAATGAAACGATACTGCTGGGTTCAGCCACAGCTTTCTCTAGGAAACAAATGGTGAACTGGGTGAGAAGTTTAAGATGCAGGGCTATGATGCAGACAGCTATAGACATGGGGCTAGGATGCAGAAGACATTTGTCTTCTCCAGCACTATCCAGGATTCAGTGTCATGCAAGCTGCACACAGCCTGGGCATGTAGAGATGGAAGCACACTGGGAAGCACCACGGTGCCACAGGTACAGTAGCCTTGAGCCTGGGAACCTGTGCCTGCAGGTCAGAAGGGTCACACAGAAGGGTCAGAGGGTCAGAAAGACACACAGAGAAATTCCCACAAGAATTGGCAAAAACTAGCCAAAAATCTTTGCCATGGAAATTTCTGGGAAGAAAAATTTTCCAGTTTTGGCTTTGGGGCTTATTCGAATCAGAGTGTTTATAAATACAGTAAGCTTGGGAATTTTGAGAAAAAAAAAACAAAAAACAAAAAACTTGCAAGTTTGAAAAACAACAAGGAAATAAAAACATTTGCATTTCCAAAGCAAAGCCATTTTTCATCCCCAAAAGTCTCCGACTGAAAAATATTGTGTGTATCATTATTGCCCTTTCCCCAAGAGAAAGAAACGGTGCCTGCCTGCAGAGACCCCTCCCTTTGACTCGAGATTGGCACAGGAAGGAGGGTGTGAATGGGAATGTGTATGTGCATGGGTCAAAATAATAACATGAAAAAAGAAGTGTTTAGTCAAGGGAGGAAGCTGAAGAGTATTTTAGAAGTACTGCTGCGTAATTCCCTGTTCTCATTCTTCCTTATACATCCATTATTGACAACTGACCAAATGAACTGGCCCAGAGCAGCTGTCCCCATGCTCTTTTTTATAATAAATTGTTTTGCCACCTGTACAGATAACAACCCTGACTCCACTGTAAAGGCTACGTGGATTTCTATTTGACCCCTCCTTCAAATGTCCCATGAAGAAGTATTAGGTGAGAGCCCAAGGCATCAGAAGCTTAAACACAGACACACATATCATTGATTTTGTGTCACAGGTAGATAAAGCCATTGCCAACAGAAATGAACACTCTATAAGCCCTCCTCCCAGAAGCATCAATCTTCAGCCACATACCACGGGAGCACTGCATGCTCTTGCTTCCTTCTTTCCCTAGCCTGCTTGCAACTCCAGCACAGGAATGCCTACAATGAAGCTGTACAAGAGATGACAGCCCACATAGCATGCCAATTTTGAATGATGGTAGTACCTAAAGATGACTCCACAGGTGATGGTGCATTCAAAAATGGATTTAGAAGGAGTCATAGGCAAGTGGTCACTATCTGTGACATTTCACACAGTGTTAGTTTTTAATGGCCCTGAGTTCTTTTTATTATTTCTACTTGGTTTCTCTTCATAAATTTCTAAGATAGGTTTTCTAATTTACACCTTCAGATGAATTTGTTCCCAATGATCCTATTATTTACTGCTAACAAAAAAATCTATTTAAAACTTTGCACAAAATTTAATGAGAAAGTGGATCCCATACAGTTTTGGACTAAGAGAGGGCTTAGTTAATATTGGATAATCTTAATCCACTGTTCCTGTGTCATTATGAAATTAAGTTTATTGTTCTCACAACTGGAAAACACCCTCTGAACATAAGTAATAAAGTATTTCGCATTATGATTCAGATGTAGAGTATCTCACAGCAGCAAGGAACTCCAAAGCTAAAGCATATGGTATTATATACTCCTCTTTTTCACCTGTAAGTGCATGCTTATCACTCTCACATACTACATACCCTTACACATGTGCCAAAAAGCAGCCTGTGCCTTTCTGTGGATGCCCATACAACCAGGCACTACAAACACCCACACTACTACAGCAAGCAATGTAGTGGCTGAAGAAGGGCAGAAGAAAAGCAGAACTAAGTTTGTAACAACTAAGTTTGTAAGTTTGAGTAAAAGAGGATGGCAGCTGTTACTTGATTATTTGTGTTAGTTAAGTTGTATGAGCAGCAGAACTTTTCCCAGCTTAACATAATTATATACTTGCAGAAGTTGTTGTTGTTGTTTTTAATTGTCTGAGAATGTCTTTAATACTATTAGCAGGCTAGCTCCAGTCTTTAAAAAGGAAAATAAGATTGTGAAATGTTGCATGACTGTGGGAATGAGTATACTGTTGTTCTACAACTGAAACTCACAGAAAAGAGTTCAACAACAGCGAATTTTAGTGTATCATAATTAAATTCTTAGTGGAAAAATACAAGCATCCCAGTGGAGTTGTCTTGATTTGCATCAAATGGTGATATGACTCTCAAATCTTATTAGAGTCATAAAATACTCTGATATTTAGGACCTTGACAATCTGCATGACAGAGCCCAGATTAAGCATTATATTCTTGTGAATTTATTTTGATCATATTTTAATTATTATAAATGTTGCAGAATACTCCAAAAGAAAATCATAATCACTTGTTCTCATTTTAATATATAAGTTTCATAAAGTTACCATAACTGGAAAAGCATTTCACTATTACTGACTGAGTATATATAGTAACAGCAGCATTGGTAGTGAAGACATCAAGGTATGAGCTGTCTGTTAATTTAACAGGTTTTTGTTGTTTGAATTACAGTGTTTGAATATCATGACTGAACAGAACAATTCTAACACAAATTCCCAGCAAACTCTGCCTGTTTCCTCCCACCAGCTACCAGACTCCACATCTAGCTCACATCCACTAACTTAAGGAGGTGGGAATAGCTCAGGCAAAGCAGGTCAATTAGTTTATTCTTCTTTTCTAAAATCTGCTTCTGTCCAGCTTCTTCAAACTATCAGCTGAATGAGCTACTGTCTTTTAAAGCTGCTGTAGTATCATACTAAGAAGGAAAATCAGTTTTTAATAGCTATCAAAGACTCAAAAAAAGCTTAAAGTGACAATTTTGATAGGAAACAAAGCAGCTTGCTGACACTAGAAAGAAAAAGTTTTGGGAAAAATGAACAGGACACTGGATAAGCCATACACAAGACACTTACACATGTGCCCTTCCAGAGATTAGGTGAGGTGTTTTAATGGTAGTTTTGAATACTCAAAATTTTCCAAGAGATTGGTGGAATTGGAAAAGTGTTCAGTTCAACTCTGTACAGGCAGAGGGAAGAGAAGACCACATTTTACCAAGTGAATGGGTCGTATTTTACAGCTTCTTTCCAGTTTCAGTTGATAATTTTAATGAGTTTGCAGTGTTCAAGAAATCAAAGGCCTCTGCAACCTGTAATCAGTCCAGATGAATCCCTCCATCTGCTTGTAACTCACCTGTGTATTCCTTTCATGTACTATATAGTTTACATATAAGATCATTTTCCTAATTCCATCTGTATATTTTTACTGTACTCTCTCTCCAACACAAAGACCACCTATATCTTAACAACCACAATTTCATGTTCCTCAAAGAAAAAAAACACTCTGTTTATCTTGTGCAAGTCTGTGAGCATAGCTGTACGTGTGTTTTCCAACCTGTGAAAGCCTGAAGACAGCACACCAGTGTACAGGTGTAATTAAGAAAGCATCCTTTCCCTACAGCAGAAAACTGACACTGTGCAAAGATTCAAAGCTCATTTGCTTCTTTTTCCAGCTTTTAAAATTGCAATCCTGGGACACTGAGTTGCCTGAATAGTGGGAAGGAAAACATAATCTTTTTAACCCTCCTAGTCATTGGTCTGAGTCCAGGTATGGCCAGTAGTAATCCAAAGCCATCTAGTAGTTGTTTAGAAATCGGCATGCCATGAATTAGTGGCTGCATGCCAAGCAGTGATTAAGCATCGCTCTGCAGTTGTCCCTCAAGGACAAAGTGGTGGCACATTGATGAGGAAATATGAGAATCTTGTTCAACTGCAGGACCTGCTCTGTGGATAAACAGAGGACTTCGCACTCACAGCCTTGAGCTTTGGATCTTCCCACAAACAGGCTTTTTTTCAGTCATAGCAGTCAGTGTCAACATTTGCATTTTTACCATGTCTACTCAAATATTCAGTTTGCCTCCGTTATCTGACAATGGATCAGGTTTAAAGGCGCACCCATGGTTCACTCACAATGCAGGCTTTCCAGTGTTATCCCAGAGCCCAGTGTAACTCTGACTCTAACTTGGCTTCTGAATTAGATTAGAATAATCAAAGAGGCACGCATTTCAATCTATATACAGTCTAAGAATACTTGCATGTGCCATTTAATTCTTTCAGTAATGCTAAGATCAAAGCATCCAACCCTCCCCGGCTGAGGCAAGGAGACACCGTCATCTCCACTTTGCCAACAAAAAACTGAGGCATAAAGAAATTAAGGCCTGGACCCACAGATACTCCAACAAAAATAGTTGTTAGGTGACTCCTGCTTGTGACAAGCTAGCCTGAGGCTTTTTCCACAACTCCCGTCCTGGCTGTAGCCATGCTCCTGTCCCCAGCTGCTCTCCTCCTCCCCCTGACAAAGACTGACACCCACTCCAGTCTGCCAGAATAACTGCACGTGCAACCTCCTCCTCACGCAGTTCATGAAAACAAGAGCTAACAAAGACTTTCTGTTTACAGCACTGAAGATCAAGGAAATCAACTCAGAGAGTGGTTATCCTGGCAGAGCAGAGGAGATGGTAATCTCTGATGGAGGGGACAAGGGGAGGCATGGTTATTGGGAGGCACACATCTCGCTCAGCACAACTACCCCCAGCACTGGCTCCAGACTTGAACAAAGCAGAGACCGTCTGCAGCAGAGGGATCAAGCATCCCCAGCCTCTGTCCTGTCTGCTTCACCTGATCAGAGGTCTACCAGGAAACAACTTTGAGGTCTGTGGGTGAAGCCACCACTGCAACAGTTGCAGCAAATCGTTTGCTGAGGGCTTTCTATTCCTCCCTTGCCCTCCTCTTGAGACGTCCTGATGTTTGGAGCTTCACCCAGGCTCCAGCCCCACACCTCAGGGTCACAGAAGAGAGTATGGAAGAGCATGGGATGTAATCCTGGCTCTCCTAAACCCTGGGCTGGTGTCCCTCCTTCTGCTCGTAACAGTAAGAGGCAGTGGAGAAATCGACTGATCTGCTGCTAATCTCAGAAGAGCGTCTTCCAAGCCACACAATACTGGCTTTCACTTCACAAAAATCTTCCAGCCCAGCAAAAGCAATGCTTCCCTGAGCATCATTTACAGTCACAAACTGTGCGATTTCTTGTAGGTGGAGGCATAGTCCAACACTTGGCTCAGCCTGCTGCGTTTCTGGTCTTTCCAAGCACTTGCAGTAAGTGGCGCAGGAAAGGGAGAGCACCCAGCACTAATGATGTCACTCTGCTGGCTCAGGGACACACACACACACACACACAGGCACAAAATCTTTTATAGCGTGTGCAGATTCTTCCTTGTAGCATCTTGTGATTTTATGTCAAACATACCAGCTATGATCTCTCACCCTGCTTGTGGTGGCAAAACATCAAAAGTCACAGACACATATTCTTGGACAGAAAGTGAATTTAACTTTTTCTGCCGGTCTCATTAGGAACAAATAATAAGTATTCCAACTTCTGCAGTCCCTGCAGCCTCTCCAGCAGCCTTGCTTTCTGTTACAGCTCAAGCGAACTGCCCTGCTCAAAGGTCAGAGAAGGAAGTCTGTGAAAGAACTGGAAGTCAAATCCAGGTCTCTTAAATCCCAAACTGACTATAATTCTATAATTCTATAATTCTATGTAGCAAAAATGTTGTACATCTTAATTTATTATTTGGAAGTAGGGACTTCTGGTTTTTATATTTCATCAGCAGCATCAGTTCCATAAATACTTTCTGCATGTGACTAGTCCTACACAGTGTCTGAAGTCAGACTACAAAAACACATGTCTGCAAGATCAGCCCCTAGGTTTGTTTTCAGTCATTCTTGTAAAAAAATATTTAGCTTACAAACAGCAAAGTCACATCTCAGAAGGTTTTTAGGAGGAAACCTAGAGGTTTGCCAGGCACATACCTGCCCTCTCTTCCTTTCAGCCTTCTGACATGTACTGTTTAAGCAATGGTATATTAGCCCCACAGAAACTGAATGAAATGAATGTATGGATCAGTGATATCACAAAAGACTAATAAAAAAATTTAAATTCCTCTTTGCATCTGCTACTAAACTTTACGACTCTTTTCAGCTGTTACCATTTCTTACACTTGCTGGACTAGACTTCAAAGGAGGGCTGTCATGAGAGGGCAAATCACCTGCAAGCTAGTCAACAGAGTGAGCACACAACAACAGCAAGCCTTGATCATGGCACAAAGTTTCATCATAAATAACATAGAGTGAACAACTTAGATACAAAACAGCAAACTGGATCAAAACCGAGCAATTTCTGAGATGGTTTCACATCTCACCATCCGCAGTCCTGCACTGCCATCTGCAGCCTCTTGGTCACACTTGGATTTCTCAATCATCAGTCTCACACTGTAGGGTTAGGGTTTGGGTTAGACTTTTATAAGAACAGGTAGCAATAGGGCAAGGGGAAACAGTTTTAAACTGAAAGATGGTAGATTTAGATTTGGTATTAGGAAGAAATTCTTTCCTGTGAGGGTGGTAAGACACTGACAAAGGCTGCCCAGAGAAGTTGTGGCTGCCCTCTCCCTGTAAGTGTTCCAGGGCAGGTTGGATGGGGCTTTGAGAAACCTGGTCCAGTGGGAGGTGTCCCTGCCCATGGCAGGGTGGTTGGAACTAGATTATCTTAAAGGTCCCCTCCAACCCAAACCATTCTGTGATTCTATGAAGATAGGCATGAACAAGTGGAACGAACTGACTGTTTTATGGTAATAAGATACATCAAGAATATCCATTGGCTGTCAAAGAGCAAATAAGGCATCTCAGAACATCAAGTCTGCCTTGAAGGGAGTAGCTCAGCTGCACCATTTACCATAACCCCTGTAAGACCTGCTGTAACTCAAGTAAGTCAGACCCTCTAGAGGCTGAGTGACTAACAGGTGCCCCAACATTGTTTTTACATGTCTTGTTCCTCTGTTGCTAGGAGGTCACACATCAGTCATTAGGTATTGATCATGGTGTAGGTGCACACTGCAAAAAAGTCTGCTGCTCTCAAGGAAGCGTGAGGCACTGAGTGCAGGATGCCCCAGCACACAGGGAACACTGAGCTGGTGGGGGACTGGGCTGTCTGAGCAAGCTACCCTTCCCCAAATTAGAGATTAAACATGCTGCTGGAAGATCAGGATTTTACAGACTGGGTTTTAGAGACGTAAGATGCCACATATTATCATCGGTATCTCACCCCCATGTAAGGCAGCAGCTTCCAGCTCTTGCTGTTTTCAGAAGTCACCAGGGTAAGGAGCCATGAGCTGCTGTCCTGCATGGATGCTTTTCTTGAGCTGCTGCAGCACCAAGCTCCTGGCCCTGCCTCTGCCCTGCTGCTTGGTATTTAAAATCTATGCACATGCTTCCTCGGGAACTCACGCTCCTGGTAGTAAGCCCTGCCCTACAGCAAATTTGCAAAGTAGATTTTTTCAATATTGCGTTCAATAAAGAACGAGCCTGAAAAGATCCATAATCTCAAAAAATTTATTCAGGGTGATCATTATGCTCTGAAAGATTTAGCACTGTCTCAATAGCAGCCCATGGGCCACGTGCTTCCTTCTGAACCCTGGTAACTACAGCCCTGGTGATGCAAATGGAGAGCAGATACTCAGTCAGCTTTATCTTAAGAGCCAAATCTTTCTTCCATGCCTTAATACGAGGCACAGGAGTCTCTTAAGAGGCAGAGGTTGAGCTAGAGACATATCTCACACAGGCACATGACCATAAAACCCATCATATCAAGGAAATCAACGAGAAGGATTCCAAAACTGGGATCCAGCCCCATGACTGATGTGGCTGGGCAACCTGAACTGAGCACTTGCAGTTCCACAGATACCAATGACTCAAAAAACCAAAATACATTTAATGGCTGGAGCAAAAGTCTTAGGGAACGCATGTGAAAATTTAAACTGCACCACAGGGATCACATAGGGAAATAGGGAGAGAAAGCAATCCATTATTTGTCTAATACACAGTGCTCTTACGGCACAAACTGCTTCAAGGAAATGATATGTAATAGTACAGCTAATCCCTACTGCCAGTATGTGTCCTTGCAAGTGTTAGCATAGCAAAACAGTAGCCAAAACGTAAAGATCAAGGACACATCAATATTAAAAACTATTTTTAAAAAGAGGCAAATTATACTCCCTGACACTGAGGGATTGATCTTCAATATAACACCCTATGTGAAGGAGTGAAGGAGTCACTGCAGAGAGAAAGCAGATTTATGCCTATAAAGGAAAAAATTAAGGACAAATTGTAGAGGTAAAAGACAAGATTATGTTACCAGCGATATTAGAGTTGAAAGTCATACTGCATGAATCAGTGTGCAGGACTGCCGTAGAATTTTCATGTAGCCAGACTGACATCTTGTGGCTTGTGCAGAACATTTAAATATGCAACTGGGGAGGAAATTGACTTGTAAATTGTTACGGCATGGTAAAATATACCCTTTTTTTTCAGCTGAACAGTATGTGGCTCCCCCAGTGTATTAGTGGTTGCAATCATTATGTTTATATATAAACTCCCATTTCAGTTTCTGCTTTTGCAGGTACTTGCTAGCCCTGTCTCCACTTGCAAGTCTCAGTCTAATGGTAGAGCTGCATTTAAAGCCAGTCACTCAAAAAAACTGCTTAACAGTAAAAATTGTAAAATTGGCTCAGCATTCAGGAAATTATACAGATTACTAGTAAATATGCATCCTTGTTACTTTTCTTAATTTTTAATGTCAGGGTGAAAATTTATGAAACACAAAAATAGCCCTTTTTGATCAGCTGACAGATACCCTTACATCAGTATTTAATGACCAGCAGTAACTGCTTATAGGAGACTATGAATATAGCTTAGCCCAAATAAAATTGGAAGATCTGACTGATCTTCACTTCTCCAGTCTTAATGAGACACCACCCTCACATCAGTTTTAATCCACCCTGACTGCCAAGAACATAAGCTCTTTTCTCTTTTTCAGCCTGTAAGGCAAAAGAAGTGGGGAGATCAAGGATGAACAAGGGCAAGGAAGGATTGCTGGGCATCTGTACAAGACAGGCTAGATAAAAGAGTATGTGCAAGGACAGTCAAAGGGCATTGGTAGCTGCCATGGTAGCTGGCACAGATCTTCAAGCTACTGGCAGCCAAGTCAGCAGCACGTGAAGCCTCCTAACCCTACTGACTTCAGAGCTGGTGAGCTTAGGCACAGTGCCGAGCTTACCCAGCTGCTTGTCTGTGGGCTTGAAGGTATGTCTTCTCCATTCAGCTACCCAATGCCAGGGAGGATCAAGTCAAGCTTTGTGATCTTTGCACCACCATGCTCCACTTCTTCATGGTATAGGCTTACTCCAAGCCATCATTACAGGTCAAGCCCAGCAGATCTCTTCAAGGGGAAGGGGCAAGAAAGAGTTAGGACATGGGTTTAAATAAACGAGATGAAAATGGAAAGCAAGGATGACATAACCTGCCAGAAGAAAAGCCAGCCACCCTTTCCTCCTTGCTTTTCACGGCTCCATGGAGAAAAAGAAGTTTTCAGGGCCACAGAGTTCAGTTAAAGCTCTACATTGACACTTGACACAGTGCTGGATGTCCCCTGTATCTGCAGTGTGAATTCTTATAGAAATTGAGAAAAACTGGGCCTCTCTGTTATGAATAGTTCATAGTTGCTAATACAATAAATACCATGTACTTTAGGAAAGTCTCCTTTAGAGAACAGTTCAAAGCAAGAGCATACCTAAAGCTGTGAAGTATCCAGAGCCATCATGTCCCTCTTTCTCCAGGGAGGACGCAGAAGGAGCTGAGAAAGACCTCTCTCCTAACCCAGGGCACTTGGGTGGCTGCCCTGAAGTAAGCGGCAAATGTTCCAACAGCACTTGCAAGACCTTGTAAGCCTGATCCCCAGGCAAGTATAACCTCTGTGCGTGCTCAGGCACCCCCACCCCCCATGCCCAGGAGTTGGAAGCTATGTGTGGATGTAGCCCCCTAGTGACAAGGGCCAAAAGCAGAATGCTCTGCCAATAAAAGCTGGATTTTTTTTCTCTTTATATTTAACATAAGAGAATAGAAAGGGAGGAATTAATGTCACCGTGCTAAGAGAGATATTTCTGAGGGCAAAATGGAGCCACATGGCCAAGCAGATCAAATGACTTCAGCTGAAGTTACAGAGAAGCAGCAGCCCGAGCTGGACTTGAGTAATAAACTCAGCCAAGCCCCTCCCACACAGCTCATGTACCTCAAACACAGCCTGGATGCAATGTCCTTGCTGTCCCAGCTGGGATCTGCTTTTCATCAACAGCTGACATTCACACCAAGTTGCGGAGTTTAATATTTATTCCTAAACACAGAAAGCCTGCTAATAAAAATGGGCTGGGAACTATTTGGTTACAGTTACTAAGGCACCAATCAGCAAGAGTGGGAGTTCACATCTCCAAGCCCTCAGGCTGTTCCCGTCCTCCTGGACATGCTGCTCCCAAGCCATTTCTCAGCTTCTCTGCAGTTTAAACTGTGTCTAAAATGTCCAGAGCCCTTCCACAGGAAGGGCAAGGGATGGGAAAGATGCTCCCTCAATATATTCCCTTCTTTTTTTCTCAAGGTGATTTCACCTTCCAGCCCTGAGAGGAGGGGAAATAGTTAAAAGCAGGTTTTTCAAAGCAAAGGTGGTGGCTGTGGGGGTGAGCAGGGCACTGTGTGTGAGCTCTCCCAGCCCTCTCTCACCCCATGTGAGACCATGCCTGCCAGGCACTTGTTTTTCCACTGCCTTTAAAACTTAGTGTAATAAAGGGAAGAGGACCATTGCATGTCTTATTTCCCATTTGTCTTGATAATAGGTCCTTAAAATATGAGCATTATCTAAAAACTGAGAAATGTGCCTGTCACTGTTGCTAGGCAGTGGGCAGTGTTTGCAACAGAGGCACCTATGCAGATGTGTTCAGTCTTCCAGTCTGCCAATCAACACATTTCATGGCTGGTAACAACCACAGAAAATCATTATGAACAGTGACAATGTAATTAACAACTAATTTCAGGACCATTTGGTTCCCATAACAGCAACTGGTATGCAGGTACCTGGTGACACAAATCCTTCCCGCAGGCCATCATGGGTCACCATACCCAGAGGTACCAAATGACTGCAGTCAGCACCAGCTCATCATTAACTATGGTTGCAAGAAGTTCTTGAGATGTTAACCAAGCCTAGGGATGTATGTATCAAGATCCCTAAACTACTTTAAAACTAGAGCAGCCATTCCAGCCACAGTTGCCAGCACTGGTGCTAGTGCTAAAGCCAAGACTGGGTCACACACATGACACTTCTTCATACTGGGCCTTGAAGTTGCATAGATTGGTTTTAAATGGAATAAATACTCTTGATGTATTATTGAAGCTGTTACGAACTATGAATGTAAGCACAGCAAGGTTTTCAGGGCAAGGCAATACTTCTTATTAGACCAATGATAAAACTGGAATAAACAGGCAAGCTATAAAGCACCCTAGCTGAGACCCTTCTGAGCCAAAAAGGGCTTGTGGGCCCCAAAGCTTGTCCAGTTTTTCCCATCTGTATGAATTAGTCCAACAGAGGACCACACTTCTCCTTAGGAACCTTCCCTCACTTAAAGGAGACCATCACAGCAACACGATTACTGCTAGTGGCAGCACTGAAACAACTCAAGACCTTCCCTAGCTCTGAAAAAACAGACAAGCTGGCAGACACAAGGCTCTTTTTCAGAATGATGACTATGAAAAAGGCTTCTCCCCATCTTTCTCTTGCAGTGTTTTCAGCTACTGCAACAGGGAATAAGACCTCTCACCACAGGCATCGTCTGGCCTAACTAGGCCAGTTTGTGGTAAAGCTCTGTCTTCTTCATCTCCCTTGATATATATTACAGCACCATGTGGTAGAAATCCTCATTTTTAAATGTCCAAGCCCATACTATAATTATCTACAAAAAGACAATGCTATTGAGAACTGGCCGTGTTAACAAGGGCAGTGCCTGTACCTCCTCCAAGAGGCAAAACAGTCCAAGAAAGAGGACAAAGCCTGGTAAATCTGAGTTTGGCAAATGCTGACTCTCAGGGCTCCATGAAGATGTTTAGATAGGCTTTGCAGGCTCCAAGAAGTAAGCTCATGACTGCAGTGTCTGATACTTGTCATATCTAATTATTGTACAGTATTGCACAACTGTCTAGTGAATTATATGTTTCCTTTGAGATATCATGAGCTGTACTGGTCAACATAATGGACAACATGCTGCATTTTTGAGCAATGATTCATCTGACCAGGTGAGACTGTCCTCTTTCGTGTATTATAAACATGTACAGATTTTGCCTCACATGGACTTGCAGAACTTAATCTCAGATTGGCTCTGGACAAGTGAAGAGGCAAAATTAGTATCTTCAGCTTTCCTCAGCACCAAAATGCTATGTGTTCTTGGGGAGATCCACTGGCAGTCAGCATCACCCATGTGCAGTTGAAGGAAATCCTTTCAGGGCTGAAATCCTTTCAGGGCAAAGCTCCAGGGATCAGACCCAGCCTCCACTACACTCCTCAGGTAAGTGGCACTGGTATTTATTGGAGTAGGTTTTCAGCAGCATACATATGGAGTTAATTACACAGCCCACATTGCCATTAATGACAGCCAAGCACTTAATTGTCCACATGCGGCACGCCGAATATTTTATCCTATGAAACTGCAGCTTCATAGCTATTGTACTTCAGCTTATGTAGTTTCCCTTATGCTGTGCTGAATGGATTTTCATTCTGTGTCCAGGAGCATTCCAGTCCCTCCAGTAGCAAACAATAAATGAATCTTAGGAGGCTCTGGTGTACTTAGGAGGCTCTGGTGAACCTATCAAAAGAGGCAATTTATTTCTGAACTTGGCACTAGGCACAGCATGCCTTGTAAATGTCAGTTTGTGTATGTGTGAGCGTCTGACACTACTCAGCAGCACATGGCTGGGGCCAAGAATTTGACTGATTCTGGCTGATTTGCAAACCTAAAAATATTCTCTTTTATCAATATCCATTTTTTGTGCTTATTTGCATGCTAAGAAAATTCTAAGCAGGCAGTGGTTTCATGGATCAGTCCACAACAGCTCTGTGGAGATCGAGTACTTGATGACCTGCCATAAACTGTGTGATGACACAGTTAGAACCATTGCATAAGAAGTGGCCCATATATAGGCATACTTTGATTTTCACTGTTTGTCTGTTCTAATCCTGCAGGAATCAGAGACATTTTAATCTCTTTTATTGTTTTGTATTCATTTACATGCAGTGCCCAAAGGCCTCTGGCAAGCAGAGAGAGGACTATATAAGTCAAATGCATTGTTGTTACTACCGTAGTTCCTACCATGGGCCCAATTCTCTTCCCATTGACGTCAATGGCAAATCTTCCAATAACTTCAGTGAGATCTAGAGTAAGCCAAAAGTCTACGATCATACCCTGTTATGTTTTATACCAACAGTACTGTGGAGTCCAGATGAAAAAAATAGCACTTGTTACCGTGTGGGAAACACAAGGGGCTCTAAAAGAGGTTTCGATGATAAATGGATGTATTTACATGGCAAGCTACTCTGTCATTGGAACGTGACAAAGGTGTGTGCCAAAATAAAATCTCCAGAAATACCAAGAAAAAATACAAATTTATCACTTTTCTTTGAACAACTCAGGAGAGTTACATGGGTTCATATGACAGTTTTGAACTTCAAAAATCTGCCTGATAATACCACATAGTGAAAAAGCAGTAGAATACTCAAATGACACCATAGGTTTACAGCTCAGGTGTACTGTTTTTTCCATTGCACTAGTCCTCTTCATTTGGTGACTCTCACTACTACCCTACCAGTTTCACTGACTGAGAACCTTTATTTCTCTCTTTAGTGCCTATTTTCCTTCCTTTCCCTAGCCTTCTCTACCTTTTTCCTTTGTTTCCATACACTCATCTGCTCACTGCTGCCCTTCTGTGTTGCTCCTCTCGAAGGCCTCTCTCTCTGTTACAAAGGAACTCAGCCACTTGCAGCCACTCAGCCTTTCACACCCGTAAAGCTTTTTCTCTCTATTGCCAACTTTTGTTCTTTTTCAAAACCAAAACTGCCTATCACTTCCAACTCCTACTTTCAGGACTGCTTCCCCTCCCTCCATCTTCTTGATATAGCTTTTGGTCCTCTTCCTTAGCACTTTGACATGTCACCCCTAAATTCATTGTTTTTCACAGTCACCTTTTCTGACATGAAGTTCAATCTGCCTTGTCTGAAGGACTCTGAAGCCCACAGACCTGTGCTGACATCATTACCTCTCTTGAAATCCAAAGAAAAGGTGAAAACAGGATGGGTGGAAACCCAGCTAAAAACTCAAGATGTTATGATTAATTAGTGGCTCAAAATCAAACCATCACCCAGTTACAAATGGCATTCCTCGGGGATTGATATAGAATCTGATACTATACAACGTATATTTCAATGATCTGTATAATGGGACTGAATGCCCACACCAAGTTTGTGGATGACACCAAACTAGGAAAAGAGATATGCTGGAAAGAGATGAGCCATCACATAGAGAGACCTCAACAGGCAGGAAGACTGAGCCAACTAGATTGCTGTTTAATATGAGGTTAAAACAATAAACGTTTGAGGTTTAATGAAGACAAATGTAAAGTCCTGCAGCTGGGATGGAATAATCCCAAGCAGCAATACAGGCTGGGGACTGGTTGGCTGGAGAGCAGCTCTACAGAAAAGGCCCTGGGGGTCTGTGCAGACAGCAAGCTGAGCATGGGCCAGCAGCATGCCCTAGCAGCAAAGAAGACAAACTGTGTTCTGGTCTGCATCAGCAAGAGTATACACAGCAAACCAAGAAATGTGATTATTCCTCTCTACTTGGTGCTTGTCAGACCACACCTGGATTATTTCACTCAGATTTGCTTTCCTGCTGTTCAAGAGAGGCATTGAAAAATCAGATACAACCTAGCAGATGATAATCACCAATGACTAGACTGCTAGAGAACTTGATGCAGAAGGAAAACTTGAAGGAGTTGAGTTCCTCGGCCAAAAGAAGGCCCATGGAGAATATAATCACCGTCTTCCAACACCCAAAAAGTAGTTTTAGAGAGGTAGACAGAGGTACAGAGAAGTATTGTCTTCACAAGGGTGCACAGCAACAGGACAAGAAGCAATGGGCACAAGTCACTACAGGGGAAATGACATCTAGATATAGGAAAAAAAATATTCACTGTGAGAACAATTCAGCATTAGAAATGGTTGCTCAGAGAAATGGTGGAATCTCCTTCACTGGGAATACTCCAAATTTGGTTTGAAAGGGTCCTGGATAACTGAACCTAAGCCCCTGCTTTCAAGAGAGGGACAGATGATATCAAGTGGTCCCTTCCAATCTCAGCTTTTCTGTGATTCTGTGAAAGCACAGGGGGAGAGGTCTCCTCTCAAAGAGACTTAGAAGCATTAAGAACAAGGCATGCAGGTGATGAAATAGCCATAGAACAGGTTCAGCAGATGAAAGCAGATGAGAAAGTACACATGAAGATATATTTGCAGGCTCTCCTTCCTGATGAAAGCAGAGCTGATCTCTGAAAAGAATAGATGAAAAAAGAGTGAACTGGTTTTCACCTTAGCACAGTGTCCAGGGAATTCAGCCATGGAGCAAGACACTGCAGGGGTAGATGTTGTACCAGTGTTGGTTCCTATCTGAAAGAATTTGTCCATATATAAGACAGTATAAGCCAGAAGGTAAATGAGACTTACAGACTCCCTGGAGAGTGCCGGAGACTAACATAGTATTAGTCAATATGAGAGTACTTGTTGGGAACCAGCTCTGGGAAATGGCAGCTGAACAGCTGAGAGCCAAGATGAACAGATGAGGGCCTTCAGTCAGTAGCATGTACCACAGGATGCAAACTGAAGCTGTTGCATTCTCTGGAAGCTGTTGTGCTAAACTGCCATCAGCCTTTCAGCTCTCACTGTGCTGCTGAAAACTTTGTGGAGCGTGTAGTGATGAAGGCCTGAAGCTTCATCTCTGGTGGCCCTAAGACATCCCTACCACCTTACAGCCAGCAGAGTCATCTTGGGAATAATACGTAGATGTAGGCTAGTGTGGGCCATTTGCTGAGATTTCTAGAGCAGCAAAGGGGATGTATGTGTGTGGGTCTTATCCAATAAACTCACACGGGCACTCAAGTTGTGTGAAATGTTATTCTTTCAGTGTTATTTGCTACTCTTTCATTGATGGAGTTATGTCTGATTCATGTTCTTTTTTCTTCTCTCTCTTTTTTTTTTTTTAATTCCGGGGAGGTCTGAGATCTGTCCATGAATCGGAAGAAAAGTCAGGCTGCAAGGCAGGGAAAAGGTAGATTGCATTAATGTTGCATAGAGACACCTCAGCACACACCACAGGCTCCACATCGTTCTTTGCTCCTCATGACAGTTCTTTAAGGGATAACTTCAACAAGTAAACTAAGCCTATAAAAACACTGGTTGTATCAAGAGACTTCAGATTGCTGATCAACAAAGACTTGGACTATGTCACATTTGTTGTGTTTGAACTCAGGGAGTGCAAAATGCTGGGGACAGTTAGCAAGGTGTACGCACATCCCATACCCCATTTTACTGACAGACTGATCCATTTGTGCCACTAAAGAGAACTTATGTCCCTCAAGAAGGAGCTGCAAGATCTGCCTTCACACATGCTAAAAAAATACTGCAAATGTGGCAGAAGGTTTCACGGCACCGTTAGTGCAAGTCAGTGTCAGGTCCAGGCAGACTGCTCTTCTTAACTTTCTGTCTTATTGCTGTGATATGGCTCATCTGAAATAATCATGAAGGACCCACTAACACTGAAAAACACAACCTGATCACCCCTGAGGTATTTCCAAAATTTCAGATACTGTGCAACGCCCCCTGCTTTTAAATGAACCACAAAGCATAAATTACTGCACACATAGCCCCAAAATAATCTGTGGACTTTGAGAAGCAACATCCTGCAGTTTAAGAAAAATCACAATACTCATGTAGACTAACCTGCTGGCTGGAAGAAAACACTTTCAAGACAAACAGCTTCAAAACTCTGTATTAATGAATTTCACAATTTGAATTATCATCATCATGCTTTTAACAAGTCCTTCTGGAAATCTTATCAGAATAAAGATTATTTGGTATTATATAGGTATATAACAAGACCAGCAAGTCTAATTATTGCAATCCAATTAAGACATATTTACCCTAGATATTGCTTGTGTTGGTTTTTGTAGCATTTCTGATAGGCAGGGAAGTGAATCACTAAGAGTTTAAGTGACTTGCTTAACTGAAATTACATCAAAGGAGAGACCTGAACCCTCTTGAGTCCTATGCTACTCATCCTATGGACCACCCTACCTTAGCCTCTAAATTATACATGATGTCAACTCTAGCACATAACAAAACTTGGTTCCTGCTCTGGAAACCAGATCTGTAAAATTAATATATACCTGATGATAGTAAGAATCATAATACCTTTTTTCTTCCTGAAGTAGATATTAATTCTTATTTCTACCCCTTCTAAGAACTGCAAAGCCACGTCCATTAAGGAAGAATGAGTAAGACTCTGCTCTGCATCATGTATCAATATGTTTTACTGTTCTGCATCATGAATTAACGGGTTTCTGTTCTGCATCATGTATCAGTATGTTCCAAATCCAAGGCCATAATCCTGTCTCTTCAGACAGCCTCTGGAAGACAGGGAATGAAAAAGATTAACTAGAAACAGAATCTGAAGAACATGTGCTTGCATAAATACAACAAAAAACACAGTTTGGCTGGTGAAAAGTTACAGTGACAATGAAGAAGTCAAGGAGAATGCAGCTCAGATTTCAAGAAGATCAGAAGACTGCAGACCTGGCAGGTGGACAAATATATCTTGCAAACTCAACAAAATTCCATAAAAGCTGCTGTTACAAAGACATGAAACTATATCACGCCATATTTTCTGTGCTATTGTTCAGAGTATGACCTCAGTAGTGTAGAAGGCCTTTCAGCACGTATTTTGTGGTCACTTATTTTTTTATTATTCTTTTTTCTGGTAAAGAAACAGAGACAGGAGGAAGAAAAATTCTGATTTTTACCTTGTGTTTTCAATGCTAGGGGATAAATTCAGACTTTCACAGCTGCAGGTTTTGGGCCAGAAATTTTTTTCTGCATGGCTTAGCTTTTAGAACAGCAGCACATCTGAAAACCCAGTGCAGATGGATAGTAACAGTAGGCAGAGATGGTGACAGCTGCATTGGAATGGGTAATGTACAGTCTTCCTACTGGCACAACAGCAGACCTAGAGGAAAGTCAGAAAAATAAACCAGAGTGTTAAAAAAAAGGTATACAAGACATGGGAGAAAGCACAAGTGTTATTCCCAACTCTGTATTGATCCCAAGGCCAGGTCCTCCATTAGGGGCACTTTTATGTCATTGAGGGCAGGGGAGGGGTGAAAGAAATAAATATTTATTTGTATTAACATACAAAGTATGTTGATGATATGCATGTCCTTTTTTCTTTATAGTCAATGATAGAAAATGGTAGGAAACCAGAATGTACACTCTTAAGCTTATGGTAACTGCAAACAGAATATCAATTGCCATCAACATTAAGTTAGGAGCTTAGTCACAGGATCTTACGCCAGATGCTTAGAGCAAGAGATATTTTGAATACTTCATAAACAATCTTGGAGACATGGAGTTCCCATCTCCCATCCTGAGAGTAAAGATTTGCTGTTTCTACAAGCTGATCAAACCATGGTATTTTTTTACAAAGGTAGCACAGCACTGTGGTACATTATGTGTACATTATGTGGTGGTTTTCTTTCATGAGTAACCACAAATTGCTACACACTGTAAGTAACCACAAATTGTAAGTACTGCTGCAAGTACTTATAGTACCAGTAATTTCTTAGACTAAAGAACCATGAAATATTGGGTCATATAGGCTCAAAAAACATCTATCTTTTGAGAAGAAGGGAAAGTAATCATTGGACTCAGCCTACAGACACTTAATGTTTTATTGTACTTTAATCAAAGACCAATTAGTCACAAAATAAATTTAAACAGACTTCAGCAATAAAATGGTTGTCTCAGTCTTGTCTTACGCAACTGAAGAGCAAAAGAATAATGTTTTTTTAATGGAAAACATTTTTGTTTGAGTTAAAGAACATTTACAAAATTAACTGCCAGATCACTCTTTGCAAAGGAAAAATATTTTAATTGGCTTTCAAGTTTTTCCTGATGAGGCAAGTTTTTTATCTTTTCCATCCACACATCTAAAATCCTCCTCTGACTGACAGGAGTTCATTTAGGTACTATGTTAGCACTGTCATTATTATTCTTAGTATAATATCTGGACTATTGTTATAGGTCTATAAAATGTTTTCCTTGTGGCACGCAAATCTTGTCAGCAAATGTACTTTAGTCTGCTCCTAGCTGGTGTGCATTAAAGAGAAATAACTAGTGAATTATACATGTGACTTCATGTAATATTCTTGGTAAACTATTTATTGTGTCTGTGGCTATAGGCTGCTCTTGTTTTGTCTCCTACTCTTAACTGCACAATTTAGTGATTAATGGTTAAAAAGGACAAAACCTCCGCCAGTTTGAACAAATAGTCCTGAGGACTCAATACAGCTGGACACGATTCCAAATTTGAGGAGGCGCCAGTAAACTAATGAAGAATGTTACTGATCTGCTCTAGCCATGCGAAATCAGGATTTCATCTTGTACAAACCACACAGGGTCAAACTCAGTCAACATTTCATTTAGGAGTCCTCAGGATGTTCCTGGGTGTTGGTGATTCACCAGGTCTGAACCAGTGTCTCAGTTTGCTTCTAGGAAGCACTGTGCTGGTAGGTAGGATACCCAAGTCATAGGTTTTCGAGACCTCAAGAATAGTAAAAATTCCTACGGTACAGGTTTTTTGTGAGATGAGCTCTGTTAAAGTCTGCTGTGCCAGGCAAATTCCAGCTCTGAATAATTTATGCCCACTTAAGCAACCTATACAAAATTAAGTGTGTATGGTTTTATTCTTTATTTCCAGCACTGGGGGTGGATCCAGGACCTATGGTAAAGATGACTGAGAGTCACAGAAACCTACTAACACAGCCATTAAATAAAATGTTTTGTGAATGAAAGCAAGAGATCACAGAATCATAGAATCATTTAGGTTGGGAAAGACCTTTAAGATCATGGAGTCCAACAATTAACCTAACTCTATTAATGTAGCTCTACCAAGCCCACTGCTAAACCATGTCCCTAAGTACCTTATCTATATGACTTTTAAACACTTCCAGGGATGGCGATTCAACCACTTCCCTGGGCAGCCTGTTCCAGTGCTTGACCACTCTCTCAGTAAAGAAGTTTTTTCTAATATCCAACCTAAACCTCACCTGACATAACTCGTGTCCATTTCCTCTTGTCCTATTGCTTGTTACTTCTGAGAAGAGACCAACATCCACCTCTCTACAACCTCCTTTCAGGTAGTTATAGAGAGTGATAAGGTCCCCTCTCAGCCTCCTTTTGTCCAGACTAAACAGACCCAGTTCTCTTAGTTGCTCCTCATAAGGTTTGTTTTCCAAACCCTTCACCAGCTTTGTTGTACTTCTTTGGACTTGCTCCCGCACCTCAATGTCCTTCTCGTAGTGAGGGGCACGAAACCTAATGCAGTACTCATGGTGTGGCCTCACCAGTGCTGAGTACAGGGGGAACAATTACTTCCCTGGTCCTGCTGGCCACACTATTCCTGATACAAGCCTGGATGCTGTTGGCCTTCTTGACCACCTGGGCACACTGCTGGCTCTTACTCAGCCAGCTGTTGGTCAATACCCACAGGTCTCTTTCTGCCAGGCATCTCTCTTGCAGCCTAGGGACAAACAAGTTTTAGTGGGTTTGCAGTGATTTGGGATGCCAGTTTCTGTAGCCAACAGTACATCCACAAAAGGTAGTCAACTGGGACCCTTCTGGAAAAGACATCTGAGAATGAATACGATAGAGGTCTACGAAACCATGGTACAACATGGAGGGGTTGCTTTTTCCTCTAGTATAAGAACTATTAAACATTAAATGAATCTTCATTGGATCCAAGTTCTGAGCAAACCAATGATGTGTTTTGTCATGCTTTAGATCTGCTTTCTGCAGGATGCAGATGCTGTGGATGCTAAAATGTTACATGAACCAATAGGCAGCTACAGCAAATGCACAGGTTAAGGATTTTCTTAAATATACTGAAACCTCATGTAATTCAGAAAGCTGGAGGCTGGGAAAATATTGGGTAGAAGTACCATACATGTGAGCTCTATTCCCATACTCTTCCCCAGCCTCTTTAGGCTCTGTCAGAGGCAGAAAAACTGAGAAAGCTTTATCTTTGCCTTGGCAGTATTGCTGCTGCCATAACTACCACTTCTGTTCTGGAAAAATAAAACACCCCTGTGGGGCTAGTAGTGCAAGCCAGCTCTGTCTGGTTGCAGTGTTTGGCACAGGTGAGTGCAAGGTTCAAATTCCTCTCTGCTACACTACCTTGCTGATATGACTTTAATAAAACTCCACAAAATCAGAAGCAGATAGTGAGGAATGGTACTAAAATCTTTAATATTATTATTAGTGATGAAACACCAAACAAACACTGTAAGAGACAGTTTCATGGGAACAATGTGATACATTTCAACCACCTGCTGATTCTGGCATTTTGCTTTCTATTAGGTAGGACACTGATAAGACTCTTCACCTGTTTGGTAGCAAACATAATTGGACATCTAAAAAAAAATTAGTACATATACCTGCTTCCATTGATTCCATTCCAGGCCTTCAGCAAGACCTGCCATATCACTTCTTACACATCATCAGTAGGTCAGTAAAAGCATGTTTTCCAAGCACAGTGCTGGGTACCTCTGTTCTGTGAGAGCTTTTAGCTGCAGATGCCAAGGCAGTATTTAGGATGGTCGACTTTGCCTTAAAAATGTGCAGCTTAAATGCAATGGAAAAGATACCAAAAAAAGAACAGTGTATGGAGAAAATAATCAAAGTTTACAGGTGTTTTTTCTTTAATGTGAAACTTAAACCTTTTTAAATTAAAATCATCATCAGATTTTTTTTTTTTAAGAAATGATACTGTGGTAGGGATTATTTGCTTGGGCTCCAATTGGGCGAAAAGGCTTTTGTATATGGTTAGTACGTGTTTGCTGGACTGGATCCTCTGTGCAACACAAAGAAAAGCTACTAGGTTGGGATGGGTAATAAACCCTCTCTTCAGCAATAAACTGCAGGCAAAGTCTAAGACACTATTACCTCTGTAGGATACCATCGCATGGTTTCCATTCAGTCTATGTCAGATTAACAGCTAATACGCAAAACCAAATACACTTCTTTTGTACATATAATCAAACATAGAACTGTTTTCCAGACTTTCATTCACTGTAAATGAGATGTGGGCCAGAATACTTGCAAAACAGAAACATAATTCAGAAGCATTGAGGTTGGCCAGAAAATCTTATGACTGGCACTTCCTAAATCAGGTGCTTAATTTTGCAACTTGATGTCTTAGGACTTTTATAAATACAAGGAAATGCTTTGGGTAGCTTATTTAGGTGGTTTGGACTTTTTGTCTTTTTCATAAGAAATATGAAATATAAGCTGCATTCTTGTATCCCTGCACAAATTCCTGTGTATGCCGCTACTGCTAAATTCTAGACCCACCTAGATATATCCTGGTCTCAAATTTCTTTCATTTATCTATCTTGAAACCATCTGTGTCTCTTTAAGCCAAAACTTGCATTATGCCACTGAGCTTGGAGAGCTGCAGCACTCTCACAGGGCAACTGTGAGAGCAAAACACTGTTTCAGGCTTCTCTGGTGCATGTTTGATATGTCTTAAGGGGTCTGAACTCTCACCACATCCCTGGCGTACTTCATCTTTTGTTAAGAAGTGGCCAACTTCACATCACCGCAGCAAGGAGCTCTGCTGTCACAGCATTGGAGTGAATGCAGTGCAATGTGCAGATAGAAGCAGAGAGTAGAGCAGTACCTAAACAATGAGAAGATCAGGCAGTTCTCCAAAGACAGGACAAGGAAAAACTGGAAAACACAAATGCAAGTATAGTCTTTCCCTGAAGACACAGCTGAAAAAGGAACAAGCAATGGCCTTTTAGATGAGTTTGAATGCATAGGGGTGAAGCACTTTATGTTGGAAAATCCCAGTCTGTGTAATTTCTGTTGTGACTTCATGATCTGCTGTTCATTGGTTATCATTCCCTTGTTTTGGTGGGGTGATAAAAGCAAAGGAGGACAAGGATTAAAGCAAGTAGAGGGGAGCACAAGTACTTGGCAGGAAAAGATCAGAAGAAAGGGTAGGTCAGCCCAAAGAACAGGACATGTATATGGGACTGGAGACATCAGCAAGCAAAGCAGCACAGGTGGAACAGATCAGCAGATCAGAGCAGTTGAGGTTGAGGCCCTCATTGGTGAGGTATTAATGACTTAAAAGAACTGTGAGATGGCAGAGCTTTGTTAACTATGGAACTCATTTCCCAAACAGAGTGGTCTAGAGTCAAGTCTGTCCATGATACCTCTTGCTCAGGAAGTAAGTTCAAACCCCATGAGGCAGAGGGGGATCAAACCTGGATGTGTTCTGGTTATCAGATGCCTGGATGAAAGGGAGATGGCACTAGCTCTGCCATCAAGCCCATCCCCACAAGTCTTCAAGCCAGTTCTTTTGTTTCCTTGGTTCCTGTTAGAGGTGGACCACGCAGGAACATGTTGCCCCAATTCTGTTGCATTTTTCACAAATCCCTTTCAGAGGTTTTTCAGGTTGGAAAACAAATCAAAGGACTTCATATTCAGGGTAATCCAAATGATGTTTGCTTCTGACTTTTCAGTTTGGTTGGCTGAACTGCACACAAAAGTATAATCCCTCTAATATGGAATGAAACTCTTAGAACAAGGCCAGCTCTCTTTGCTGTATGGCCACCCCAGCATCCAATCATGGAGGCAAGTTCACACTCTACCTGAAATGGGCAGCATCAGTTGTTCTTCCCTACTGGCTTTAGAAGACTGTAATTTGCTTTCTGTGCACCTTCATGGAGATGGATGTGTCTTAGCCTTTATCAAGGTCTGAAGAGAACCTTTTCCCTTAGCAAAAACCCAGATCAGTTTGATTTAGAAATACGTGGATGAATCACTCTAAAGGCTGTATAAACAAAAGCATTCTTCCTGCAGATTTGAGGCAAGACAACTTGGTAACATATTTTTGTAGGAATTTAAATCTTCAAGTTGTTTCTGGAATTCTTACAGCACTGCCAATTATATTCACAATTCAATAAGCAGTGAATTGTGTCTATTAATATTAATTAAAGGCTACAGGTCACTCATTTTGTATCCACAGCTCTTTAAAGCTGCACAAAAACATTTGTTTTGGATGTCTTTTTTAAGCTTGTTTTCCAAGTGATAACTGTTAACAAATTTGAATGGCATTTTTAAACAAAATTTAAGACAAGAAAATAAACTTTTTAAAAAACAACAGAAGTCCTGACCATAGGGAAAGTCCCTACTTTAAATAAATGCAGTAATTAAAACAACAAGCACAAATCCTAGCAATAGATCAAAGAGGAAAAATATTATTTCACCATTCCTTTTGGAGCAGTCAAGGTAAGATAGAGCTTCCTCCTTTTTGCAGAGGAGAACCATAATGCAGAAGGCAGCTGTACACATTTTCAAAACTCAAATGGAGCTATTAAAGCCAAGGTGAACATCCAGAATTGCCTGCATTCTTATCATGGGCTGAGCTTGCCTAACTGTGCTACTATTTAAGATTCATGGTACTGACAGTTACCTCTGGAGAAAGAGGCCCTTGCTATAACTAGAGGTAGGCACTCATACCTGAACTGCTGTCCACCTGTAGCCAAATCCTGAGCACGTCCTGGTGCAGCACTCACATCTTATTCAGCCAGTGCAGCATCTTGCAAAACCACCGTGTAGGATCCAAGGCATGAGGGAAAGGTGCAGATGTAGGCACACGTCCCCTCAAGAACTAGAGTAACACTATCAAAGTCTTTCCCATAAGTGATTAACAGGTACCAAAAGTCATAGCTGCTATTAAATAAGCACTGATTTGGGACCTAGAAACATGTATCAAACCTGATCAAATTTCAAACCTAACTATCTGTACAATAATCATGTATTTAATGTGATTTCAAAGACTGTGGGGGATGCCATTTTTGTCTCTTTAGTGAAAGTTAATGCTAATTTATTGTAGATTACATTTTGATGTTTACCTGGCAGCAGTCCTAGTATCTCTGCTAACTTCATTTCAAAGGAAGACAAAAATATCTTCAGATTATCATCCCTGTGGCCATGTAGCAGGCACCTGGAGACTGCAAACTGCATTTCCCAAATGGCCCCTAAAAAGCAGGCACACTTTTGAGTGTTGGCATATATAAAGACATGGTGTGGCGGTGCTGCGTTCCTCTGCCCTGCTGTCCTGTCTCCCACTGTAGCCAAAACCCAAACTTTTGCTCTCCCAAAGAGCAGAAGAATGCAGGACTGCAGCTCAGAGAAGTCAGAGGGCAAGCCTGTGCTTCATACTTTAAATCAAAGGTACAACAGGAACCTGTGGGGACAAATCCAGTTGGCTTCCTCTGGAAAGAATGCAGCAGGAGAGTCCGCTGCATGTAACACAGAGCACACAGGGCAGCCTTTGGGCAGGTGCCTGCAGCCCTACTGAGTCCCAGGGTGCCAGAGATTGGCTCTTCAACACGGGCTAGAGTTCACCGTGACTCAGAAGTACTCTTAAGACAGATATTAGAAGAGGAAGAAGGAGGTCACTCTCAGGTCTGCCTTTTCAAGTGGAGACTCTAATAGAGAAGCCATCTCCCTAGGAGAGCAATGCCTTAATTCTCCTCTGACTCCTCCCTGCACATTCATCACAGCGTGATCCTGCAGGCTTTAATGTATTCAGTTAAAGGTGTGTGTGCATTTTAGATTTTCACTTATGATAACTACAACTCTGGTTTTAAAAAACTGAAACATAATCTACCAAAATGTAGATGTTTTAAAGTTATCCATTCTGTTATAACACCGCATTCTTAAGACAAAGAAAACCACTCTATTTATTTTAAACTTAGATTATTACTTTAGCTTCTTTTAAATTCTTAGGGCTTTCTTCTGACTTTAATGAGCTTAGCAGCGGTTTTACAGAGCAAGTGTTTAACATGTGTTGGCCATACATGCAGCAGGAAAAATTCCACTGAAGAAAATTATTTAAGGTTACATAAATCAGAAGAGAATTTACAATGTTCTTCTCTAATTGCTGGGAATAGTTTGAATGCAATAGAACAAAAATATGTTGATATAAAAAGCATATTTTAATATATTGCAGACAAAAATCTACTGTATTACTGTAGTGAGACCAATTCACTAATTCACTCTCTATCCAATATCATGGGAATACTAAATTCAGATGTTATACATGGTAGTTACGTGGTGCTTTCTGCAAGCTGATTGAGCCAATTGTTTGGGTAAAAAGGAATAGGAAGATAAGGAAGACCCTCCCACAGCACACTTTCACAACCTTTAATGTCCAGATCAGAAATAAAATTACAATACTTCTTACAGCCTGTCATAAATTCTTTTCTGTAAGAATGTATGTAAAATACGTATATAGGAGAAGACTGCTGGGATTTCAAGAGACTCATGAAGAATGTTTCTTGTAATGCCAAGATAAACTACAAAATAAATGCATCCATGAGAATAAAAAATCTGCTGAAGCAGCACAGCATAACTGGAATAGGTGCAACCACTCATTTTAAAATAATTGTTGGTGTTTCATTAGCACCTGAAATCTTAATCAGAAGTTAAGCCCTAAAGTCCAGATAAGCCTGTTTGCAATATGAGCAAAATACATCTCTGGCTTCAGGCTAGGAGCATGGTGGAGAAATAAATCTCCATCTGCTTGCAGGTGTTAAAAATCAAAATAACATCCAGTGTCCAACACTTTTGTTTGGAAATCCATCATGAGCCAAACTTTCACATTTTTTACAGGTCAATTTATTAATCGTTTTGCAATCACTTGCTGCATGCCACATGCAGCGTTCTGTGAAATAAGCTAACTAATTACAAAGTCCTGAACTAGACTCATATCCATGTTCAGCATAAAATAAACTTCCTCCTGTTCTGTTCACTTTAAAGCAAGATTTGGAAAAGAGAGGACTCGGTGAACCTGGATTTCTGCAAGACATCAGAGGACTTTCAAGCATACATATAGCTCTTCCAGATGTAAAGGTTTAAAGCTTGACCAGTTTTTGAGATATCTTAATGATGTCACCAATGTCCTCAGAGGTCACCCTGCACATTGCAAAAGCACTGCCCAATGGAATGTGGCTTGTAGGTTGTATTCAAAAGAAAGTTGAATGGGAGGTCAAAGGGAGTGTTGGAGATCAGGATCCGTCTGTGACATAAATGTACGTGGAGCTTACACAATGCCTGTGCTCTCCTGAATTTTGTCTGCTTCTCACTGGTGTTATGTTACATCTGTTCATACAAAACATTGTGCTTGGCTTGCAAAGGCTAATGCATCTTCCTTAGACTCCTCTGTCTGGTGCTCCCACCCCTCCCTGGTGCTGGTGCTAGAAGAGGCTGCAGACTCAAAGTGCCAGAACTATGCTGGTCACCCAGATACCAGGATGATGAAAAATAATTTCCAAAATAGGAGGCAGATGCTGGAAGCACAAGCAAAACTTATCAGTTGCAACATGGCACAACAGTCTAAGTGATGTGGCTCTAGAAGACACAGTCATCATCGGGTAGCTGCACCAAAACCTCTGTATCAGACAGGGTTGAGACGAGCAAGCTGATCAGGAAAAGGAAAATGCCTTGTGACTTGGCAACTGCACTTCATAACATTTATGCTCTACGCTGTCTGCCCGTCTGCCAAAAATCCATCTAAGAAAAAAACCATACTGGCTATTTTCCCTTCATGACGATCTGTCCTCTGACGGATATCTGTTGTGGGGAGAGAGATGGCTGGTGGAATGTGAGATCCATTTAAGGAGTGAATTGTGCAAAGCGTACGCATGGGAAAGAGCAAATGGAAACTCTGCTGTGAGTGTGGGGATGCACTGGTCCCTACCAGTCCTGTGTCTAAGGCAGCAGAGGCCAATGCCCTGTTTGTATTGCAGTGTATAGTTTGCATAAACTCAAGCTACTCTAAGCATGAACATAACTTTAACCACTATAAGATGTTAGTTCAGTGACTATCCTTGTAATGAGTAGGGTTGCCTTTTAGGAGACAGGAATGATTTTCTGGGTGAATTTATCATTTTGTCTGTCATATTTCTCTGTCCAAATGTTCTGCCAAACAAAGTATCTAAGGATGTCCGGTGATACTGTTTGAGGATGTGTGGGTTACTATGCCATCTAAAAGGCCAAAGCTATTAAAGGGATAATGTCTGTATATCGTGCAGAAGAACAGGGTAGTTCATTTAGGGAAATACCTGTTGAACCTAGAATTCTATGCCTTGCAATGCAGCAACCTTGCCTCAGTTAAGAAACAACCGACTAGATATATGATCATGTAATTCTACATTTCTTTTTTTCTGTTTTTTGTTTAAAAAAAATTTATGGAAACTTGTTGCCACAGCTTTTCAGTCTGTAAGGCATACCATCACTAATGAACACAACTACAGAGGGCTGTAAATAAAGAACATAAATGCAAACAGACTCATGCTTCCCTCCTCCCTCCCTCAAAACCGCAAAGCACGACTGGACCCCAAAGCCACTGTCATTTCCATTGATTCATCTGCAAGCGGCTTTATGTGGATGGCAAAAAACATGGCAGCACTGGACGGGGATGAAAGCACGCGTATTAAAAGAAGTGGATGCTCTCAGCTTCCGCAAACCATAGTGGGCATGCTGTTTGGCTGGCAATATTTCCTCCCAAGGCATATTAAACCCTCAGTTTTTTTGAAAGCCTCTTCCTCTTGTTTAACTGCCATGTCAGTGGCCTCCCCCTTTGCTGTGGTGATGGAGCCGTACCTTTTCCAACATCACAGGGTTCTATTGCAATTCCTAAAAGACATTTTTGTTGCCACATCAAATTGACAACAGAGCTTGTGCTTTGTTCACCCTTCTTACAGTTTTGGGAGATAGAAGTGGGTTACTGCAAAAGTATCTCCACAGTAATGTTATGCATTTGAACACATTTGCTTGATACAGCTTGCAGGCAGTGTTCAAAGTGAACATCATATGGAGACCTTACATTTTAATACATCACTGTCAACAAAGGGAATAGACTGCGTGGATCCTTGTGTAAACTGGCTAGAGGAGACAAAAACTACAAATAAAAGGATAGAGAACAGGCCTTAGACTGAGGATTCTTGGACAGAAAATAGGTGGATTAGCACTGAGGAGCTAAAACATTGAATGCTGTTTTAACAGATTGTTTTGAACATTCAAATACAGAATCCTATTTAATTTAGATGAGTTTAATTTTCAGCGTTTAAAATAAAGTACTGTGGCAAACATAGGACTTAAAAAAGTGTCTGAAACCAGGCTTTCCTGTTCTTCCTGTTAATTCAAAGAGTAATATTCTCAGGTGTGAGGAAGTAGTGGTTTTAACGAGCCATACTCTGATCATTTTGTTTTCTTAATTAATTACATGGCTTTTAGCATGGCACTATTCAGTGCTTTGACAATACAGCTGGCAGTATTTCCTAAAGCTATATAACTGTAGAAAAATCTAATTGCTTTCCATTTGCTAGCGATGGATGATTTAGCTCAAAGTAATTTAGCCAACACTTAGTTTCATCTGTAGCTATAATGTAAAATCAGTACAGATTACTTTTTAAAAGTAACTGATGTTGTATTTGCCACTGGCGATGACTTGCATGTTCTGCATCAGAATGTTTCATAGTATTCACCTTCTGGGCTAAGCTTTTCAGTATAGGTTCTCCCAGGTTTGAGGTGTTTGTTTTTTCTTACTTTACTCATAAGTGAGATGAAAACTCAACTATTTTACAACTGTAAGAAGGTAGGTAAAATTTTCTCCATTGTTAAAATGGTCTTACAAATAGAAGTATGGGTTTGATATTTTCTTCCAATGTTTGTTTGCCTACGTTATCTGAAAGGTATGTAGTGGGAGTGCATAGAAAGGCAGCAGTCCTTCCCTGCCTTTTGAGCACATTAATAACCTCTTACACACCACAGACTGGGAGAGGCCAGGTACTGGATTAATGAATATTGTGTAAGTGCTTAAGTAAATTAAAGTACTTTGTATGTGTAGAACTACAGTCCCAAGTTCCCCAGCATAAAAAGGAAGTATGTCTTGAGTGCTTTACCCTGTAGTATCACTCAAGTTACTTTTTTCATTGCCAAAAAAAGCATTCTACACTTAAGTTCCCCCTTTTCAAATGAAATAGTGTCAATACAACAAGCCAAGCTCATTTTTTTCATGTAATTGTAGATAGTTACTCAACGACCTGGGTGAGGGAACAGAGTGTACCCTCAGCAAGTTTGCTGATGACACAAAACTGGGAGGAGTGGCTGACACACCAGAGGGTTGTGCTGCCATTCAGCGAGACCTGGATAGGCTGGAGAGTTGGGCGGGGAGAAACTTTATGAAATACAACAAGGGCAAGTGTGGAGTCTTGCATCTGGGAAAGAACAACCCCATGGATCAGCATAGGTTGGGGTCTGACCTGCTGGAGAGCAGAGAAGGGGAAAGGGACCTGGGGGTCCTGGTGGACAGAAGGATGGCCATGAGCCAGCAATGTGCCCTTGTGGCCAAGAAGGCCAATGGCATCCTCAGGTGTATTAGAAGGGATGTGGTTAGTAAATCGACAGAGGTGCTCCTCCCCATCTATTCTGCCTTGGTGAGGCTGCATCTAGAGTCCTGTGTCCAGTTCTGGGCCCCTCAGTTCAAGAAGGACAGGTAACTGCTTGAAAGAGTCCAGCACAGAGCCACAAAGATGATTAAGGGAGTGGAACATCTCCCTTATGAGGAAAGGCTGAGGGAGCTGGGTCTCTTTAGCTTGGAGAAGAAGAGACTGAGGGGTGACCTCATTATTGTTTATAAATATGTAAAGGGTGAGGGTCAGGAGGATGGAGACAGGCTCTTCTCAGTGATGTGCAGTGATAAGACAAAGGGGAACGGGTGCAAGTTGGAACATAGGAGGTTCCGGGTGAACCTAAGGAAGAACTTTTTCACTGTGCGAGTGACAGAGCACTGGAACAGGCTGCCCAGAGAGGCTGTGGAGTCTCTTTCCCTGGAGACATTCAAAACCCGACTGGATGCATTCCTGTGTGACCTGCTCTGGGTTGTCCTGCTCTGGCAGGGGTGTTGGACTAGATGATCTTTTGAGGTCCCTTCCAATCCCTAACATTCTGTGATTCAGTGATTATTTAAAATTAAATCCCTCCAGAAATCATAAATAATAGGATTATAGAAGTGTACTGGTGCTTTTTCACTATATGTAGATATGATTCCATTACAAAAATCAGGTTTTAAGATAATACTGAGTGGGAAAACTGACACTTTCAAGAATGTTTATTAGACACCCCCTGAAGATATTCTGTATTTAAACTGCCTCTAACTGACAATATGGGGAAACTACGGCACCAAAATTCCTGATTGTTTTTTGAAATCTTGACATCAAAACATCAGTTTCTCTTTTGCTTCTAGAATATCATTAACAAGTTATTGTGTACTAATATCTGCAGTGTTTGGAGTTTTTTTAAGCATGTATCAGTTTTATTTGTATTGCTACTACTATTGTAATTAATCAGGAGATACCGTTGTAGAAGACACTCAAGATACTGTGATCTCAGCTGTTAAGGACAGCTAAAAAGGCAAGAGTTTTCCCCATCAAATAAGTGACCTTGAAATAGATTGTGATGGAGCTACTCAAATAAGAAACAGTATTTGTTTCAAAAGTATAATTTAGCCCAAGCTAACATTATTTTTATGATTCTAAGAATGTGTAGCTTTAAATTTCAGGGGAAAATCGACTAAGAATTGCTTTTTTGGTGACTTCTGTCACTTTTGAAAGGTCTGTCAGACTGCTTTAAAGTTGCAAGAAAAAATAGCTGCATTGCTTCATTCATATTCTCTAAGAGACAAAAATGAAAGCAAATAAGAGAAGTAAGTGGAAATACAGGCAGTAAGTCACATGCAGCCTGGGTAGGAGACTGAAGGTCTGCCACAGACTGCCAGCCCAGATTCAGTATATATGATGCAAGTCCTTGATACAACACTGCTCCAGCTGGCAGTGGCTACTGGCTCAAACTCTGAGATTTCAGTACACAAAATAAAATTTACCTGTTGCCCACATCCATGTTCAGTTTTTTTCCAAATTGCTTTGACATATCTGTGATGCTGATTGCGTGACTCTATCTAGTGGCCCATTTTTAAGTCTACAGTATTCAAGTGTCTTAATTTACAACAGAAGATAAGAAGTCAATACAGGATAACATAGTTAATATAGTAGCACTAGCACTTCCTCTCATTACAAGAAATTCAGCAAAATTTGTTCAAGAATGTTAGAACATGGTAGATAGATTATTATTCTTTTTAAAATGCTTTTAATGGGAAAGGATATCTTCATTGTGCAAGTAGACATTGGAGTTGTTAGGTAAAAAACTGTGCAAATTATCTTTTAACTAAACTGTTTCTAATAAATTGCACAGAAATAAACACCTTGGGCCAAAATCAAAATGTAGCTGTCAAAGCTTTCATAGGCAACCTGCACTCACCATGAAATGGTCAGGTTTTTACTCTTATTGACCCGTTGCTGCTCCACCTCACTACAGATGCTCAAACGCTCCTGAAAATGAGGCAGCATATATCTAGGTGGGTGAATAGAAAAGTAGTCAGCCAAACTGATACACCTTAGTTCCAGTAATCAAGGTCCTTTCACAACCTACTAAACCCATCAAATTGCATTTACCAGTATTTTCTAACTTACTGGTGCAAAATTAGAAGGCTGAGTTTTCCTTTTAGCTTGAACTTCAAATGTATCAAACTGACACTAAAACCTTCTGGCAGACTGAAACCTAACAAAAAGGCGTTGTACTTTCCTCACTGAGGGAAGCATCACAAACTATAAAAATCCATAAAAGAGACTTATTTAGAGAATAATGATAGTGTTGGTATACTGGTACTAAGACACGAGTGAAAATATACAGGAGTTTCCAGCACACAGTCAGAATTAAAGTACTGAAGGCGTCTTCCTCCAGAAACTAACAGCTGCAAATTGTTTCAGATCTTGGAGGAACAAACTGAAATTCATCCATTAATGTCTAAAGAAAATGTTAACATTTTTTTAAATGTTCCAGCTAACTTAACATGTGTTACTTATCTGTTTTCCTTCCATGAACGTCGTTCTCTGAGTGTCAAGATCCACCTCCCAACCATTGGAACCAGAAATCTTCAACAATTGCTCAGTCACAAGCTCTTTTCCACAACTGCACACTGTATTTTGCCTACAGACATCAAAGGGCTTGGAAAGCACCAGCTCTTTTGTAACACTGCAGCAATGCTCAGATACAAGCATGCTCTCAGCTACCAGATAGGGTGTTATCTGAAAAATGGTTGAGTTTTCCCCCATCACTGGAAAAACACAGTGCACATGTAGGTGTAGATTTCAAAACAGTTACAGCTGATACTGCAAGACATTAAAAGCTACCTCACACTGATCTATCCTAGTGGATACATAGAAGAACTAAACATAGTAGAAATTCGCTTTTCTCTATTTTAAAGGGAAATATTCTGCACCATCAGAGCTGTCAGACATTCCAGGGGTGTGGAACAAGCCAGCTGCTGGAGATGGAGGGCTTGAGAAAGTAAGTAAAAGCAACCTGGTGAGTCCTCATATCACAGAGGCATTCTGATGAAGAATTTATGGAAATGTGAAATTTTGGGAGTCAATGCAAGATGGAAAAGCCAGTAGCAATTGTGTTTTACAGGCAAAACTCATCAGGACATTGGGTAGTGTTTGAGGAGAATGGCGGGGTCAGTGGTTAAGTCTTATGGTAGTCTTATGTAGATGAAGTTAAGACCTAGAATAACCTTACGGAAATCTATTCTCCCAGACAATAGCAAGGAAATCCTACAAATCTTGCTTCTCAGGTACTGAAACCATAGGAGCTACGTCAACACTAGTACTGCATGAAGCATGTGTTTGGCACTAACCTGTGTTTCGTTATTCCCAGTCAAATCCCTCACACCATTCCTCATACAAATACCCACACACAATCCTAGCAACAATAGGAGATATTTATACACTTTAGAAGTCTTTGCCTGAAGATACCCAAGAGATCAACTGAAACTTTGAAATGTATAGGGAGCTACACTTTTAAATGTAACTAAAACTGGCCTTGCTTGATTAAAAACAATTAGGTTGTGCAATCATTTGGCTCCACTGCTTTTAAAATACAGGGTGCTGGCCTACATGAGGGGCAGGATGATTTTTGAGCTCTAACTGGTCGAATCAAGGAACATCATTTACTGTTACAAGAGCACCTTCTACTGCCTGGGTTTGGCATTTTATTACGAATGCTAAAACTTAAAGACGGGTCCCTCTGAACCTTCAGTCTCACCAGTGCCTTCCTAAGAGGTTTTAAAGGATGATCTCATGTATAACATGGCAAAGGAGATTATGTAGATTGCGATTTCAGACTAAAACTTGCATTTTTAGAAATAAAGATTTTCACAGCTTCATTTCAAAATCCCATACATTACCATGCTTACACTCTGGTTCATACAGATGCTTTTCCTGAATTTGAATGTCATAAACTGAAATTATATTGAATTTCTAGGTCCAGTTTCAGTTCATGAAGTATGGCTCCTAGTACTATTTCAGATTTTGCTGGGGTGGGGTACCACAAAGCTCACAAACCACTTACTAATAAAGCATTAATTTTAATTACAATATGTTTTCAATATTTACACATATGAAATTTATGTTCTCAAGGAACAAAAGCATCCTGCCAGTCTGTGCACTAATGCAATTCTAAATTAATATAATCTAATACATTTTGCCAGTACAGATTTATCTGCCAGGGAATACCAGAGCTTTTCTTTTTTTTTTCTTTTTTTTTTTATTCTTTTTTTGTCCTGTAACTTCTGGATAAACCTGCCCAAGTTAATATTCAGTATCCTCACCTAAATATCTCTTTCACGGGAAAAATATCGATTCCAGAGCTGTGTGTTAACCATTGCATTAAGCAATTCAATTGCAATATGACACCAGAAGGAAGCTCTGACTTTAATAAACCTCATGGATGCTAAAAGGGATGACTCAGCAATTGAATGCAAAACAATAGGGTACAGAAATCATCTATTAAATCATTCAGTGATGACAATCTTTTGTGTCTTGGAAAAAACTTGTGTATATCATTTTATTTCCAGTCTTTCCATGAATTAGTTACCTATTTCTCCACTAATATCAGCAATAATTGCTACAAAAAACAGTGTACTGTATGTACTTGTGCTAATGATTAACACCTTTGCTGGTCCCTTAGTGACTATATGATTGTCATTAGGTAAAAGTGAGGCTGTATCCTCTTCAAAATCTGTTCAAGTTTTCTACTGTACTTCACAACCGCTTCAATCTCATCCTGATGTATTTCCACCTCTGCTCTTGACTTTTCCTCTGAAAGACCTCTTGCATACACACACAGAGAGCAATTTTCCCCAATTACACCTGTGTTTCCCTTGTAATTTGTTCCCTCAGTGTGCCCTTGCCCACACAGTGTGACATTTTCCCAGGGGAGGCTGATTTCACACCCTAGGGACTTTCGGGGATGACTTGCTAAGTCTGCAGAGGCCAAGCTCCTTTCTGAAGGAGTCTGGAGAGAACTGCCAGCCAACATTACTGAGCAGCAACTGTAGGAAGAAGAGGATGCCCAAATTTAGAAGAAGAGCCCAACATCCTGAATTGGTAGAAGACTTTATGGGCCACCTCTTGAAGACAGACTTCCACTCACAGGAAATGATACTTTTAAAGACACAAATGCTTCTTTTAAAAAAACCTACTCAAATTCAGATCCTCTCTGACAGTTTATAAATAAATAACCTACTCTTTTTTTAAGGATAAATCTAAGGAATCTCAAAAAATTTAACCCAGGACTCTGTTCCAAACAGATCTTATTTCAGACACGCTATGCAAAAAACAGCCTACACAAAAATTCAAAGAGTTTGAAAGCTAATATGCATGGCCACCTGCAAACAAGCAAAGAAAATAAACTTTTGTTGTCTTAGAAAACTGGCTTGGGACTGGCACTGCAATACATCTACCTGATTCTGGTTTTACTCTGTCATCTTTGAAGGCAGGGCTTCCAGTAGCTGTTCCATGAATATTCTTGCTAACGATGAGCATAAGCACTTGGCACTTATAGTATTGTTCAATTAGGATGCAACAAGATAGCCTTGTGCATATACTACTGTCATCCCTTTGCATAACAGTGCCCCAGCATAACTAGGCACTCAATAAGAAGGTTAACGAAATAATTTTCAGAGGTGAATATTCAGCAGACATCTTAGCACCTCGTTTTTGTATAATATTTTCCCTAATCAAAATTCATCCCAATTTAGCTTTTCTCCCTTTTCTCAGAGTGTCTGGATAACATCAAATGCTTGCAGCTAGGCTAATTCTGCTCTTGTATGAGTGAATTCATTTTGACATCATGCTAGACTTGGCATCAGTTTTGGGTACATACCACTGGGAACAGGTGGAATTTCAATAATAAGTCTTGTCTCCTTGGTTGTGTTATAAAGCTAACCTGTGGAATCCAAGCAGATGAAGCAAATGTGTGCTGACAGAAATGGTATTCTGTAGAGACTGACCTTTTTTATTATTGAGTATAGGTATCTCAAATCCAATGGACAACATTAGTTTTACCACTTTTTACATGATGAATCATACAAAATAGTTATTTGCTTTTATAAGACTTATTTCCTTTGTCAGCTTCTAAAACTATGTTGTAAGAGCCCGGATATAACAAGAATTTTATAGAACATTTGTGGAATAAATAATTTGAGGAATTACTGCAGTTTGTTTATTTCTTTAAAATGAACTGCAGTATAAAGCTAGTTACACTGCACTTAAAATATTTCCCCATATGCTCTTAATAAGTAGTGCTGCTGCACTACACTGGTATGAAATGGATGAGGGTGACCATCTGGGGCCATTTCTCACACAAAGGGAAATGGCTGAATTATTTCATTATTTAACATGAATGCCGTAATTAGCCAAGATGTAACATAGTCATATAATTACTCCAAATATAGACTTTCTGAGACTTAGAAGAGCTTGGCTGGCAGTTTGTAAAAATAGTTTCAATCCCCGCTCCCACAAGCCGTTTAGCAATATGGGCTAGTGGCTGCTCCGCTCAGTCTATTTTTGCCCCTGTGTGTTTGTGCATTGTGTGTTGACAACTGTAGCATGTTTGTACTACAAATCGTGCTTTGAATGAGGGTTTAAATCTGTTCAAGTTTTCTAACGTGAAAGGAATGTTGGCATAGCTAGAGAGAAAATGAATCCCTTTTAAAAATCTTCCTGCATGAAGAAAGAAACGTTTTCTCCGCAGTAAATGCGATGTGAATAGAACAGAAGGACTAATTGTTTTCCTCTTGTTCTAGCACATATGTTGTGAATTGGGTGTGACCATATTTAACTGTAGCATCTATTCAAATTGGTAGCAAATAATTAAGCCCTGAATAATAGTTTTATTTGGGAAAGAACTTTTGTACAGCCCTTGCTGTAGTTTTTAACACGTACCCCTCAAGTGGAATGCTTATTCAGAGATTATGCCTTAAAAGACATAATATACATATTTACACACACTGAGCAGACAACTCAAAGGTAGGTACCACAAGTGACAGATATGATAATCTTTCACCACAGGTTACTGCAAGGAGAAATCTTTTTTCTTGGTGTCTTTTGTGGAAACAACAAGGAGACACAGGCTTGAATTAAAATGAAAGCTGTTTATGATAGGCATTTTGAAAAGTCCTTTCTAATTTTAAGGGAAAATTAGAAGTATAATAGATTGCCTAGAAAACTATGGAGCCTGCATCACAGATATCTTAAAGGGCACGCCATGAAGGTATCTGTCAGGAATGACACAGTGCTCTAGATTCTGCTGTAGGCAGTGTGATGGACTGCCTAATCCCCTCGGGTGGAAGGAAGTAATGGTAGACTCAAGCATCTTTTCTATTTCCTCATCAGAAAACAGGTCAGAGAAGACTCTTGTGCAGGCCCTAACTCTACAGACTTGTCCAAGACTTCTCTGTGTCAAGCACTCCACAAAGGTTTGGATATGCTCAGCAGCATGTTTAGCCCTCCCACACTATCCCTTCCACCCTCCATGACTCCTGTGCACCCAAATTTGCAGGTGGCTCATCCAGAGAGAACCGAAATCTGTCCTCTGTGCCAGAGCTGTGATGGTCCAGCTCTCACACCATCAGAAGAAGGCTGGGGTACCTATTCTGGGTGGGTGCGGCTCAAGAACTTTGTCAGGTAATTTTGGGCAAGAGGAGCTGGTCAGAAAATAAAACACTTCCTTCCATCCCTTGTATATACTATAAGACAAGGCAGTGTGTTAGAAATATTCCTACATATCTGCCCTGTTCTTATGTTCTTGTCCAGACATCTGATCTTGTCCACAGCCAGAGACAGTGAATCGATCCAGGGAGTTGACAGTGTCTTCAAGCAAGACCAGAGGCATCTTAACTAGTAGCTGTGCCATGCTGCTATCATCCACTCTGAGCTATGGTTTTATGTGCTACAGGGGTGTCAGTGAACACCATGGGCTGCCTCCCCACATGCAGCTACCGGCAACACCCACACGCCCATCCCACCACTGCAGTGGAGGAGACAGTGTGGCCAGACTCAGAGCTCCACAGGCAGTGACAGCCCGTCAGCAGAGGCCCCGCTGGCTGGGAAGTCATGACCCTTGATGGATCTTGCCTGTGGGTCATCTGCTGGAAGTGGGAAGGGAAGCCGGCTGCTGAGGTCCTGCAATCCTCCAGTCCCTCAAAGCCAAGGGGTGAGCTCAATGCTGCACTGGCTGTCTGCAGCGGAGGACATGCAGGGGCAGGCCTGCACCCCTGCTGTGTAGGGCACCAAAGGTGTGCGGCCACGTAACTCGCGCTGGTGGGAAGGCAGAGGAGGGAAGAAGAGAATTACCACAACTGGTTGCTTCTCCTCAGCCGATAACTGCTGAATACTCAGAGACCCTTCAGCCCAGGTTTGCCTCTCACGTGACAAGGGACAGGATCTGCACCACACTCCCACTGGGCATGGCACCAATCCCCTGGCCATCACCCACCACGTTCAGGGTGAAGAGGAGACCCCCAAACAGCATCTGTGTAGAGATGTCTTGGGGGCTATATGGAGGGAGTTGGGCACGCACACTGGGTGGCAGACACATGAGTTATCTTTGATGCGCACAGCAGTCACACAGAAAGGCTCTCCTGAAGCCCACATCTCCAGGGGGACTGGAGTTAGGCTTGCCATATATAACCTTTCTCCAGAGCTATAAACCAAAGGTCCCACCTCCTCCATAATCCTCAAGCACTCCCCTCCCGCTCCATCAGCTTTGCAGGTGAAGGGTACAAAATGTACAAAAAGCTGCACATCTGCCAGGAGCAGTGGCACAGGGCAGTGGTGGATGTGAGTGGCAGGGAGTAGCGATCCTGCAGGATCTCCCAGAGAGGTGAAGCCTACACTCCAACTCATTGCATCCCCATCAAAGCCTGGCATGCAGCTGATAAGGAGCATCCAGTTTCGTTTCCTCTAAAGCGATGCCCACTCACACGTATTGAAATCACCCCATAAGTTGGATCAACACATTTTAACCCCACCTGCTGCTCCAGAATAAATTACTAGCATAGATGCAGCCCTAAGGCACAATGTCAGGTGAGATTCTCTTTTATTCCTTTCAATCTTGTTTTCTATCATACTTTTGCTTTTTCTTTCTGTGAATTCCTCACAACAAAACATGTTAATCAAGATGATAATAGGGATAATATGAAATTTCTCTGTATTGTTTGGAGCAGGCCGTCAGAAGCAGTAAAATATTACCATTAAAAGAAAAAATATCCACATTAAGATCACCCGACAAACTGCTGTTATTTCACAGATATCTGTTGTTTTTATGGCAGGCTTTTGGTGATTTTAAAATACGTTTATTTAATGCACCTTCTTCTTCTTTTACATTTCTTCTTTTCCATTTAATTTTCCTTATGCATTTAATTACACCAAAATTAAATTATGGTTGTAAAGTGAGTCATTCAAAAGTTAAGGAACATAAAATTTAAATTCACCCAGGAAGTTTTAATTCAATCCCTTAACCGCATGTATATTTTTTATTTAATTACATGATCATTTAATGTACTTTCTCACAGGAAATTTTGTTTTGTTAATCTATTAAAAAGATAAGTTATTCTGTCTTCTGCATCTTCTTCCTTCAATGTGTTTTTTAATTAAAATCATCAGGCTGCTGCTATTAGTGTGTAATTATGCATAACAATCCTTTAAGCAAGGATTTGCAGGGGCTTTGGCAAGTCTCAGTTGGCACTAAGCTAATTCTGTCAGTACTAAATGTATGCATGTTACATGTATTTAGTAACCTGAGCTCTCCATTAATATATTCCTCTTCTAGCTGGACAAAAGAAAGAAATCTATGTTGAGATATTGAAACTGTATATTTCATTGGTTAAACCGCTCCCCATTTCTAGAAGTCTTTTCAAGTTAGTTGCTATTACCCAATAACCAAATATTTGAGGATATTTGCTTCAGGTATGGAATATTGAGACAGAGCTGAAAAAAGGTTGAAAAGGTGACAGGCCATGCATACTTTTTTACTTTTAGTTAAATAATTTATGTTTATTAACTGTATTGATGACTTTTCTAAAAATATCACTCATACGCCGATAGCAGTGTGACAAAAAATATTTGGAAAAATTATTTTCAGATAACCTTCATGTTACTGAAATATCATAAAGTCAAAAGAGATACGCAGAAAAACTTAACAGTTCATGCTATGGATTGGCCAAAACAATAAAGTTCTGTTACCTGCACATTTTCTTATTAGGTTCTTTCAGCCTCCCTGAAAATAAGTAAAAATCTGCATCTTAGCTGGTAATGCAAGATGTACATCAAGCTGCTTGCTATATTAAAATGGTGTTGTAGCCTATTTGAGACAGAGCGTGCCTACTCCTTCCTTCGTTATTCATCCACTCACCCTTCTTCTCCCAGCAGCCAGGATGGCTGACTACGGGAAATATTCAGCCTCTTGTCCCTTGTTATGGCAACCAACTGCCACCCTCAGCATTCACCTCCGTCCCCAGAACACGCATCCTGAAGCTGGACTCTCTGGTTTTCTGAACATCTTGCCACTGACTAAAGATTCCTAACTTTACTTCATCAGGCCACGGGGCTTAACAACATAAACTCCCTGTTGGCTCCTGACCTTTTCTCTCCCTTCTTCCCCTCCATGAGAAGATACTTATGTTTGCACTAAAACCAGACTTTTTACTAACTTCTGAACTTCTCATTTTATCTCAGTAAAATCCTACTAGACCTAGAGAAAAGTCAAATAGTTTGTACTTTTGTATTATGAAAATGTAGTAGGGAAAATTTCAATAAAATGTTAAGTTTTTTAAGAGTTGAATGGATTTTTGGATGCAGCTTATGTTGCAAGAAAATAGTTCAAAGGGAGGATTTATAAAGTTATATGTAGTGTATGAAGAAAGATGATTCTTCTCATTAAAAAATACTTTTGCCATAACAACAGTCCTTATAAAATAACTGCATTATGATGCTCTTGCATTTCGGGAAAACCACCCCTTTGCTTGCTCCAACAGCATCTGCACAGAGGCAGAACTTACACTGGAAGTAAAACATTTAGTAGCTGTTCTATTTCTATTCCTGGGTTTTTTGTCCCTCAGGCTGGCAAACCTGGAAATGCTGGGAGGATATCAAGATCAACTGTCTATGGGGGGAAAAAAGCCTTAAGTCTTTCACTGGTTATCTTTCTAGTTGCTTAAAATACAGCAACTCCACAGCTTCTCATCCAATTTTCCTTAGCCAGAACAGTGCTGATAGGTAATGCAGGGCCGAGGTTGGTAGAAAACTGAGTTGGAAGAGTGGAAGATGATGGAGGATGCTGTGCAATTTTAAATTAAGTAGGATATTTTCTCCTTAGCAAAACCATTTACAAACATACTAGTAATGACTAAGGATTAAGAACACAATGGGTTTTTTGAGGTGTTTTTTTTTTCCTATTCTAATCGGTGTCCCATTGCTTCTGAGTGCAGAGCAGCCAGCTTCACAAGACCTGCAGGGAGCCCATCACTGTCCCAGGTGGAACAGGGGCTCCGCAGAGAAGCAAACTTTGCCAAGCCTGGCCTCTGGCTGCTACCAGCACGATGCAGACCAAGCTGACACATTATTCAGCCTGCTGATGACTGAGGAATCAGTTTTTTCCTACTTCCCCTGCTATGCAGTGCAGAAGATGCTGATGGAGGGATGAAGAATAAGCACCCTTGCCCAGTTATGACTTCTTGTTGTGGCATTAGCAGCAGGATAAATTCCAAATTTATCTTTAAGCAAGATATGTCTCACATGGCAACCTATCTGTGAGGAGGAATGCAGGCTAGGGCCTGCTACCTTTTTTCTTTCCCCCCGTGTATCCCCAGCATCACCTCCATGTACCCCCAGCATACCCCCCTGTGTACCCCAGCACAGCAGTTGTTTGTTCATTTTTGGAGGGAAAACGAAGTTTAGCTAGATACAAATTTTACAGTAAGACCTTTCACACCATGAAGTATTTATGTCTTTGATTTCAGTCATGAGTTTTGTGTTATTTTTTTGTTTTTCCAGAATTACTGGTTCAAACATCTCTAGAAAGGAGTGCCATATCGCTTACTTTCCTTCCTATTTGTTCCTCTATCTGGAACTCTGGTAAAGGTCTCAGGGCTAGAAAAGGCAACCCTGGTTTATACATCACCATCCTGGTGTTCTCAGTTCCTGAGAACTGGATCCTTAGCACAGACAGAGAAGGAAAAATGGTCTTCAGGAATGAACACTAACATCAGGGTTAACTAGAAAAATCTCATCTTCCAATTATAACTCCATACGTGACTACTCATAAGGTCTTCGGCAAATCACATCTTCACTCTGCCTCGTAATCTCCTCGTAATCTTCATCTATAAACTGTAGCTAAGTGCAAGAGTTAACTTCATGTCAGGTGGGTAGGGAAATATAATTGATGACCAAAAACCTTCCCACTCATTTTATACCTTCATAAAAGCGTTGTTCTGATTTGCACCATTCCCAGCGAAAGAATGAATGGTACTTTGAAGAATTACATCAAGGCAAAATATTGTATTTGGCATTTAAATTCAAAGTTGGTGGCTGCTTTAGAAATGCCTGAACCAGGCCATCAATGCCAAATGCTACAGTTTTTTTATTCTGTAATATTCTTCAATAATTGCTCCAACACTCATACAGAGAAAACAGTGCGCAATGAAGGCTGTTACTAACACTTTGATCAAACAGATATGATTTGCTCTTCTGATTTTATAAAGTTTCAAAGGTCTTTTTGCTTTGTTTTCTGTTGTAAGAGCTCTCAATGAGAAATACCACTTACAGATTTGCCACAGCTCCTGAGGTTCGTACGTGGCCTAAGTAATAACAATCAAGGTGCAGTAAATTTCCTGAGGATTAATGACTGGCTGGGAGGAGATGAAGGTCAGCAGCATAGCCAAGGATCATTAACTCAAGATGGCCATTAATCTCAAGAATTTACCTCGTGCCAAGGTCAGTGTTGTTATTTTAAGCTGGAAATTAAAAAAACATGGTCATATGAATTTTTATTTGATAAGTTTAACTGTAACATCTAGAATATTTTAGAAAAAAATAATTTCATTTGGGAGAATTACATTAGCTAATCAGACCACCAGCCCACCTTTCAGTGTTTGATTAGTTTTGCTTTCTTTAACATATGTACTGGAGTATGATGGGCAGAAAGGATTTATAACATTTTTCTTCCATGTGCAATTGCTGCGGCCCTACTAAATAGTGGCCTTGTTTATGTATCTATTCACAAGTTTTGATTTCCATCCCAAATTTTATCTCCTAGAACTTACTGACATCTCTCATAGAATATTTGACTGAACATCTGTTCAAATTAGAGTTTTGAAAGTGAGGCTTCAAAAGATTATTGTTTATAAAGTGAGAGTATTATAGATAACGAAAGGGTGTCTACAACTTAGGAGCATTTACTCCCTTCAGAAAGCAGTACTCTCTTTAGAAGAAAAATAAAATGGCAATTTTGATACCTAACTACTATTCACATTTGCATCTAGTATTTAAATCACTGCCAATTAATCCTTTCTGTAGCTATTCATCCTATTTCTGTGTCTGTACACATATGCTGGGCTTAGAAGACTTTAGATTTTCCATGAAGAGAAAGAATCCAGCCATCAGCTCAGCAGCACGCTTCATAAGGGCAGACTCCCACATACACACCCCTGAAATAAGTCTCACAAAAAATAGGTGCTGCCAGTCTTTGTGTCTAGGCACCAAAGGTGCCCCAGGAGAACAAATGTCCCAAACTCTTCTGGCACATTCCAATTTAACATTGATATAGGTGACAGTTGAAGAAAACACATAGACTTAGCAAAAGGAAAACAAACTGCAATTTATCTTATATAATAAAAGAAATATTTAGATCTTTCTAAAGTAAATAACATTTTCCTTGTTTCAAGGTGGAGCATGCCTTTTGTTTTATAATGTTTCTTCTTGATAGGAAATTTGTCCCTGTGAGTTCCTCCTCAACTGCTCAACCTTTGCAGCTTTAAATCACCACCCTTTTATTTCCCTCTTTGCTCCCAGCTGGGGATTTGCTGCTGAAAGGGACCAAATGGATCTTTGAGTTCAGTTCTCCAAGTTTACATGCAACTGTGCAATGGATGTAGATCGACAGAGCTTAGACCACATTTGACCCAACTCGCCACAGATCACAAAATGTTTTCCAACATTTTTTACAAACTTCAGCTTCACACTAGGAGACCAAAGCAAGAGTTTAATGCAGTACACAAAGAGAGCAGGAGTGACCAGGATCTGTTGCAGCAATTTGACTTGCTCAGCTATGCCCTGTTTCCAGCTGAGGTCAATCTGTAATGCTTTAGAGCATGGCTCACCAACCAGGCACCTTGAAGATTTTAATACAATTCTAAATCACCTAATTTATTCTTACTGACATATGTTATGTCTCTACTTGTAATATATTTTTAGTATTTCCTTTAAAATATATTAACAGGTGTGCATGTGAAAAATGGACAGCTTAAGGAGGTTGTTGTTGCTGGACGAAGACCCAATCTGAGTGTAGTCCAATGAAAATGTTACACTACGTAGCTTTACAAGCCAAAAAAAAAAGTTCCCCAGATCTCACATTCTGATATTAGATCAGGCAAACTCAGCCAGAAATAAGCTAATCTTCAGGCTCCTTCACACAATATATTTAGTTTCTTCTTCCAGTCATGCTTTTTTGTATCTTCTCCTTTTACTTTTCCTTAAAAAAAAAACAGGAAACGTAATTAAAGTCTTGATATCAAGTTTTTGAAAACCTGCAAACCCTATCAAATACAGGATTGCTTCATTATTTATTAAGTGCTAGCAAACGTCTGTTGCTATGGAAAGCCATAGCAAATGTGGACTCTCATCCATAGTCCTTAGCATTAAGTCAGACTATTTTGGTGGTAGTCTTATCTAGACTGTCTTGTATGTGACAAAGTCCTTCATTATAAGCCAAATTTCATTATTCTTTTTTGGACTGAAAAAGGCATGATTTCAGAAATGATTCTACTAAAATAGCCTTATGTGAATGCCTGAACTCTTACAGTGTATAATCATCCATCATTTACAATATATACAGCTATAGACACATATTTTGCATAACATTAGTGTCTTTTTTTCCTATGGTCTATCAAGATGCTTTATTTGTATAACCCTGAAGAAAATCTGTGCCTGATATGCCTGACAACATGCTCTATCCAGTACCTGCTAAGCTTGCCACATCAACATCCAGTGGACAGCTGCCTAACCTCCTTGCTTTCAAAGCATGACTGTAACGTCATTATGAAAGACATTTCAAGGTTGTTTTAAAATTAAAATCCTTTTTAATATCTCCTTATTATATTTTCATACTAAAATACACACAGGGAAAACTGTCACCCAAAAAATAATTAGATGAAGACTTTGTTTAGTTTCTAACCATATGAACACATTAAAATTGTCCAGGAAATAGAATGGATAAGAAGGTGATGGCAAAATGTACATAACATATCCAAACAAAAAGAGAAAGAGAGACATAATATTTATAAAATGCTAGAACCACAGCCTACCTAATCTAGTATCAGTGTCAGTGCAATCGGTATTGGCAGTGTCAGCCAGAAGAAGGTACACAAAAACTTCTACAGGGTGGGTGATTTCCCTGGCGTTCTTGCAAGTGCCTTGTGTAGTAAAGGATTCCTAAGCAAGTTTTCAGATCAACAACTGGGAGGACCAATTTTGTGGTGGAAGGACAAGAAGCAACGGACTCAAATTGAAACAAGAGAGGTTCAGGCTGGATATAAAGAAAAACATTCTGACCTCGAGGGCAGTCAAGCAGTGGAGCAGGTTGCCAGTGAGGTTGTGCAGGATCCATCTTTGGAGGGTTAAGACCTGCCTTGAGAATGCCCTGAGCAGCCTTGTCTGATACCACAGATGGGCAAGAAGCTGGACCAGAGAGAGACCTGTAGCCCCTTCCCACCTGAGTGACTCTTTGATCCTATAATTGGAGACATTTAATAGAAATAGTAAGATATAAATAAATTAACTCAAACCTTCTCAAAGTGTTTGGTTGTTCTTAGGCCTTTCCCTAAAGATGACTCCGTTCAAACTGAATCACTTCGCTTAGTGAGTTTCTCCTGGTAACCCACTTCAGTGAGTCAACAGAAAATGATATTTTTTCCACTAACAACCCTCAGTAGTCACTCTTAATGTAAAGTAGCCCCATCAGAATTAAAACTAAGTGCCTAATGTTTGAATAACCTGACAGTTTAATAAATCTTCCTCTAAATACCCATTTGTAGACAGCTGCTTTTTTCTTGAAGCTAAAGTGTTAGTGTCTTTTATTGCCTGTTCCTTATATAAATAGCTTCAAACTGTTGGCTTCATGTATGTATTTTGAAAATTAGTTCTATTACTTAATTATATACTGTGAAAAAAATACATTTCTTGCCTTTAAGTTTTGTAAGTTCCTGAGAACTCAAAGTCTCAATTTCTTCAGTTCATACAATGTTGTTTCCAGCCTTTACTGCTTTAAAAGCTTCAGTCTCATTTTATTCTTTCTCTTCCCTTATCTAGCATACTAACCTATTCTCCAGAAAGTCAGAGTCTTCCCCTGGCTTCAACAGCTTTCCATCACCCATTTATGAGCTTCTTTACAAAACCAGTACACAATAAATATGTTTATATATGTATATAAAAATTAATATACACATCATCAGGTAAAGTATATACAATACCATTTTTACACAATGCCATTATAAATACATGTTGCTTATATGCAACAACACCAATATCTAAAATAGTATTACAATATTTCCAATTTTATTTTCTCTCCTTTTCTAAAGTAAGCTATTTCTATGGTATCTCTTGCATTTGTTAAACAGATTTTCACTGATTTCTCATGACAGTGATTGATTTTCTGAAGAGTAACAACAAATTTACTCTGAAATGTGTATGGACAATTATAATTGTTCTGTCCAGTTTTTTCTATCTTCTGTTTATGAACACTAGAGTAGCTATAACTCTGCTGAAGTAAATAAAATTACAATTTAAAACCGGTAAAGATTTAATCTGCTGAATTTATACCTACTCAGATGCCTATGATAAGACAAGATTGGTCTTTATTATAGTTTTCTCTGCTACTGAATAATTTAAATAACCAACTGACTCCCTATAGTCAGAACTATTTCAGATAATTTAAGCAATTTGTCAACCTGTTTTTATCCTGGAAATTGAGCACATATTCTTTGATTTCCTTGTTGAATATCTCTAAGCCAAAAAGGAAGGTGTTATCTCTGGCTAGCTTGAAAGTTGATTTAATTAAATTACTTTAATGTTCTATCAAACGAGGAAAGATTTAGCAACCAAAAACCTATCTTAAGGAGATGCAGGAAAGCCTGTCCCTGTTGAGATAATTTCTGAATTTATTCAGTCACTTCTACTTGGCTGCTCAGTAAGTCCAGTTTCACTCCAGTTCCAGTGGACTGACACAAATAAAAACTATCCATTATTCATGTAATGAAAATGTCAGTTCAGCCTGAGTTCTGAAACAGGAGAGGTTTTTCATCCTTTTCAGAATGTGTTTGCTGGACTTGTATCCTAGAAGATTATTTTTTTTTATTGTATATAGCCTTGGGAGAAATGCCCTTCTAGCCAGTATGTTTTTCTTCCTGTGTCACATTGGTCTCTGCAGATATATAAATTTCATTAACACAATTAAAAACCAATAAAAGTCTCTGTATCATGTACGCATACACTCAAAACAGCTATTTCTTTGGTAAACTCCTTGCCATAACCCTGCTGAGCCTGACTGCATTGCAATTTTGCTATTTGTAAAAGATTCCAAATCAACCCCTTACATCTTCCCACAGGTGATGGTTCTAGCTAAAATGTACAAGGAATACAGCTGCATTTTAGACTGCCATGGCTGCTGCTGACAGACTAACACGGTGATTAGAGCAACCGACATTTATTTTCAATCTTTTTAAAAAGGACTCCTGATCTTTTATAATTGTCAAGAAGGAATATTGCCTTGTGACTGTGCATCATTTTCCTGTTTTCTCTCTTTCTATCTGAATTCTCCAGTCAAAGTCTTTGGAGACAAAAATAAGTACGCTCAAAACCAGCAGTCATGATAGAGACGTCTCTTCAGTATTTGGGCAGTCAGAAAGTAAGGGAATCTTTTATCTTGCTAGTTTGTTTGTCAGAAACTAATGCAATAAAACATTTTTTTAGCTTTATTTACCTCTAAAAACTAACAGTTCAAAATGGCAAGAAAAAGCAGAAATGCCCTGAAGGCAGCTGAAAGAGCAGGTACATTGTTGTAGACTCTTGGGGAAATCAAACCTGATTCTTACCCACTGAAGGAAGCAATGTTGGTAAGACAGTTACAGAAGCTCGCTCTGCTGCAACTCTCTTGCTTGAGGTGTTGTGGTTTAAGATGTAAATGTAAACCAAAGGACTTTATCATTTTTTACTTAAAAATCTCAATTCCATTTTTTTTGCATTAGCAGTAGGTTTTTCCTAGGTTTCTGGCCTACATCCAGTTAAAACAACTATATATGACTACTTACCTAAACATTCTCTTTCTGCTCAGTTGATTATGGTATTATTCATTTTCTCTCCTGAAGTGCTGAAATACTTTTGTACACTATTAAAATGTTCCTTGCCTTCTCCCTGAGGTAGCTGCATTTCAATGATGAGTGATGTAATTCCTTCAATAGAATAGTCTGTAATTGGTTTGTAAAGTTTAGTATGCACTCTGGGACCTTTTCAGGAAGGGCTATAAACAAGTATCCATCATTCTTACTCCCTAACATGTCATCCCTGGACCTTTCCTTAGCAGGTCTAAAAATTCCACAGCTGTGATTAAATATTACCATGCCACAGTGTATTGAAGAAATGTCATGATGTAAGGGCAAGAATTTTCATCAGTCAGTAGGGAAGCAAGGAACTGAAAAAGGATTCAATCTATTCTCCTTAGAAATACAAAAGAAAGAACAGTGTGTAAAAACTAGCATTGGCTCATCTGAAGTATCTATGGAGAATGGGGAGACAAAAAGCTTTATTGGAGTATAAACTCCAAGGTTTGGCTTTTGGTATGGTTAGGGAACTCAGTAAAATAACTAGAAAGGGAAATGTAATTGGGAAATGTGACACACTTGTAAAAAGAAGTTAATTATCCAAAGACTAGAAATTAGCGACGTCCAAGTGTTCGTCACATCAACAGTAGCATAGTTCTTCACTTAATAGTCAGGGGAGCAGTAAAAATTTGATTTTACTTTTGACTTTGCTAAGTAATGAGCATGTTGTTTCAAGGGTGTCAAAGAAAATAACCTTACACGACTGGCCATGGAATAATTTAATATAGTTGAACCAAAGGATGAACAAAAATAGGTCTGTAACTAAAACTCACTACTCTAAAATTACAAGCTTTAATAATTAAGAGAATAATTGAATAAAACCAATCAAACTATGGAAGGGATTTCAGGATGTGAAATGTGAATTCAGGATGTGAATTCAGAATGTGAAAGATGTCTTAATTCAGGTAAGAAGGGGAAGAAAATATCTGATTGTGGTTAAAGGTGGAAGCAGGGGAATGAATGCTCACAGGAATAGGCTTCAAACCTAATTGGTTAAATAATCATCTCAAGCAAGACATGAATACGCAGTGTCAAAAAGTAATAATAAAAAGACTGATCCATAGAAAAGTTACGTTTTAGAGCTAGAAAATACAATGTAAAATAAGAATTGTTAAAACCAGTTTGAAAGTCTTAATGAACAAAACGTTTCGCATGTGCGTTCAAAAAGACAAGAAAGAAAGCAGCAGGACCTTTGTACAGTTAAGCTGGGATAATGATTAAAAACAACAGACCAATGATGATTTTGGCCATAATGGCAAAGGCAGTACATCTTGCTACATTACTGCAGTGTCTGTCTCCGTTTTTAAGAAAAATTAAGCCCAGCGACTGCCATGCAGATTTTGATGTGATATTAGGTGGAAAAGTATGAACTAAGCTGGAGATGATGGAATTGGCAGAGGAAACATGAAATTAACAAGAAACTGAATAAAGGTTAGATAGTAATACATCATACAGAACAGGAATGAGATCAGGTTAAAAGTAAGTCACTAATGGTGATTTCCTGAAAGATCAATCTTGGGGCTGATTTTACTTAGTGTTTTTATGAATATCCTTGACATCACTCTGATGACAACATGAAGTCAGGAGACATCATGCTGGGGGACAAAATGACCAGAACATGAGCAACAGGCATGCAAAGTGGACTAGTAAAAACAATAGAACAGTACAGAATTCTCACTTTATAGTGTGTTATTTGGAAACCATTGAGGGAAAGCTAAGGAAAAACAGCTGATCACAAAATGGTAAAAAACCACTTTTGCGTTGAAAATGCAGACATGGTCGTGGGATGTACCAGGAAAGCTCCAGGAGAGATAATGAAACCAGTAAATTCTGCAAAGCATCAGTAAGGTGTTACCTCGAGTATTTTGTACAAGTCACATTCAGAGTGAAGTCAGACTTGAATCCATACACAGAAAGTCTAAAAGAGCAGTAAGAGAAATGAAAAACGTCTCATGACAGGAAACATTTAAGAGCATGTCTTATTTAGTCAGGCAAAACAAAGGCTGATGAGAGCCTTTGTCTACAAATCCATCACGCAAAAACTATGAAAAGAACCGCTTCAACTTACCTACTTGCCAGAAGAATGAGTATAAAACCTATCACTATCGCACTTAGGCTGGGAATCACAGGGCTTCATTAGAGCACTAAGTGTTATAATAGCTTTTCATTAGAAATACTGATGGCAAGAAACCTAGCTACTTCTAGGAAGATACTTGCTCAGTTTAAGGAAGAGATTATATGATGTGGTTGCCTGCTGGACTACATAGGCAAAGAGATTTCTTCCAGACCTCTCTTAGCAGTTCTGTCCTTGCAGTGATCCTGGTGGCTCCAATTCCTTGGATGCACAGAAACAGAAGTATTCACAGGTCCAGCACAGGCCTACATCTCTTCCATGGAGGGCCAGGCACAGCCATGAAGTGTTTGAGAAGTTTACAGTGGAGACTTCTGAAGGCTGATGGGCAGCAAGGAAGTTATGGGTTAAGCATCACTGTATGACAAGAACAGCACTGAATTCCAAATGGAATAGAGCCATACAGCTTAGTTAGTGTAAACAAATGGTTATGATTCCTGTCAAGAACAATTTTTCATCTCCATAAAGCCTAGTTTAATAACATGGCACAGACACCACTGAAAATGGGAATATTAACTCTCCAACAATTTCCCAAAATTGAAATAGAATCTGTTTTGGCAAAAACAGTACAGTTGTCTACCAAGAAAAACATTTTAGGTAGTTATATAAGCAATAAAAATAAATGTTTTATAAAATTCACCCAGAAGGACTTATGAGTATTAAAAAAACCAATAATAATTAAACAGATTTCATGAAGTATGAAACAGCCAAAAATAACAACCAGTACAGCCGAAAATGAAGTCATTTCTTCTACTGCATTCCAAAGCCCGACCACCTGTAGAGATTAAAAAAATATATCCAAATAATTCATTGTCCTAATATGGATGCAGTGCAAGATTCTCTTACCATGACTTCATTTTACCAAAGTAACGGAATTTTATGCAGACTCAATATGTTTACAAGTACTTGTTTCTCTGGTGCAGAAGCAAATCACTGGGAAGACGGAGGGAATGAAGGAATATCTACCAGGTTTACTTTTGCATTAAAAAAGGGTATTGTCTCCAGACAGGTTCCTCCTCACTACAGCCCCCTGAAGCAGTCCTTCATGCTTCACTGGTGATGGAGGTAATTTAGGAAGAGCGGACATTATTAACCTCTGCCAGAACCCAGCATTCTGAGATAAAAGTGATAATCCTACTCTGCATTAGCCACAGGATTTCCAGTATAAGAAGCCATTGGTATCTTCCCACAAGTTAAGATCCAGTTCAGTCTGTATGCAGACACCATGTTGAAAGAAAGGATAACTCCTACCACAAGAGGTTCAGAAAAAAGCATGATTAGGACATAAATTAGGAGGCAAAAATGGTTAATTTTGTTGGCGAAATGAAGGTTGAGACGGATTATGACAACACTTTATATGGGGAATAAATTAGAAGAAAATAACTTTTTAAAATAAAAGATAATACTACTAGAAGATCAGCTCCATGAATAAATTTATTCCGGAAACTGAAGTTTTCTGAACCTTTGCGTTTCTATAATTGCTTTAAATGATAAGACAGTGAAGTAAGGAACCTAAACTGTTTAAAGATAAAGCTTGATAGATTAATTTCTGTGATCCTTGTGTTAAAATCTCCTCTTTGGATTTCTGATTGTTAATCTCTGGGTACTCGATTGCATTGACTTACCCCAAAGATTTGGTGTATAGAAAACTTGCTTACTACTGGCTGATCGTAATTCTTTGCATGTGTTTCTGGTGAATTAATTATGATTCTCCATAATTTCTGTTGGCTACTTGAAAAGGCATTGGCTTTGAGGCTAGAGTGGCACATTGATTTTCCTTGGAAATGTTGAGGATGGGCCACAGCTAAAGGCACCTGTAAGGCAGGATGCACCAATACTGAATTTTCAGCTAAGTCTTCCAGATACCCGGCTGGTGAGCTGGTGCCCAGCACTTGGGTTGATGGGGTGACACCAGTCACCACATCTGCAGTGAGAATGGAATTGTCCCCTGCTGTAAGAGTCATGGAGATTCAGCTGATCTTTGCTGATCTTTTCTTGCCTGTGGTGTGCAGCCATAGTCCTTTCTCTAAGAATTTACCCAAACAAATGTCTTCTTCCTTCAGGGACTAAGTATATTGATGACATCACTTTTTCCTCACGTGGGTATGGGGAACAGATGTTTTATGAAGTTTCAGGACAAAGCATCTGTTTCATAGTTCCTTGCAATGGAGGATAAAGTATCAGACCCCCTCTTGAAGCAGGAACTCCCTTTCTGTGTTTTCCTATATTCCTATACAAAGCTGACCTACGGTGGACATAGAAATAATCAGAATAAACCTAGCTTCAAATAGAGTTAGCTGCATTCATTAAGTGAGCTGCTCAAAAATCAAGTTGCTCTTCTGCAGGAACGGAAGATACCCTCAGTTTTAGAGAGGTCATTTACAGTTGTAAGTGAAAAATGGAAATCGGTTCTTTCCCTGGTTTGAGCCAAAAATGGAGGGTAGAAAATAAGACACACCTCAGTCTTTAAATACACATAAGTCAACAAATATTAACCTACTGGGTTAGCCATGGGGTTTTTGTTTGGTTGTTTTTTAATTCTTCTTTTCCAAAAACTGATGTTCTTTGAAATTGTTATAAAAATAGCATTTTAATATTCTGGCCTGCTTATTAGTGTCACCCTTTTCCTTCACTGCCCTAGCCATCCATCTCGCTCTCAGGATCTGCACATTCAGTGCATTAGCAACTGAACACAGGCATTTCATGGGATTGGAGCTTGTACCCCTCGCTGTCCTGCTTTTGGTCAGAATTTGTTTGTTCATGTTGTGTTTTGTTGTGTAGAGCAAACTATTAACCTGACCCATACCCTGAAATTTCCCCTCAATTCTTATTTTCTTCATTTCTGTTTGAATTCTGGAGTCCACAGGGTTGGACCTAGGGATGTTGCCAAGCAAAGGTGACAGTAAGGTAACTCCTCCATAACTGCAAACCCGAGCTTCGCCTAAGTGGAGCAGGAGCTCATCCCTGGACGCTTCGCTGTGCAATTGCGAGGACTTTGGAATCTTCCTCAGCCCCTTCCGCGTGGCTTCCCGCTAACATGCCGTGCACAGGCGGTGCTTCTGAGGATGGAACGGGATTCATGTGGGAACCCGGCACAAAAATCCCAGCCCAGAGCCGCAGGTCCCCTCCGCACCAGCCTGCACGGACCGCCAAGGCCGCCTGCTGTGGGGGCCCGCCACGCTCACCGACACCGGCTCAGCGAGGGTTTTTAACGCTGGGTCAGTGCAATCAGCCTGGCGGAACCCGACGCTGGGGCTCCCTGAGCACCGCAGCTTCCCCCGGAACCCAACGCCCGACCCCACCGCCGCTGAGGCCCGCCCGGCACCCGCCCCCGCC
>VZRW01011397.1:240637-277352 GCA_013398125.1 Aegotheles bennettii | reverse complement strand
TGGCAGCAGCCGGCGTTGGGATGTGGGGAAGAGCCCGCGAGTCGGCCCCGAGGAAGCTGCGGGCGGTGCGGGGCTGCTGGGGCCGCCGCTCCGGAGCCGCCGGCGCAGCCGCGGCAGAGGCCCCAGGGAGGTCCCGTGGCGCGGTGTCAGTGTGGAGTCGGCCGCCGCTGCCGTTCGGCCCGCGATCCATCCCTGCCTTCGCTGCGGGGCTGCGGGCCGCTCGAGTTGAGCCCGGTGCAGCAAACGTGTCACAACGGCTGTGGGAACGCGGCCTGTCCCGTTGGCCTTGTGTAGTTAAGGGAAAGGTCCCCGTCAGGCACGGGGTAACGTTCGTGCTCCCCGGAGCGGCTCCCGATGGCCCGGCACGGCCTGCGTGGGCACGGGCAGACCCGGCAGCCCGTGTGGGACAGCCATAACGGGGTGTCAGGGCCGCATGGCCGGTGAGTGTCTGGGCCCGCTCAGGAGAGGAGCACAGGGGGTGTCCTGACACCATCCCCACTCACTCTGCGGCTGTTGCAGTTTCTCTTACACGTTACAAATCAAAGTCACCCAGAGGTTTCTCTCTGTAGAGTCGAGGTCTGCCTGGAAATAGGGTCTGGATCTGGCGTGGTTTCGACATTCCTGGCTGCTTCCGTTATTGGACCCAGTGCTCTGTACATGTAAGTACAACAGCACTCACTTGGATGCAGTAACAAAGGACACCCATCCCTCACACATACACTTCTCATTTTCACGTCTTAAAAGATAGTATTTTCACAAAGAAACAGCAGCTCAGCCTACAGATGTGGAAATCGAAGCAAAGAGCCTAAACTATTTACTTCAGGTTCGGGTAACAATTAATTAGGCAGTCACACAACTAAATTCCTTTTTCCCACTTGTTAGACAAATTGCTAAGCTCACACTTGTGTTTGCTGGGTCGAATCCCAAATTTTAGCTGCTGAGCAGTCTCGCTGAGGTCTGATGACATAACATCAGTTACTTGGGTTATTTGGGCAGTAACTGGATTTTAGGAGAGACTTGTATGTGTATATATTTATGCAGAGCCAGCATTGAAAAGGAAATGCTATACTTCAGCTTTCAGGCAGTCATTAAAACTTCCAGTGCTGGATTACTGGCTATTTTTTGCTATTTACTTGCAAAGTAAAGGATGCCAGAAAGGTTATTTTCACTGAGGGTCATAAATCAGCATGTGGTTAACAAGTTTAAACTTCCAGATACAGTAGCCAGTAACTTACACTTTGTAATATTTTGCTTTTAGATGTACAGATATCAACCCCATGGCAGCTTACTGTACATTGGAGACAGCTCTGCTTAACAATGTTCACCTTCAGCCAGTCATTACTGACTTGGTAAGACAGATGTTTCAATAATATCTTGTTCACAGGTTTTGTAATTTTTAAATACTTTATATTCGAGATAGTGAAAAGTAACCATAAAATCTAGAGCAAACGTTCTCTTGATAAGCACGGATAAAAAAAAAGAAAATAACAAAATGCCAAAGTGTTTCTGAAAAAAGGGAAAAACAAAACTACTCAAGCTCTAAAATTCAAATTTAAGCTTTAAAAATTACTCTTAAAAAGAAATTACGTAGATATAGTTTGGAAAATGCTGTGCAAGGAAATCTGCAGTGACTTGACAATATGACAGCCCTTCCTCTACTGGTATGCAGTTATTGGTTCTCAGCTCTTTTTGATTTAATTAGAAACTCTGTTTTTATATTTTGTTTCTTATAAAATGTGATATACAGAGAAAAGCTTCTCATCTCTTTAGCAAGATATTTGTTTAAAATACCTTGAATGTTTAGAAACGATGATGAAGATAGGCAACAATAAATGTGATCTAAAATGGATGAACAACTGCTCATACTTGAGAACCGAACATCAGTTGTCACAGATTGGTTATTTTGGGTAACAAATGTTAACCGATGATAAATTCAAAATTCTTTCATATCTAACTTAAATTCTGAGTTGAGCAAGAATGAAGTACTACCTTTGTGTCCACTTATGTGTCTCTTGCTCTTCTACATCCCATCCATAACAGAGCCTTAAGACTACTGAAATTGTTCTGCTATCCACGGGTACTTCTTCCTGATGCTTCTCTTGCACATAGAAAGTAAAGTTTAATGTTCCTGAATCAGGCTGAAATGCTCAGAATATCCAGCACTATGTCACTATATATTTACAAAATGTTTGCATTCTTGATGCTTTCAATAACATAACAAAGAATCATCAACTTCATCTCTAGGTCAAAGGACTGACTCCGAGATTGAATGGGAAGGTAGATCTACTGCTATTTAATCCACCGTATGTGGTAACGCCTTCTGAAGAGGTAGGAAAAATTTGAAATGCACAATAAAAATGGTATATCTACTGTCAGGAGAGATGGCAAATCAAGTAAGTTCTGGTATGAAAACTGCAGGGCTTTTTGAAATAGTAAAGGATATTGTAGGACCAGCACTGTTGTAGTGAAAATTTACTAGAGCTGCAAATAAAGACTACATGGGAATAAGAATTGCTAGCTGCTCCTTTTGCTAGTTTCTCCATCAAGTATAAACCATGTAAGACTTCTGTTAGACATGGTAAGCATCCTCTGCTTACACCAAATCTGACTCAGAATCTCAGAGTCCCAGGAACACTTAAAGGGTTTACCGGCCACCTTCTGCTTGGCAGACAAGCTTGTAAAACACTACAAGAAAATACATACAAAGCATGTGACAAAATGTAGCTCTTTAATTCAGTTTAAGAATAGAACTCAAAACAAAAGTAGTGTGTTCATCATGCAGGAAGTAGCTTTGAAGTAACCTTGCTGCATAAACCAATCTGCTGAGTCAAAGTTGTCAGATTTCTAATGGCAGGCACCTAAAGGTAGAGATAATGGTGATATTTCTCTTACCACTGACACTCCTATCATTCTGTATTAAGACAATCTTTGCTTTCATTCTTCCTAGGTGGAAAGCCACGGAATAGAGGCATCCTGGGCTGGTGGCAAAAAGGGCAGAGAAGTAATGGATAGAATTTTTCCATTAGTACCAGACTTACTTTCACCAGGAGGATTATTCTACTTGGTCACAATTAAAGAAAACAATCCAGGTGATCGCTTTCCTCAGACCCTTGAATGTGCCAAACCAGATCTAACTGTATTAATCAAAATGTTGATCACAACAATGTTCTGTGGGTTATCAGACATCAGTAAACAAGAAAATGTTAGTACATAATATCAGCTGAATCTAACGTGGTGATAGCAACTGATTAAAGATCGACAGCATGTATTGAAATTCATGTAGGTATTCTAGGTCATTTTTCAGAAATGCTACAGGCAGCTAGAGTGTATCCGCATGCTTCATGTGAACTGTGGCATCTCTGCAGGCTCTTGTGCTTCTCGTCTTTCAAGTTTGTGCAGGTGTCTAATCTACAGAGGGACTTTTACATAACCCATGCCTTTTGGAATCCTCTATCTGAATTCATGCCCTGTGCATCCAGTGTATGGTGAGCTAGACAAAAAATACAAGCAAATTTACCAAAACCAAGAACTCTCTAGGCTAGTTTGGAAAATGGTAATACGTAGGTCCTGAGCCAACAAGCACCTCTGCAAGACTTCAGTTCCAAGTCTGAAAGGTGACTGTAAATCTTCTGAACTAAGCAAGAAAGCCAGGCCAACCCTTTCTCCTGAGAGAGAACAGTGTTGTAAATGTAAAAGCCAAAAGTCTTTAGTTGGAAATGTGACGTCTTTTATTTTGATGTGCATAGAAAAAGGATTCAGACCTGCTCCTTCTGATCTAATGCATAATGGCTGTATGTTATCAAGTAGTTTCAAGAAGATTATTCTTTCACACCTGATTCATTAGGCAGCTTTTGGGAGAAGGTGCTACTAATTCCAGTCTCCTACATTGCTATTAATAATACCAAAAATACAGAACTTCAGTTAGTACATTGTAAGCTTTGTTCTTGGTGGAAGATTACTTTGCATAAAAATTCCTGTCTGAAAGAGTAAGAGGACACAGTTTATAATTTCTGCTTTACAACATGCTTGGTAGATACTTTAGCACTGCCTCTTACAGCCTATTTCTGTTATGAACTCTGTTGTAATACTTCAACTTTCCATTTCAGATGAAATTCTGGAAATGATGAAGAAATGTGGCTTAGAAGGTACACAAGTACTTAACAGGCAAGCAGGACAAGAGATGCTTACTGTCCTCAAATTTAGGAAGTCTTGAGAACTACTCTTAACCTTCCATATCCTTGGCATGCAGAAAGTTGAACAAAGAGTACTCAAGTTGTCAAATCAATTTTAAAGTCAGGATTCTCACCCTCTTAAGGTGTATCCTCACTTCCTGATTACCACAGTGAAACTGATCAAGACTATTTTTATTCTGGATGTTAACCAGCTGTAATCTGTTGTCAGAGGTACAGCTGTCCTCTGGCTATCCACAGGACATTGGGGGGGGAACTGTGAAATACCCTACCACATTGCATTTGCACTTCAGCACTGAAGACTTTTTTCTTTATACATAGGTATTTGTCTATTTGTCATTGCATCTTATTAAAATAACATACCTGATATAATCATACCTGATATAATTATTCCTGTTTTAATAGCTAGTCTGTACCTATGCCAGGTTTAAAGGAATATTTGGAATCAGTATTACTCATTTTGATGTAGTATCAGGCACTGGTAAAGGTCTAAGGAACAATTACTGAGTTTGTTCCTAGAGTAAGGAAACAATGTAGTAAGTGTGGCTCAAGAACTGAGACAAATGCAAGGTGTTAACTCTCCTGAAGTCTTCTGGACAAAATGTTGTGGTGATTGTGCTCCCTTTTATGCTGTTTTACATGGGGGTACTACTATAGAGATGTAGATGAAGAGCTTTCATCCATGAAAAGGTATTGGGGGGTGGGGGGAAAGCAGATGCTATTGAAAAGGTCAGGTAGCTGAAAATAATGGCAGTTAACCAAAGAAGTGAAACAAAGTCCTCTCTCAAAATCTTTATTCAAAGTCAGAAGCTATTTTTGACCACCAGACCCTGCAGCTTCCTCCCAGTGCCCTCAGAAGGTTCTAATACTGCATTGTCCAAGCAGCATTATGAGAAGTGCTGTGTGGTGGGCACAGGCTTTTGAGACAGATGTTTTACTCACATGCAGCACAAAGGTAGAGACCCTTCAAGTATGCAGCACCAGTAGCCCTGGCTGGGAGAATGTATTCAAAGAAAATGACCTTTAAAGGTTTGTGTCAACAGAAACTTTTCATGATGTTGCTATAAAGCATTCACTAGCTCTTTTATGGGAACTAAGGTCCAAGGGTTTTTTTGTAGAATGCTAAGGCACTGAAAAAATTGTTCCATTCAAGACTTCAGAACTAAACTTATGACTGTACTTGCCCAGCTTGTACAAACATGAAAAGTTTCTTCACGTTTTGATCTGACCATCCAAAATACTTCTCTAGGAGATTGAAAAAAGGAGGTTTTGGACAGGCAGAATAAGATGTGAGAAGGGTAGGTACCATCTGCAGAAACATGTGACTGCAAACCTAACTAGGCCATTTGAGGTATTTTACCCCACTGGATTGTGAGAAGCTGCTTTTGACTGGCATAAAAGTTGTTCCATCCTGAAAAAAATACAAAAAAGACTGAACAGCAGGAAACGTGCAGTGGTGATTGTTTTACATCCTAAGAGTCACCATTCCCCAGCTTAGATGACTACTGAAGAGCAACACTGCAATTCAGTTCAACAATTCAAACACAGGTAATGCATCTCCTTCAGTAACTCTGTCTTTTTTTTATATATAAACATGAATGGAAACACAAACACACAGTAGGAGAGTTTAGAGGGAAGATTCAGGCATGTTAAGGATGTTACTAAGTATTTATACAAGAAATTCTAGTACTTGAAAATACTGAGTCTAAAAAAATGCATGTCATTGACCAAAGTGAGGCTAGACTCAGAACTTTGTAGAGTCTTACTTTCTGAGTAACTTCTCTAAAGAATGTTGAAATTGAGAAACTGAGAGGAAACTATGTGGCTAACTGAAATAGCGTGTTTCCACAGTTCTACACCTGAGAATTTAAGCAAAGTTTTCTTCTTGCAGCTTACCAACCAGTCAGTTATGGGAAGTCATTATTTCAATTTGATTGCCTCCTGCTCCTAGAACCTTTTTGACTTGATGTCAGATACAAAGCCATACTTTTTTGTCCAGTCTTCCCTTACAAAACTGTAAGGAGAAGAGGTTTTAATGCTTAGTGATTTTGCTTTTGTGTAGCATCATGGTTTTTGAGATTGTAATTACAGCCGTAGGGCTGTCTGAATGAACCAAATGCCTTCATCCTTAGATGAAGATCTAGTTTTATGTTGTTAACCACTTTTGCTAACAAAGTTAGGTTGCTGAGCAAGTCATAATATCAAGACAATTTGAAGATGTACTCAAAAAGTGTAACAGAATCAAACTACAAGTTTAACAAAAGGAAGTTTTAGTTAATTTGTCTAGCTTTTAGTTATAACTAAAGAATTAGTTTTAAAAGAGGTAATCAAAGATAAACAAGCAGTCATCTGGCACAGCAGGTTACAGTGCTCAACAGTGTAGTTAGTTTTCAATTATAAAGGACAGAATAATGAAAATCAGAACAGAAAGCATAATCAAACATAACATGCTTTCAACAAAAAGCAATTGCACTGGACTGTCTTAACAACTGGATATTTTAACAAGAAAACATACGTGTCCACTTTAATAAATCATGAGCCAATTCTCCTGACCACATTGTTGCTGTGTGCTGCAACTTTAGTGGAAGCACTTAACAAAATGCAATCCAAGTAAGTACACAGGCAAGTTCTGCAAGAACCCATTTCTATTATGCTACCATCATGCTAGTGAAGACTGGGACCTAGTGATAGTCCAGGTACATTCCTTTTAATTTTGGAACTTGCTGTGTCTACACAGAGGCCTGCATATACATTCAGCATTTGCCAGGGCACACCTATTCCCTTCTCCTAGAAGACCACAGTATGCAATCTAGAGTTTTTGGAGGCATAATGCTGCATTCCATGCAGATAAGAATAAGCCACGTGGTAGATACAATCTTAATATTTAGTGTCAAACTTGCCAAGAAGCAAGCAAAACTTCTGCTCCCCCAGTCCCCAGGGCACTGCTCTGTCAAGCAAGCACCAGTGTCAAAAGACATACTGTTGTTTTGCGAGCCCCTGCACTTCTTTGTTCTAGCAGAACCAAGACGAAAGCTACACAAGGCTGTTCCTAGTAGACAATTTCCAAGTTAGGGTCTGATAGAAGAGTTTAAGATGTCTCTTTTCAAGCAATACCTGGTAACCACAACTAGCCTTCAAATCAGTTATTGCACTTGCAAGTAAGTCATTTAGAATAACCAGTTGTGTCTGGAACAAAGGGATGCAATGGAGATGATCCTGTAGGTTTAGTATCAGTAATTATGAAAGCAATACAGCTTGCTCCTTAACCCGTGTTTTCAGTTATACCTTTTCAATACTAATTTTAAATCCTTTCCATTCTCTCTCTCAAAAAAAATGTAAGGGAATTTCTCTTTCGGAAGCTTAGTGTTACCTATTTAAAATACAGCCCTTAAATTATCAACAGCTAAAAATCATTTCTAGAGCTGTCACCTCAAAAGGACCAACTTTGAGAAAACACACAGAATCTAAGAAAACCAGCTGTTGAGGTACAGCCAATTGAGTACGCTATCAACTTGGCATCTGAAAATTTATACTATTAATTTCTGAAAGTTTATCACACAGAGGAAGAGAGAGCAATCCAGAGACTACAGATTGATAAAAGTAATTTATTCCTCCCCTTTTATTGACTTTTCAAAGAAATCCACTATAAATACCATCCAAGTTAGAATGTATTAGTATGCTACTGCTGTTAAAAAAAAAAGCATGAAAAAACCTTACAATTGAAGACAATATTGACAGATGTATCAGAATTTATGTTCACTTAGAGTCAGTATTATGGGACAGTGGAAATACAGTGTACATTCAGTGATGGTTAATTTGCCAGCAAGTGAAGACATTAATTGAAATAATTAATTGATCAGTGTGTATGCCTTCTCTTTAAATGTCAATCACCAATAAATAGGTATTATTTTTTACTGTCATGCAGGAATGATCCTATTCTCTCTACTTGAGCTTCTGAGTTTTCATGTTTTCATGTTTTAAAGTTCTGGATGGCTAAGGTTTTCTGGGAAAATGAGACTGTTAAAAGTGAAAGCTCAGTTTATAAGCATGTTAATTTAGAGCATGCTATGTTTAAATGCTATGCTTTAATAGAAGGCTATCACGCTAGTTCCATGCCTTAATATCTAACAGCAACAACATTCTTTTTTCCCATTTATTCACCATGTCAGAATATACCTAAAATGAGAGATTTTATTCACCTATGCTGTGGCTTAAAACACCACTTTTCAGATATAACTCTGCATTATTTCTCAATTTTTAATGTAACTCAATACCCTAAAAATATACAAATTAAAATAAAATATTCTTATATATTTCTTTATATCAAACAAGAATCTTCAAACTTACAAAAAACAGTCCAGAGGTAAATATGTGTCATATCCCACTAATCAAGAATTTAAAGTAACTGACATTATTCCAAGTTCGCTTTTTTCAACAGTTTATTGCCTCCTTTTCACTTATTACTTCACTCACAGAAAGAAGAAAGACGGTTTAATATCAGAAAAATGTCTCTCGGCAGAGTGGACAGGTGGATTTGTTGCTGGATGTGAACCATTTGTACTGAAAGAGAAATACACCTTGCTTAATATACAAATGCAAGCTGAGTGTCAGGAACACTGGTTTATCACCAGCGATAACCGTTATTTGCCAGTGAATATAACTATCAGAACATTAATTATACTTTAAAAGAAGCCCAAGAAATAGTAAAAAAAACCCACCTTTTTTACTTGTGTATGTATGCATATATACACATATGTATATACATATTACACACACAGACAATACTAAAGCTTTATTCTAAAAAAACTGACACAAAGGAATTCTCATCCAGTCTCATTTTAGACTAAAAAGCTAGTGTTTTGTGTAAGGCCACACAGATGCCAACCTGTTCCAGTATACTCTAACCATATAACCAATGCCCATGATGACTTGGATACAGTTAAATGTTAATTATCCAGATCAGCATAGTTTACTAAAAAGCATGCTGCATAAATTAAAATTTAACCTTTTCTATTCCCATAACTGAGTTGATAGCAACAAGATTCTGTCACTACACCCTATGTAGATGTAATAGCTTATGTCATAGTGAACACAAAACTGACAGTTACTATCTGTGAAGTGTAGCAACCCCTCTCTCATTACATGCCCTTACAGCTTAGTACAAAACCTATACAATAATTTATGAGTTCAGTTAATCTCAGGTACTCCAATGACATAAGGGAGAATTGATGGTATTACAATAGAAGCTCCTGGTTCAAACTATAAATGGATATTTTACCTATTAAAAAAAAATTACTCTAGGTACTTACCAAGCAAGCTGAATGAAACTTTTTCTTGCATGTTCTGCAAGCTTTTTTGGGAAGAGAATAGTTGGAACCATGAATGACTGAAAAACAGATCATGCAATCTTCAACACCCTCAAAACGTTTATCCACGTTGTTTTTCCACAAAGATAAGCCTTCCATAATACTTCCATTCTAACAGAGGGAAAAGAGCTGTTAATACCGCAGAATGTAGGCAAGCATTCATCACAATGAAAAGAACATACTTAGCAGCACTTAAATCAAGATTTTAACATTTTCAATCACTGTTTTGTTTTGTTCTAACCACAGATGGTTAGAACTTCAGCAACCACCAGTCTTTTAGAGAATTTAATGTACTGGGTTTTTTGGGTTTGGTTTTGTTTTGGGTTTTTTCCTCAAACTATAGCTGAGATGGCATTGCCACATGGGACAAACACTGGCCCATGTCTGAAGAGATCTAAATTTTCAACTTTGGCTATGGATTTACATCTCTGTTTCAGCATCTGGACAAAAGCAGATGGTAAGAGTGACCAATTCTATGAAGTCCTTTGAGATCTACTGATGATATCCATTATACAAATCTAAGTAATATTACCTTACTAGGAATATATTTCTATTATCAGGTCTCTTTAATTTTTCAAAACTATGGGCTTTCTCTAAACTCACCTGATGTGTAAGATATGTGCTTAACTGTAGCATCCAATTGCGCCATTGCTGTACAGCTACACCAACCCTCTTTCCACTCTCAACTGTTATGGAACCCAGTGGGTAATTTGATGGGAGCTGTATTATTAGCTCAATAAATATATCATCAATTGAATAGGTAGCAATGACTTCCCGTGCTGCAGACCGAGCTTTTACCTATGAAAAAGATGCATCTATTAAAATCTCCACAGAGAAATACACACCATCTCTAGTCTTATATATATATATAAAGTCTTATATATATATATAAAGTCTTATATATATATATATATATATAAATGCTTAATTACACACACTAAATAGTTCTTAGACCAGGAAAATGCTTTTCTCAAAGAAAACAAAAATCCACTCATATCTTGGCAAACCAAAAGGAAATTACCAGCTATTTTTCAGTCTACCAATTGATTACCTTTTTTAATAAACGAAAAAGAAGTGGAAGGTGTTTCAAAAAGATGGACCCAATTTCAAAGCATCTTGCCATTTTCCTTTGAAGTGCATGGTCGACCTGTGCTCTTCCCCTTACAGAAACAGCCGGTTTCCTCAAACTGTCGGTACCAACGACAAATGCTCTTTGGCATTAGCAGATCAATGCCAAAACGCTGCTGAAATACACACTGCACCTCAATTACAGATTCAGTCTTGCTGAGTTGCAGAACACAAAACGCTTTGTGTTGCAGAGTCACCATCTTGCCAATGGCTGAGGCTGGGGGCTGTTTATGCACTGGAAGAGGCATCCAGCAGTTTGAAACTCTATATGCCCTGACTTTTCAAGTGGTAAAAGTTTCATTTGTGGGCGGTTCCTGGTTGCAGGGATAGTGATTTCAAATTGGGTCCATCTTTTTTAAACACCCTGTATGTTGAGAGCAGTATCTTCCACTTACTTCCTCAACTTCTCCAACATCATAAACCCCATTATTTTCTGTTTTTTTCCAAACAGAATATTAGTAAACATCAACTTTATATATAGATACCAGGCTAAATTATGTTTTCATCAGTCATTTAAACAACATAAATGCAATCATTGTAATCATCTGCAAAAATGCAAACATTGTAATAGAGTCTTGTTCTGAGAATTAACGTTTCTTAAAATGTTTGCAAAAATCTCAATAAATAAAAAGACAAAAAGCCTTACTAACCGTCATGCCATTAAATAACTGTGTGCTAGTCTGAACAGAAGATATTTCCTGTGAAGAAAGCACGCTGCTGACATATTTGCTTGTAAATTTATCTACAACATTGAAGACCCGTTTCTCACAGCTATTCCACCAAAGCCTGACCATGGCTGGCAAATCTTTCAGTGTTATATGATACACAGAGCAGGCTAAGTGCGGAATCTGGGATGACAGGGCTCCTGTCCCTGGGAGGGAAAGAAAGAATGTTGAAATACTCTAACACATTAGTCACAAATGTTGGTTTCTCCACACCACACACAGATTTTGATACCAACATAACTGTGGTAACTGGAATTTCATGTACTGCTCCTGTATTTGCTACTTTAAGTGATTGTTCGACTCTGCCTTTCTCCATATAGTCTGGTTTCTTCGTTTCTTAGGCTAGCACTTCACAACTGGGAACTCATCTTCTGATTTTGAGATGAACTCTAGGTGGACTACCAGAAATTAAGAATACTTTTATATTCTAGAGATGAAAAACTGCTCACTTCAGAGTGAACGAACAGTAAAATGATTGGAGCATGTCTGAGGTTTGCAGTGTTTTATCAAAGTGCATAAAGAGATAAGACAAGTCTTTCTCCTGGGACGTCATGTTAGTAATTCTTTCTTACTGTCATCCAGATAAACTGTAATGCAACATACAGTGATGTTCAAGCAGAACTTAAGAAATGAGAAATCAGTATCTTCGTTTACATCTATAGATCATGAAAGTAACATTTTCACTGAAGTAACTTTCAAAACTGTTTCTCTTTATCGTATTTCTCAACTAAAAAAAAACAGTGTATCTTCCCAGTTGATTAACTGGGTCTTTTGAATAGGTAGTGAAATCAACACACAATTTAACATGTCAAACATTTAAAAAAATAATTTTTTAAAGTTTTTTTTATATATGTATTAAAATACAAGAAAAAAAATAGAAATTCCATTTCGCATTTAAAAAAAATATCTAGAAGCAATGGAGAAGTCCTAGAATAAACCACACATTTTTAGTATTTTAGAATCTTTGCACACATTCAGGATCCAGATAGTAGCAATGTACTATTTCTGCTCTAAGTGAATAATCTAAGCATTTCCTGGTTTGAATTTTTTTCTTGATTTTTCTGACAAACATTTCAGCCTTGGTTAAACTTCAAATCGGGAATGTTAGCCAAAGATTTTTAAATGTATGTATTTGTGTGTGTGCGTGTGTGTCTATTTTATGAGTAATATTTTCTAATTAATTATTTTTAAGCAGAAAAGCATATTTAAACTTCAGCAATATGAAAAGTCTCAAATGCACAAATACAATTTTTACTAACCTTTGACATCTAAATGAAGCTCTTCAGTAAAGAAGGTTTTGGTGTCCTTATTTGGAACTTCTGAAGTCGACCCAGAAAAGACAGGATTTTCAGGCATAAGCCTGAACAGGTGATAAAGCAGTTTATTCAAGCTTTTAGTTCTTCTAAGGTATTGTGAGTAGAGAACTCGCAGCTGATAGTGTTAAAAAAAAAAAACCACAAAATACAGATAAGACTTAACAAATACAGCTTACTCTGTAAATAATACACAGGTTTCTGTAGGGAGGAAAAGCAAGACTGATTCAGAACAAGTGTTCAGAAGAGTGATTTAGTTCTCTGCACCATTTTGAATGATTAAAAGATCATAAAATGTAGCAAGCTTCTTTGAAAATGCCAGAAAGAATCTGCAGTTAATGAATCTTAACTCTTTATTACTCTAGTACTACCACCCTTAACTATTGCAGTACAGAAATGTAAGTCTACTGATGCTTTCAGAATTCCACAAAACCAAGATACATAATTAAAGGAATAAAAAGGGTGGATGAAACTTCAGAGATTCAAATCAAACAAGCACATTAAGAAATTCAGTTGAAAGGAAAAGACTCTGAAGATATACCTGAGAAGAAGCTGCTTTGAAGAAAGCTAAGGTTAACTTCCAAGTGAGAAGATATCCTAGAACAAGGCAGAACTCATCACTCAGGGGCTGAATAACTGCAAATTCTCCAACTGGAATGCATTCCAGGGTGTTTTCTAGCAAAAGTTCTTGAGTGGCCAGGACAGACATAAGAGCTGCTGGAGGTGATCTATGGAAAAATGTTATCCGGCATAGTAAACTCAGATCTTCAGCACTGCATTAACTGCATTTATATTCACAGCTTTCCTATAAACGTGTTAGTAAATCCAGGTATGTAGAATATAAAATGGGCCTTTTACTAAGGAAAATTTACTTTCAGATTCACACTTTAGTCCTAGATTTCAATTTATTTTTTCTTTAGGAAATGGACAGTTGGTATTTTTACCTCTGGCAAGGTGAACATAAACTGAATGCTGATCACTTAATCTGAAAGTGGCCTGTAGCTGAGTTGACTTAACCTACACCATGGACAGCTGGTTTGCTTGCTTTTGTTCTTCAAGCTGTATAAAGCCTCCAGGTGTTTTGTATAAAGGACCCAGCAGTCTAGTAAAAATCCATCAAGATTTTACAATATAGAGCATACATGTTGCACTTACTCTAGTAACTCTACCTAGAAAACAACTGCAAATACTGTTTCCAGTGTAGCACAAAGGCAGAATTAAACAGTGAATATTTTCAATATTTATAACCCTACTGACATAGCCATGTCATTTTTCTTTTAACATCTCCTGACAGGCGATGACTATGACGCAAATCCCAACTCTCATAACACATTTTAAAAATATGGAAGACAGTCATAAAAAAACATGAGGAAAAATTACACACAATGCCAACTCCTCCTCTTCATCACCATAAGATTTGAGATCTTCATCATCAAATTTAGGCAATTCAGGCATTAATCTATAGAAATATGGAAAGGAAATCAGATTTAACTTTTACTATTTTAATATGTGATGCATAGTTCTTTACTTCTCAATGTCAACACTAAATATAATAAAAAATGACAATTATTTCCTAATAACAACACAGAATCTTAAAGATTAATGTCACCATTGCAAGTTGGTTCCTAAATGACAGTAGCCAATTAGCATGTAGCTTTGCTCAGTTCTTTTCTAGACCTTTATGCTTCCTGAGAAATGCTAAAATAAACATCTCTACATCAGAATAAAGCAATTGCAACTTTATGCCACAGTACAAGTGGGAGATAATGGTAGCTTCTTATGCTTAAGCCATCTGCTTCCCAGTCCGCGTTTTGAGCAGTCAAATGCATACTATTTTTCAAATTCTGTATTCTCTCTTTTTGTATTAGAGATACCCAAAAAGTTGACAAGAATACTACACATTTTTATTCACTTTAATTTTCTTATCTAAACTACTGAAAATAAAAAGGCCATACTATTTAGTGCTACTGTCAGACCCAAATCAAATCTGGAATATTTACGTTTACATTTTAGGATTCTCTGAATGTTAAAATAGGAGCTAAAAATAAATAGCTTTGTAGTTATCTATGTAACTATTGTACAGAAAATAAAATTCTATCTTCATGTACTGCAGAAAAATTTCTCAGTCAGCTTATACAATTAAATTTAGCATTCATAGATTTATACAGTGGTCTCCAATAGAGAACACAAATTGCCCAGTTAAGGATTTTCTCCCATAATGGAACATGACTTTGCTAAACACATCTATAAGTGCATGCTCTACAGCAGATTTAAAAAAAAAAAAAGAAGTGGGGAGGGAAGGTGAGGGGAGTGAGAAATTTGTTGATTCTTACTTATATAGCATATGGTAGACAGAAATCTGTACAGGTCTAGCCTGAAAAAGCAACAATGGAGATAATGTATTTAGTAGAGTCTGGAGTTTATCTGGAAGATTTGTTTTCTGGCCTGCAACAAACTTCGCTGGCAATTTATGGTTTAACAACTGGTCCTTTGAAATGTACTTTAGAGCTTCACCCAAAGACGTTAATACAGAGTTCTGAAAGGAGCCTTCAGATGCAGTTTTGATTTCTCCTATTTAAAACAGAGAAAGACAAGCTGTGATACAGAATGCATGTATGATATCATAAACAAGCATTACTAGAAATAACTCCAGATTCTGCTTATCAGAATCCACCTAATCTTAAAAGACCCAATGATAAGCTCGATAACTTTTCTAATTAGCATATAAGTGTTCAAAAAAGTGTTTTTATAAGCTATGTTGACACAATATTCCTACAAATTCAAAAAAAATGGTCCATCAAGTTCTATTTTGGAAAAGCCTGCAGGTACCACTACTACCCTCTTTGCCATGAACTTGCCTGTGACTTTCACCAACAAAGGTAACAGCAAATTGTGAATTCCCTCAGAAAAGAATTCTTTCCATTCACTGATCAAGTTCACAGGAAGGTTTTCAGTAGTTTCAGGAGCTGCAGCTTCAAAGTCAGCACTAAGGGCAGATGCCAAGTCACAACTGACACAAGCGAAAATCTGCACAAGCGGGACATGATAAAGCGAATGGTTTTCACTCGTTGTCTAGAAGGAAAAAAAAAAGAAATATTTCTTAACTATAAATTTGCTTTAAAATACCTGTTTCACATTCCCTGTCTATGCCAGTAAGTGTAATTTCAAAGAGGACTCAATTGCAAAGACCATTTTAAAATTATTTCCGGGAAAAAACCAAAACTGTTTAAAAACATAATCTGTATTTAAGTAAGACTTGCTGAAATTTTTTTCCAACTGTCATCAGCATTTAGAATCCTGGATTGCTTCATTTATATGACCTTCCTTGTAAGGAAAGAACAGAAAGAAACTGCCACCAAGTGGATTCTAATAGAAATGTATGCAGCTGTAGCTTATCTGGAACACTTGTGCAGCCAGGTGAGCCAAAACTGATATGTGAAGTGCTCTCACTTTTGTCTCCCAAAGATAAAAGCCATACCAATACCATGCTTGTATTTCCATACTGCAGAAGAAAATTGGCAATGCACTGTTGTAAACTGGAAATTATTGAAGTGGTGATCAGGGGAATGTTTCCTTTCCCCCAGCATAGCTCCCTCTTTTTATTTTTACTAGTTTCACCCAAAAAAACAATATAATTAAGTATTAAAAATATTCCCAAGCACTTAATCTATGCAACAAGTTTTTCATACAAGTTTGCTGCTTGGGTTTTTTTGAATTAAAAAATAAAAATAAAAAGACAGTTTTGAGGGACATACAGCATAGGTAAGAGGATTACTCCTGAGACCAAGAAAGACTACGCAGAAGTTTCCAGCCTGCTTTTAAAAGTGTGTGGTGACAGAGGGTTCTGTAATTATAAAACAAACAAACAAAAGCTAGAGTGTGACAGATTCTGTATCTCTATTTGATTAATAAGGAAGTCGTCAGCTGTTCACTCTGGACCTGTTTTCTAACAGCGTTAGCATACAATTTTGATGCTTCGTGTGATCATTTAGATACCAAAATACACATACTGCTTTTCACTCCGTTAATTATTTGTGTGTCATATTAGACTTTGGTCTAAAAGGGATATTTTTCAACACAGAAACCTACAGCAGACACATTTCAAAGTTATTCTTCAATTATCAATGCCATTACTAAAAATCACATTACTTTAAGGGGGAGGTAATTTCATCTCCACAGAGAAAGAGAAGATCAGAACTGCTTGTGCTTTTAAGCCACTCATGATCTTCATAAAAGTTTAATGAAGGATTTCATGCAATTCTTTTGAACATTGTGTCAAATATTTGCTAAACTGAGATAACTATGTGACTGGCATATCGAGAGAATAATCTAAGTACATCAAAACGAGGTGGAACATTAGCACTTACGCAGTAGGTGAAAGTTACTTTCTTAGTTCTGTATTTTGATTGAGGTGCTTTTTAAAATAGGTTATCTTTTAAGTGCTAAGTACACAGCTATTGATCATTACTCTAAACAACTAGAAAGTTAACACACACACTAGACAAAACAAAGTTAAAACTGTTAAGATGATTGTGTTTTAAACTAAGTAAGAAGCATTAAGAGTACTCTGATTTCCATTCCTCTTGGCAATCCTCCTGCATCCTTGTTCAAATTTAATTGCTGCCTGGCATAGCTTCTACAGTGTTTTATCATCCTGATATCCAACTTTTCACTTTGTGAATAGATAGGTGAACTTTCAACATACAGCTTTCAAAGACCTAGGATACAATGTCAATCAGACAGCCCTGGAAGATTATAAAAGTTTAGGTTATTTCATAGCTGATTTTTTTAATCCAGTCACCCCTGCATCAGTCCAGTAGATTCAGAGGGCATCAGAAGGATCCTATTAAAAGCTGCAATGCAATGGTTAATAGTAGTCTCTGTCATATTACCTCTAACCAAGCCAGCATGGAGCACATGATAAAGTCCCATTCATTATCGGCCAAAGGAGCTGTAGAGTACTTCAGCAACAAGGGAAGGTATCGGATCATCTCTATGTTGAAACCAAGCAACTGAGCACTTGTTTCTTTCAGATTGCTGCAATGAAAATACAACTAAAGCTTACATATCTTCACGTTGTAGAAATGAGTATTTATATTCTTGCCTTCACTTCTCCTCTTAGGACAAATTAGTCTTGCACCAGGGTCCGCCCTATGTGCTTTTGGTACTCTGTCTTTCAAAGTTAGAGTACTACATTAGCTGCCAATTCCTAGTCAGTCAGTCAACATGTACAAACTAGTCTATCAGAGCTACTTGCTCATTTGTATGTTCTACAGATTGCTAAAACTGTACAATTTACATATTCACTCAAGTAATATACTTACTTTGAAATTTAGCAATTTTAACAAAACCAACGCAGGAAAAAGAATCATTTCCATTACCAATTTTAAAAACAAAATATAAGCCCTTAAGTGTCCAACTAGTGTACATTTGTTTGTGACTTTGTTGCCTAAATTTTTCTCACTGTACTAAGTGAACCTCAGTGTATTTTTACTCCTTCCTGGAGGCTTTCCAAGTTACATTTTCAGGTCCAGAATTTCAAAAAACAGACACCTAAGTTTGGTATCCAACTTTTCTTTCTGCTTCCTAAACAAGCAATCAGAATTTGCAACTAAATATCCAGCAGCACCTACAAAAGTTGGTCAGTTCTGAATGCTTTTGAAAACAGTTGACATCCAGGTACATTATAAAAAGCTCCTAGTTGCCCAGCCTTCAACCACCCAGGTAATTTCCTTCAGTATGAGTTATTAAATCCTTAAAGACAGGTATATTAAACTGAGGGATGCAGTTCTACAAAGGCTTAAAAACATACCGTTAGAGCAGATGGTGGCAGTTGTAACTTACAAATTTATTATGCTGATTTTGAGTTAATTACCACTCTGTATTTTTAAACTTGTTTTAGAAATTAAAGAAAGTCAAATTAACTCAAAGTGGCACCCACCAACTAAAGAGGAAGCTGTCCTCATTATTGCTTCTCCAAGATATTATGATTTTTAGTATTCCAGGTAGTAGGTGATCACAATCAATACTTCTGTCATTCAAGCAGGAGTTCAAAATGGAAAGACACCCAAATGCTCCTATAACATCATAAAAATTATCATACTCAGTAAGTCTTCATTATCAAGACAAAACAAACAAAAATATGTATCCATTTACTAGATCTTTTTATTTGAACTTAACATTAATATCACAGGATAGTGTAGATTAATACCTAAGCTTTCTTCTTTGAAAACTTAATCCAGAGATGCCATTGTTTAACCAAAAATACTATATCCAACCCAAACTTTTAAAAAAGAAACAAAACAAAAAAAACTTTCAAACGAACAAAAACTCCTACAAAATTGTTGGTTTATACAATTAACAAAAAGGAAAAATATCTGCTAAGATTTAAATGTATTTGTGCTACTGAAAATGTAGTATGCTAAGCAATAATTTGGACAGATAATTAAAAAATTGGAATTCACACATCTCAGTTACATTATTAGTGTGTGTTAATTTTTACTTTCAGAACGAAGTACTACCCTTGCATTAGTACTGTTTTCCATTTTAAAGGAAAACTGCATGTATCTAGACTTCTTGGAGAACAAGAACTTTTCTTACAAGCATGATAATAGAAAACTGAGTTAAAGTACCATTTATGCATAGTAAAAATGAACAAAACCCCCACTTCACTTAAGCAGCAGAGCAATGATTTATAAGAACTTTACCAGAACTTTCTTGATCTGAAAAAAACCCTAAAACTTGAATGGTAAGTTCAAGTACAACCTACATCACACTTAAAGGGAAAAATATGCGAACTGAGAAGACACTTCTTTCTAGGAAAAACAATACTACTATAGTTAACATATTTTTTCTAAAAGCAAACGTTATTACAAAATAGTGTTCTTAAATTCTAATGAAGTGAACTGAGATGAGAACATACTCACCATCAGTGTTGGAAAGCTCTGTCTGTGCGCATGTCATGAGTTTGGCCACACAGTGGAAGACAAGTTCTCTCTTTTCTTCCTCGATCAAAAAAGGTGATAGACACTGGAGTGTATGCAGTCTGCCCTCTGTTAATGGCAGAAACCTGTTCATACAAGCAAAACATCAAGAATGAAACAAAACCAAAAGTTTCACTAGTAAACAAAATGTCAATTAGTACATAATAATATATTATATTTTATGATGTAACTAATCCCATACACTAAACTGAGTCTCATTTTTACATATCATACGCATATATTACCAAATTTTCAGTCTTAGAGTGTCATTCATCAGAATCAGTATCATTTAACATTATCAACATTTGCAACAAACGAAAAGATTTAGGCAGCAGTATTAAGGTACCCTTCTGTTGTCTTAAACAGTTGTTTCATCTCACAGGATACGGTATTTTCCACTCGAATCACTTTAGCCATCGTTAAGGACCAGAGTCTTCCATGTTCCTCTGATCTTCAAAGAAGAAAGACTCTGCTTAACATACACGTATATGCACAATTCACAACAAAAGCATTTGGATAAAGTTTGAATCAATACACATAAGGAAATATGGCAGTACTTTATACAATGTAAAATATGAAGACAGAGTTATGGGCTGTTCCACTTGTTCTTACATACCTATCAAATATTGTTTGCTGAAGGCTAGTTGTATTACTAAGTGTACTGAACTTCTCAAACGTGATGTGCATTTCTTCCAACATATGAAGATATTCCAGAAACAGTTCAGGAGGATTCTCCAATTCTTCTATCCATTGTAATGAGTACAACAGCTCTGCAACTAATTAAACAAAGGTTGTTGTTTACAAACAACTGCTTAATATATTGAGTGCATAAACAAGAAGTTTCAGGTCGAAATTTCATTGGGTTTTGTTGTGTTTTTAAAGCACATTTTTAATGCATTAAAAAGATGGCATTTATATGCAATCTCAGAGCATGAACTGGATATGTATCATTGCATCACAAAATACAAGAGAATTAATGCTACAATAATCTATTCTAGATGTTCAGGAAATTTTAAAGCAAAACAAGCATGACAAAAACTAACTCCACTCTATTCTCTCTTTTTTTTTTCTAATATATATAGTTTCTTGCAGACAAGGCAATCAAACAAAATTTTATGCTGATAGTTAGCATGCAATTTCTTCATTAGCTTACAAAGACCCACACTGAACAATTACACATCTAATCACAGTGAGACTTTTGGAGATAGAAGTGTTAATTTAATAATGCTGGCTCTAACTTGAGCATTCCATAAATATAAAGAAACAAGATTCCACCTGGTGGAATTGGGAAAAATTGCTGCCTCAAAGTATCTTTACATTATGTCTAAATACTCAAAGAGTTTATTTGATAGCATAGATACAGTTTGTATCGCCCACTCATGCCAGCGCACCATGTGTCTTGGCAATGAACGACTTTGAACTTCATAAATTCAAACTTCTTCAATTTCAAAGTTCTGTAGAGATAACACATATATAATCACAAAAGGTCCTAGAAAGATAAACACTATACTTGTGCATACTTATACTTTTAAAGGAGAACTAAAAAAAAAAGGCAAAACAAACAACAAAAGGCAAAAGGATGTTTTCACATACCTATATGCCAAACTCCTAATAATTTCTAATCTTCAGGTTAATTTGCAACTACTATAAATCAAATTCCTTTAAGTTTTACTATTGTAACTTACTTATATTGTCAGTTTTCTTTCTTTCAGCATCATCATTCCCACAGACTATACCATTTTCCAATACAAGTAGCATCATTTTACTTAATAAGGCTGAAGTACACAGATGGCCTGGAAGTTTAGTTGTGCCAGACAGCTTGACACATGATACCAGAGGTTCACAATTCATACTAAGCCTTCCTTCCAGGAGAGGTTTGTGCATCCACTGTAATATGTGCATAAAAAGAATATGAACAAATAATTGACGTTTTAATGATGCATAGAAGGGTTATGATCTATTCAACCTTGAAAATTCAGAACTATAAAAATTAACCATGAAAGACACAAATTAACACCAAAAGCACAATGGTGAGAATGACCCACTCCAGCATATTAAAACCCTAAATTCACAGCTGCAACATGAAGCTGCACTGCTGCCTAAGAAATAAATATGTATCTTTACAACTCTGTGTTTTACAATAACTACTAAGGTTACTGAAGATCAGTGGTCGGACAGGAAATTTGTGTCCTTCCCCACTCTCCACTCTATTTACGTCAGCATTTTGTTGATAGCGCATCATGTTCCTCTGCAGATATTGGTGTCTTTCACAAAGTTTATCTCATAGAAGAATTAACTTAAAGATAAGAACATCTTCATGATGTATATTCTGTCAAACAAAATTCCTGAGTTGTAAAGTTGCTGCTGTTGCATGCAGGAAAGGGTAATTGCATAGATTCTGATTTTCTCCAGTAGTCCTGGATGGGGTCATAAGCATACAGATTTTGGCCTCTGTCATGGACAGAGGCTGAAAATAACCTCGTCACAGACATACACGTATTCATAACTGCAGTGCCATGTCAAAATAAAGAATGCCTATTACCCCAGAGGATAGATATTTGAGGTAAGATTGACTACTATATGCAAGTCCATTATCATTTTCATACCTCAGTGGATAGAGACTTGTGCAGTTTCTCCCACTCAGTTTTGTTTGGCGTGACGTGCTCAACATAAGCTCCCACAAGATATCCAGATTGCTCATCAGCTTCCATGAGCTTTGACAACAAATCACTAACTGCAGAGATCAAAACCTTAAGGCTGAGAAAAGGAGAAAACACTGCAAACAAGTGGCACTATCCAGTAAATGCAAGCTGCCTTATTTTATACTAATTCAATGCTATATACATTGTATCAATGCTATATACACACAATACCAATGGCATTTTAAGCTATGCTCTATGGCACAGTTCTCACCTCTTGACAGGCTGAAAAAAACTCTCAGTAACACAGATACCAATTAAATAAAGAATAGCACAGCATGTTTAGCAGAACAACATATTATGAAATGGACATGAATACCACAATTACCTTTTAACATCCAAAGAGGAAGACTGAATTTGATTCTTGACCCACAGTGCACATTTATGCAAGAAGGTACTCTGTTTCTGCATACTCCGAAGTTGACGCACCAGTGAATTTACACCAGACATCCAAGTGTGTTTTAATTTACATACAAGTAAATCTATTGCAGGGAAAAGGAAAAACAACAAACAGACAAGGAAAACCACCACGAGCAGGTAAACTCAAATCACAACCTTCAGCATACAGCAACAATCACACGTCTAAAGGTCCTAGAGCAGGAAAAAAATTGGTTAACATGCAGTAACTATCAGGGGCAAATATACAGGTTTCTTGCTGTAGAGCAACTTTAAATTAACTCTGACACATAGGTAATATTTTATCTGAGAATGAGTGATGTTCCTGTTGCCTACTACAATATATCCATATGGTCTTCAAAATTGCAGATCTTTTTAAAAATACTGAAATACTGAATATTCACATCAATACTCCTTTGCAAAGCATCAGTGGTTTTCTGGTTAGTGTTGTCCTGGTTCACTTCTATGACAACACTGCAACATTTCCACCTTTGTATGTCAGTAAATGTGTACATCAATTTATCACTCAAATTCTGCATTCAAATAATATAAATTAGGACCTTAGTCTGAAAAGGAGACACTGGTGGAAAGAGGAATGGGTTGCAGTTTGTCAGAGCAACTTGACCAATATAAATGGTTTCAGAATAAATATATGTACCTTTAATGCAGTGACTGCACATATTTTTTTCATAGGATCCTCACATTGTAGAATGAACAAAAAAGAAAAGCTCATTCTTTGTACTTCAGAGACTTTAAATAATTTATGCAATGCTTCAGAAGTATGGAATATCACAGCATCAAAGATAGCTGAAGCATAGGGATACTAACACCAAAAGAGTTTAAAATCCTTGTAAAGATGTAGAGGATAATGTTTAGTAGTAACTACTGGTATTGTAAATTAAAGCACAAGTTTTCATGTCAGCTACAGCTGCAAGCGTTCAATGTCTGTGAAGTTAATATTCTACCATATACCTGAATCTGCTTCATGAAAAAGAAGAATTTAGATGTAATAATCAACAACAAAAAAAGTTTGGTTGAAGTTCTTTTTCCAAATTACCTGTTAAGTGCATGGCATCCTGCCTCTGAGCACACAACTGGAAGACAGTAAGCAGCAAGTCTTCTGAGGATGGCATCAGCAAACACCCTTTAACTGAGCTGAAAAAGCTTGAGGCTACATCGCAGATGAAAGATACTGACGGTTCAGTATTTCCAGCTTCAGAAAGATCCTTAGCTTTAGACAGAGCTGCTTGAAGTTTATCAATAATCCTTTCAACAAAAGTTTCACCAATCAAAGATTCTGGGGGGGAGAGAAAATAGACAGCATTTAATGATTACCTGATAATCATAATCATAGGCACCACATTAATGTGTACTGACTTGTTTTTTATGCACTAATTCTGAATACAAAATAAAATGCAAAGTAGTTTCAGTCTAAAGTATACCTAAACTTTCTTATTCCACAGTCATCTAGGATCACCTAGCCAGTTTCACATTGCTAAGTATCCTTTCTCTAAACCAGCTGAAGCATCTCAGACAAAAGGTATATAAAATAGAGCACATGCAGGGTGATCCCTTCACCTTTTATGCCTTCCTAGCTTCTGACAATCAACTGAGAGTCAGAGATTATACATGGATCACTGCATATAATTAACCCAATCAGACCAACCTTCCATGAATACGCTTAGTCCCTTTCACACAGTATCAAAGTAGGCTAATCCCATTTATCCTCAAACTCCTCAGCACCCTGTAGCAATGAGTTCCATTATTTAATTCTGAACTCTTAAAGAAGTATACTTTTCTCTTTCCTCAAGCCTGCTGTCTTAACATGTGTAGGCAGCCTCAGGCTCTTCCATTTAAAGAATCAATGAAAAATGTCTTCCAATTAGCTTTTCCCATACAAATTATGGTTTTATGGCTCTTCACCACAAATCCATTCCCAACCATTTTCACTGCTAGCCTGTTTCATTGCCTGGCCACCATTTATTGCCACTGTATTTGCCTAACCATCCCTGACATCTTTTTTGGGCATATTCTAATTCTCACACCTTTTTCCAAAAGCATATAGATGTCTATTACAGTGACCAAAACTACAGGCAGTATTCAAGATACTGACATACCAATGCTATAATTTTCATTTGTCCTCTGTTCTTTTCACAGCAGCATCTAATAACCTGTCCTTTTTTAACACTGAGCACCAACCTGCCACTTACAGGGAATGCGTGAAGACCTCTTTTCTGAGTTTTAACAGCTCAGAGCCTACCATCAAACAGATACAATTATAATTGTGTTCTTTCCATGTATACTTTTGGTATTTATCGGTTTAAAATTACGATGTTACTGATACAAGTTAGTGTTTACAAAATTAAACTGGATGTGGTTAATCGGCCCGGGTAAAGAAAAAAAAAAAACAAACAAAAACAAAGCAAAAGAAAAAAAAAGAAAGCCTAGATGCTACAAATTAAGTATTCTGGAAGGCCTCAAATTCCTTTCAACTTTCTACAAAGCCTAAGTGTGGCATTTACACTTCACAAAGTCCAAGGAATAAATATTCTTACCATTTTTAATGTGTTGCGACAACACTAAGCTCAGGAGGGTCCACCTTTCTGAAGAGGATGATTCTGATGAGGCTGCTGTAGGTTTTAAACCCAGGTGACACAGATCATCTGCCAGCATTACAAGTCTTTCTCCAAGTGTATCTCCTTTCAGCCAGTCAGAGACTAAGGAAAGTTTTGCTGTGCTTGAGCATGCCTAAACCACAAGAAAATCATTCTAATAATCTTTTGAGAGTATTAATTTTTATTACTAACTAAGCATAAGGTTGGTATTTCAAACCTGCACACACACAGTGGGAATCGTATCATCTGTCATAAACAGTAAGTCTCTAGGTGTTTACATCTGCAGCAATCCCCCAGATTTCTTTCTGGTCAGAGACAGCAACTTATGGCTAGGACAGAGCTCTGCTTCAGAGTGAAACAAGTCACCTTATGAAAGCTCTTCATTTTCCTTTTTTCTAACTATAGAGCTCAGGGAATGCCTACATTGGAGTTATCTTTCTAACTTTTGGATGACCAAGTTGGCCGACATAAAATTCATTCACAGCATTGTAAGTTCTCTAAAAAGAAATGGAAGGTCATAAATCAGAAAAACATTATTTTCATGATAAGCCATTATAAGTTACAAAGTCATAAAAACTGAGGATTCCTAAAATACACAGTATCCATGAAGAAAGATATTATGGTCAACACACTGGACTGTCGATTGAATTTCTTGTCCAAAAATTTGTAATATACTTCATATTTCATCCCAGCCAATCACTTAAATGTCAGCCTCTCAATATCCCATGTGAAAAAATAGTATACTGACTTTTCCTTGCAAGCACAATGTTAGGGTGATGATACAAATAATAATTTTAATTATTTAAATTATTGGTTTAACACCTAACTCCATTCTCTCTAGCTTAGAAGGGATGACCAGAAACAAATCAGGAATCCCTCTGGCTCAAAGAGCAAAATGATCATAGAAGGGACAAACATGCTTTTGTTTTGTATCATCATTTCATTTCTAAGACTGTCCCCAGATTCAAATGCAGTTACAACAAACACCACTCTGAAACTACTACTACAAGATTTTCAAACCATGGAAATTATCACTACTTAAATAAATTAAAAAAAACACATTCAGAAACATCTAACACTCAAAGCTAACACCAGGGAAATATTCAAAACTGCAAAACAAGAACAAAAAAACATTAAGAGCTACCTTTTGAATTATCTGGAGAAAAATAATCCATTCTAGATCCATCTGAAAAGAAAAATAAAATTCCACAATATTTAGCAAATTATTTGCTGAACAGGAAGCATTTAATACCATTTTAACTGTCTTAACAACTTTATTTTCTGCAGGGAATAAGCAGATGTTGCTAAGTTTCAGTAACAAAGTTATTGATTATATTTTTTTGGTTTCCAAGTGTTTCTCTACCACACAGATCAATAAGGGACTGTATTTATAACAAAGGCTACTGATGACTAGCATAAAAGCACGCTGTATAAAGAAGCAAGAGATGTTGCCTTTTTTTTTTAAAAATTATTTATACCATATAGAAAGGGACATATGTCGTAACATTTCACACCCAGCACTGTCACATCAACCTTTCCTAAATCTACCTTCCTTAGGCTGAACTTATCCAAGTTCATGTAGAGGATCTTCCATTCCACAGCCCCAAAATTAAATTAACCAACCACAGCTCACAAGAAGAGTAGTCACTTTGTTAAAACAAATGACAAAATGTACAAGCCATACCTCCATTAAATCATCAAGAATTATTTTCCTTTCATCCTTGTTGCAACAATTGAGCACACTGTACAAAATATCAACCAGAAAATGGGTGTCCTTCCTCCAGTCTTCTTTCAGCCAAGTTATTAAATTCATATACAGGAATTGTACAGACGGACTTTCATAATGAGCTTTAATTCTGTTTTGGGATTCAGCTTGAGCAGGGCTTGCATGATTTCCCTGCTCTAAAAGTACTTGGAAAACTCTGTTTGCAGAAAAAGATTTCAGCAGGGCAGCCAGAAATTTCAGATGCTGTTCTGACTTCTGTTCGTTGACATACACAATACTCAGTTCAGCAAGGTTGCAGACTAAATTCTCTAAAGGTTCTTTCCTTAGAAGTGAACTATGCTGCCAGCCAGCCTGTATTTCAGAGTCACAATTTCTCACTTCTGTGAGCTGTCCATTCTCACTGTTTCTCTCAGATTCATCCTCATCTGTAAATCTGATTTTTAGAGATTTTCTGTTGTTTGGCTTTGTAGCACTCTTTGGATTGTGAAAAATTTCTAGCATACCAGATATGGCAAACAATATTTTCTCATCAGCATCCAACGTATCAACATGAAGTACACACATTTTTAAAAGATGGTCCCAAAAAATTGACAACAGTTTCTGCAAAATTTCATTTGTGCCATCATCACTGGAGAGTTCTGCTTTAGCTTCCCAGGAGCTCAGTGTTTCTGCTATCTGATAAAATAATGGTCCATTTTGTAACCTGGGCTCCTTAAGTACAGCATTGGTAAGAGGAATTAGCTATAAAAACAACAAAAAAACACCATTAAATAACACTGATCTAACTAGATAATTTTATTCTTTATAATACCAGGAAATTCTAGAATGTTGAAAAACATTCCAGAAGCAGTTCCAAAAACATCATAATTACTCATGCTTAAACACTTAATAAAAATATACAGGGAGTAATGCCTTTTTTTTTCAAAACATCATTTCAACTGCATAGTAAGGGATGATTTTATAGAAAGGAAAAAATTTACTAAATTCAGTAACGTTATTTTTTCCACAAAATCCACTGAAATTTTCAACAGAGAAGTAAATCCTCACAGAAATGCAGGTTTTTCTTTAACTTTGAATTACTAAATGTACACACAACAATATTAAGTATTTCTAGTAAATACCTGGTCATATATAAGCATTTGATGGATTTGTCTTTGGTCATCTTCTTCATCTATTTTCTGTAGTATGGCAAAGCGCAGACATTCCATAAATGCAGTTATAATTGCTGAACATTCCGAAGGGCTGGCTATTGCTCGCTCACTTGACAACCTATTTAAAAGCACCATTGGAGGAAAGACATGCTCAGTCATGTGTGCTTCTGAGAAACCCAGTATGTAGGTAATGAATGTAACCTTGGCTATGTTGTTCTTATCCAGACAACACCAATATGAGAATATAGAACCTTAGAAACATTGATAGGAGCCAGACCAAAACAAATTCAATAGGACACATTCAAAAAGCCAAAACAATACATCCAGGCATTTAATATAACCTGCATTAAAGTAACTTTTTCATCTAATTTTAGCATTCATAAGAATGTATCTATGTAAACAGAGGAAACATATCCAGTCAAGTATCATTTCAGCTGTTTATCAAAACTCCTTTGCAATTTTCTACGCACACCACAGAGGTTTAGAAGCTGGCACTTTCTTTCATTACAGGAAAAAAAGAAAACAAAGCTAAAACAAAAAGTCACCAAAAGACAGTTTCACCATAGCCAGTTTGAGTCGGAACAACTGAGATTTGTTTGCTTTTAATGAAAATTAGACCACACAAATTGCCATACAAATCCTACAACCATTTCACTACTTGTAATAAAACTCTCTGCACTTTTCAAAACCAACCCATATGTGATTCTTCTCCAAGAGCTCTGCTAATGGCAATGCCAACATCAATAGCGAACTGATTTTTTTTCAAATATAACTTATTTTACTCTTTCACATAATAACTTATATATGCTTTTGAGTACACAATGCACATGCTTCTATTTAAATTAGATTGATAGAAAGTTGGGTTTGATGTATTTTAAAGGCAAAAATTATAGCAGTTTCAATCCTTTAAAAATCAGTATCATAAGAATTAAAGCTCCTGCATATATGAAATTTCAAAATCACAATGTTAATCCCCAATTACCTCTGTAATAATTACACACTGGTGAGAAGAACCTGGCATCTTCAAAGCCACTCTTGATTTTATATTACTTTCCTATTAATTAAGGAAAGATAAGGAGGCTTAAGGTAAGCAAGATGTAATACTAATCAAAAAGAAGGCTGAAGGTTTAAGAAGACAGTGACAGCCACAAAGGACTGAATCAAGGTTTGGATATTTAGAAGAATTTTCAAAATACTATTTTCAAATATCATAGTTAAAACAGTCTTTTCTCAAATAAACAATGAACACATATTTAAATATCCTCAAGCCAAATGATGTTAGGTATCTTTAAATGGTTAAAGAAGTTTAGTTCTCCTACTTCCAAATGTAAAAGAGACTGATTTCAAATAAATAAATAAATAAATTGTACATACCCTTGAATTATAGCACTGAAAAAAGTTCGGAAATAATCCAGCTTTGGTTCTGCAATGCCAGGAGGTACCTTGCTAATGAACGGCAAGAGATTCGGGTATATAACGGTAGCTAGCCCTCGTCCACCTTCTCGAAGCACTGCCCATAGCTTTGGTAGAACTCCCTTTTTGGCATTTACATGACTCCAACAGTCCTACAGAAAGAAATACACTTACTGTAAATTAAATGAGAATGAGAGGAAATGGCTTCAAGTTGTGCCAGGGAAGGTTTAGGTTGGGTATTAGGAAAAATTTCTGCACTGGAACAGGCTGCCCAGGGAAGTGGTGGAGTCACTGTCCCTGGAGGTGTTTAAAAGACGTGTAGATGTGGTGCTTAGGGACATGGTTTAGTGGTTGGACTTGGCAGTGCAGGGTTAATGGTTGGACCTAAAGGTCTTTTCCAACCAAAACAACTCTAGGATTCTATGTTGCCTTGGAAGATCTCCCAAGCTCGTTTAGAATATCCTATATTGTAGCTGAAACAAGTCATTGTAAAATTTAAGTTCACTTGCCAGTATTCTTAAAAACCACTTCCTCCCTATTTCAGCTTTTGAATGTAAGTAGTAAACGTGAAGTAACTATTTCTGTATTGTTTAAAATCAATGATCCTTGCTTGTTAGCAAACTTCAATTAAAGGCTTCTCTTTAGTAATGCTTCAAGGATGCTTCATAAAAATCATTATTGTAGTTGGTCCTATACTTAATTCTGAGTTACTATTTTTTAAAATATGCAATAATTTCAAAATTCTAACTTTAGAAGCATCACTAACTTCAAAACTCCCCTCAAAAATCTTCTGATGGTTACAAAACACTTCGGCACTTTTCCCCCACACCCCAAAGATTTTGTCACCTGATCTGATTTATCATAGTTCCAAATGCCTATACTTATAGCAAGGGGAACAAAAACTTTTTTTCCTCATAAACTGTTACAGTTTATCACCAGTTACAAAAGAGACCTGCAGCATTAAACCCTCAAATCTTCCCAGACCATGGCAACTCCACTCATCCTGCTAACAAATTCAAACCTGGTATTTCATTTATATTTAACAAAAAAACCCTCCAAACTTTATAGAAACAAGCATTAAATTATAAGGGGAAATAAGCAAACAAAAAAAATGCACTGCAGGTCATTTTTGTAATTGTCTAACCAAGAAAAAGGTTTTAAGTATTACTGTACCATTAGTAACTGTTTTAATCAAAGGGATTCAGACAAATTTAATTAAACTCATGAAACAACTCTGATTTTCAGACATGCTGGACACAATATATTTGCAAGTTACACTGAAACCCTAAGGAGGAAAAAGGAGCAAGTAGCATTGATAAGTTCATGTTACTAATGATAAAGAAAACCCAGTCAAGCTGTTCTTCCTAATTCTACACACAGAACAATGGCACTTGATGGGAAGTTAAATTCACAAAAATATCTACCCCTTCAGTGTCCCACATTACCTCAATAGTGGCAATAGCATAAAGTACAGCTTCCCAAAGAGCAGGACACACCACTGCATCGCTGTCATCAATGCTGAGAAGAACAGCAGGACAAATTCGTGGTGCTTCAGCTTTCACCAGCTCAGGCAAGTACTGGCAAAAAGCAGAAGCCAGCTCAAAGAAAGCTGAGCGAATCTGACATAGGACACAGAAAAACAAAATTTTAGTCAAATGACAACACTTTGTCACTACATGTAGTCTATAAGATTCCTTTTCAAGTCGCTGTAACCCACAACACGTGGTCTCCATATTTTATCACATCATTAAAGGTTTAAACGTTATTAAAAGAAGAGAAATTATTTGATAAGCCTGTCTAATATTTAAAAGTAATTTGATTAGTGATAAAACATTTAGAAACAAATTCATTTTAATATACTTCAAGAAGCCTGTTTTCCCAAAAGCACCGTAAAATTTTTTTCACAAAATACTGCCAGAACCCATTCATCACTCTATGTACTATTGAAGACTAATAAAATGGTTTTAAAAAATGAAAATCCAAAAGCACTATGAACACATGCAGTAAGCTGACACAGTTTGTATCTTTTACATGAATTTGAAATGACAGCAGATTGCCAAGAAGTAGATGATGGTGACACAGAAATAACAAATTCGCCTATTTGGCAAATTTTAAAGCAATATTGTCTATTAAAAGCCTAAAAATTTGAAGGCTGTTTCAAACATAATTCAGCTAAGTACAAAGTCCATTCTTGTAGAATACAAGTAATTAATACTGGCTTAGGTTCAGTGTATTATCTTTAAATAAAACCAACCAAAATAAAGAAGAAACAAAAAAGTCACCTGTGGTATGCTGTGTTTGCCGTATTTCCAAAATTTGTTCTGGGACAGAAGTGACATTAACTTTTCCTCCAATGAATGCACCTCTTTCTTTGGCAACATGCTAAGCAATTTTTTTAAAGCTAATAAGGAACAGGTCAGAATCCGGAAAAATTTGGCTTCCCTTTCTTCCTCTGGTACAGTTCTCGGAAAACAAAACAAAAAAATTTTGTAGTGAACCATAAATAAATCAGTAGGCTTCTCAAGCTCTTATAAACGGTCTAAACTAAACTGTCTTCAGTTTTTCTGTGTTTTTCTTTTGGTTTTAAATGCCAGCAATGTAAAAATGTAAACTTTCCACAGGTTCCAGTGCTACCAAAGTACATTATAAAGTGTTAGAGTTTCAAGTCATCTGATCTTCCAGCTATGCTACTCCTAAAGATGCTACTCTTAAAAGAGCTGAAACAAGAATTAGACAACTGATAACACTTTCAAAACCATTTATACCTTAGTCCCAAAGAAAGTTGCTGGGATCTGCACTCAAGTAACTAGTCTTGAAACAGAACTAAATGCCTCCAGGGACAGATAAACCAATACAGACCAAGACTTAAACCATATACATTAAAGCAGGCTAACATACTGGGGGTCACTGAGTGTATCAGGCGTTTCTTTCAGCAGGTGATCTTGTAGTACCTATTGGAAAAAAAATACATATATACACATGAGAATCCAGTACTTCATGTGAATAATATAGTCTACACATTATTCAGAAATAGCTCTACAATAAAACTCCAAAACCTCTGAGTCAAGTCTTTTAAGGACCTTTCAGACAGGCTAGTGAACAAGTACATCATTTAATTGATTCCTGCTGAACATAGTAACTGTGGTACTGTTTGAATCAAGACTTCATAATACTTTGTAAATTGCAGTATTATGACAACAGGCTTCTGGTAAACAGAAGTCAAAATGAGATAAAACAAAATGGTTAAGTATGCATATGATAAAACAACAATGCAAACTTTCACCTTTCTAAATTCAGTCACAATCACAGAATGTTAGGGGTTGGAAGGGACCTCGAAAGATCATCTAATCCAACGACAGAGCAGGACACACAGGAATGCATCCAGTCGGGTTTTGAATGTCTCCATAGAAGGAGACTCCACAACCTCTCTGGGCAGCCTGTTCCCAGCGCTCTGTCACTTTCACAGTGAAAGAGTTCTTCCTTATGTTCACCCGGAACCTCCTATGTTCCAACTTGCACCATTCCCCCTTGTCCTATCACTGGACATCACTGAGAAGAGCCTGTCTCCATCCTCCAATTCAGTCTCCTTCAGTCAATTCAGTTTCCTCTATGACTGGCAGAACAGCACCAGCCTTGGTCAGAACACAACTTGCAGAGGCTCTCTGAAACACTGCTTAGCATTCTTTAATCCTCTACCACTGCAGCTAAACTACTACGGCATCACTATTTCACCTGTCAGCAACACTACATAATGACTGAGCATCATTACACAGAAATGCATACAAGAAAATTCACTTCATAACCATTCCTCTGGTTCCAGTCATTTTAACCGCAAGTCAGAAACATAGAGGAAGTGTCTTTGCCTCAGTCTTCTCTTCACATTAGCAGGAGTAAAGTTTCAGGTGAGAAAGAAATTTAACCATGAAGAATAAATGGGGGCAGGATGAATTTGAAACTTGTAATAAAAGTTGACATATACTCAACACAAAGCGTTAGAGAAATACTTAAGTACAAACTCACATTAAGAATCTCATCTTTACAGAATGCTAAGGCTTCAGGTTGTTTGCTTGGAGGAAAAGCTTTTTCAAAAGCTACTTTTGCAGCAGAAGCAGCAGGGGAGTAAGTGTCACACTGAGCAATCAGCCAGTATCCCATGATACTTTTTAAGTAAGGAGCTAAATGTTTCTTTACTTTAAGAATCAGTTGCTCAAAAGACTGCTGAGTTGCTTCTCGAACACGGCGATCATGATCCTGTTAAAGAAAAAAAAAAAGAGAGAGAAAAAGGTTTATTGTTTTTAGAAATGTGTTTTTGATGGCAGGTACTTCAAAGCAGAAGTGATGACCAAAAAACAGCTCTCTCTTTTTCAGCTATTTTCGCATTGAATCAGGCTACACGGATTTGAACAGCAGCAAATCTTGGTATCCCTAGGTAAGGGGAGGGTCCTAACTCAGCAGCATCATACTCCCCACGTGTTAGACATTCAAAATTGTAACCTTCTCCTGATAGCCCTAACTACCATTTCTACTTCCATTTTATACAAACATCTAACAGAAAGGCAAGAGAAACAGGAAGCACTGAAGACACTTTTTGGATTAAAACAATCATAAGCCTATATAAACTGTGCATTATTTGAGTATGAATTTACAACATAATGACTTTGTGTTCTTGGCTCCTAAAAGAAATACTACGAATTGCTCTAACAGATCAGAATAATGATTCATTTTGTCCAGTATCATGTTTCCAACAGTAGCCAGTCCAAAGATTTGGAGATGTATTAAATATATTAGAAAATTATGGATTATCTGTCTATGTATGGTCTTTTCATGCTTGCAGGGAGAGGATGCTTCATTTGAGGGGTTTTATTGTGAGCTTTTTTGTGAGATTTTTTGTTTTGTTTTGTGGGTTTTTTTTAATATTAAGTCTGGTCAGATATTAGTCCCAGTTTATAATAGTTTTATAATTATGTTAAATGAACAGTACATTCTCTTCAGCCATTCTGTAATCTACTTAAAAGCACTTTTCATAAGAAATACCTTTTCATCTTTTTATCATAAAGGTCTAACAAACAGGTATCTCCATCCAGCAAGTACAGCTCAGGCATCAACAGTTCAAAATTCCACCCACTGCCAACACTGAAACACCTCCACAGTAAAGAACGCTATTTTCCATCAACTTCGTACTTTTCTTAGAACAAGCCAGTAATTACAAGAAAGTTAGGTACATCAATAAAGGCTGCCTTAAAGGTTTTCACAGCAAGTATCCAGAGAAGTTTTTCATTTCAATACTTTAATACTTACTAGTGAGATTTTACAATAAATTCTCGGCCAGTAAGGAAGAACTCCTTTAACAACTTCCGCTTCTCTTTCCTTGCACATTGTCCCGAACTCTTGCATAGCCTGAAATCAAGATATCAAGAGCATGATTCAAGAAGTCAGGTAACTTCTGTAATTTACCAGCTTCTACCAGACATCGCAACTCTCTTTTTCATAAATCAGTGAATTTCTTCCAATTGACCCTCAATAGAGCTAGTTTTATGAATGCTCCGTCAGCATTGTGTGATCAACCTTCTTATAAGTCCTCAAAGATACCTTCTGGATCACAGTTCTAGCAAATTTACCAATATGAAATTAGTGTTAGCTACTTGGGTATATTCCTCTCCTACCGTTAAGAAAAATGTATAGTTTTCTGATTAAAAAAAATGTATGGGGGACAAAAGATACACCTACTTTTAATTTCGTTGTGATATCCCTTTTGGAAAGTTTTCGCAAGACCATTCGAAAATCAGCATCTACAAGGTTGTCTATTTCCTCTGCTCCTTGAACTGCAGGAACGTATCCTAGATCACTCTGAGATGTTCCAAAGCCAATAAACCCAGGCACTGTTCCACGTTCTTTGGCAAGGAGCTCTGCAGCACGGCCACTGCTAGAAGGCTGACAAAAAACAGGGACAGAAGTCAGTTTTCCATCATTTTATTTTATTTGGTAGGCATCACGCATTTGAAATAATGACCCTATTTACATTGTATAATTGACCTTCTATTTAAAACAAAGTCTCACTATAAAAGGTTTAAACACGGAAGTTTAACCCAGAAAATTATTCTTCTCTTTAGAATTGGCATTTCCTTCTCTCATAGTGATTTTAATCCATGAATACCTATGGGAAAGTATATTGGTTTTATACACATACAAATAAGTCTAACAGAAAAGTCCTTCTGTAAGTGAAGGTCTTATTTAAGTCCTGAGGAAGGATTTATTGAGAAACTATTTACATTCCTTCTCCACTTGTTTTGACTAGTTCTGCTCATGTTATTGCATATGGACCAATACGGCACACAAGGAATGCTCTTCAAGTCGCTGGGAAAAACAAGAATCCACACAAAACAAAGGATGCTGCCAGCAACAAAGGGGCCAAGGAGGATTTAGAGGAATGGAGCAAAAGGGTACATATGTAGTAGTGTAATACAATCCCATTAGCATCAAAGTGAGTGTTTAGGAGTTCAGCATCTCCTCTAGTTTGCCCCAGTAATGCCAACACCTTGCCCACCATTTCAATGGTTCGCGTCTACTTCAACCACCCTTTCTGAAAAGGCTGTCCCAAAACTGACCGATGCTTTAGTGTTCTCTGCGATACCTTGGAATCCAACTATCTTCTGCTTCCTAAAGACAGCTTTGGGAGTTTGCTGTGTGCTTTTTTCAAGGTAACAACAGCTTGCTGAGTGCATCGTACCCTTCTCATTCTCCCGAGGCACCTTATCCACGTTTTACCTGGCCACCCCATTCTCAGACCATGCCGTTCTTTCTGCATGCGAACCCTCAGCCGTGAGGCCACGCTCCTCTGCGTTCCCTGCTCTCCTCTGACACACGGGAGGGAGAGGAATGGCAGGGCCCGTGTACCCGCACACTCCACTCGGCCGGGACGCGCCCCCCGAGCCCCTATGGCGATGCCGCCCCGCTCCAGGCCCAGTGGCCGGACCGAGAGGCCGCGACAGGCGCCCCGAGCCGCGCCACAG
>VZRW01011397.1:200826-233975 GCA_013398125.1 Aegotheles bennettii | reverse complement strand
GGCCCGGCGGTGCGGGCTCGGGTGCTGTGCCTCTCTGCTGCAGAGGGAGCTGGCTGGGTGAGCTGGCACTGCTCCTGCCGAGCACGCCGAGTGCTGGGTTGCAGCAGGGGTCATCCTGCTCTTGGCACAGCGCTGCCGGGCACCTGGGCCCTCAGTCACAGAATCATCGAGGTTGGGAGAGACCTCCAAGACCATCCAGTCCAGTCACCTACCCGCATCCTCACTGACCCACATCACCCAGCGCCACATCCAGACACCTCTTGAACACCTCCAGGGATGGTGACTCCACCACCTCCCCAGGCAAAACAGCATGCTTAGAAAGGCTTCCTGTAGCCCTCAGTGGGTTTCATGCCTGAACCCTTCCCAGCTTCGTTTCTCTCTGGTTCTCTTGGGCTGGCTTCGTTTTTCAGCTGTGGCAGCTCCAAGCAGGTGGCTGCTCTCTGTGGCTGCTGAGGAATGGCTTTGAGAGGCCAGGTGTTACAGGCTGGGTTCAGCAGTGTGCTGACGTGTTTACATGAAGGGTGGGCAGCAGGTCTAGGTCAGCCTGCAAAGGCTGCATAAGGCTGCAGACACTTGGTTTTGAACCCTTGCAGCTCGCATGTGTTCACTACTGTCTAGCACATGTCAATTTTTAAGTTTACCTGATCTTTTTACATGATCTTTTGTGAGGTAAGGACCAGGGCTTTGCAGGGGCAACAAACCAGAAGTTTAGAATGTCCCACCATAAGTGCAGTAGCCAACTTGTTGAAGGCAAGTGTCTTGTTTAGAAGGATCTATAGGTGTACCCAATAGCAGACCCCATCTGAGTTAATTGCTTAGGCTGTTGAGGTGATAATCTCCCCCAGTGAAGAAATTGGAAAATCAGAACTCCCATTGTCAGTATATTCTCAAATATGTTACGAGTATTTATGTGTGTCAGTCTTCATCAAAGATACCAGGAATCTGAGGCAAAGAAAACTGAAAGGCTGTAATTGCAAAAAACTTCAAGACTTAACTGGGACAAACCCAATTCTTTTTCCTGTGTTATTCGTTAAAGTACAAGTCCTACAGGTCTGTGGGATTTTTGATACTTGATTTTCCCTTCTTGTTCTTTTGTGCAATGCTTTTGATTCGAGGTTTTGAGTAATTTGGTTTTTTATAATTCACACTGTGATCTTGCCTGTACAACAGTTACAATTGTTTCAAGTTGAAGTATAGCTAGTTCATTATTTTTTTAAATGTTGAATTAAAAGAAGTTAATTCAACTCAATGGACATTTTGGCCACAGAAAAAATTTACTGTTTAGCAATGAACAAGTAAAACTAAAACCTACTTTCTAATTTACTTTTTTTCTTTGCTAGGTCACTGTTCCATGTAAGAAAAATTACCAACTACAAATATGGGAAAGAAACGCATCAAAGGCAAAACTACACAATCTGATGAATCTCTGGATACGCTGGGTATGTTTCCTCAGAGAAGTCTGTGGTCTTAATGTTTGTTTTAACCTCAAAGAGGGCTTGCAAACTCATTAATAATATTACAAGGCCTTTACACTAGTTGCTGGCTTTGAAGTCTCATTTACAAAGTGTAGGTTTGTATAATTGAAACTGAAGTCTACCAATAAACATTAGTGTTGCTACTTTTCTACGTACACTAGAAAATAGTAATCCTGTCTTTAAAACTAGGATTACTTTCTGGTTTTGAAGAAACTCAGACACACAGTTCTTTAGTGACACACAGATTGTATAAAGTTCCTCAGAGTATAAAGTGTTTGTAGAGTGAGCTGTCAAGGTTGTGTTATTTGTCCTGTTAGGTTTAATTTGCATTTTCCTAATGAAGATTTTGTTGCAGAAGACTCTCACTTTGTAAAAAAATATTGTGATTAAAATATTTCAGTTAAAACATTGATCTTTACACTAGCAAGTAACTTAGTACTACCCCTGGACACCTCAGCTTTCTGATGATAGTGCTTTTTGGATAAAACTTCTTTCTCTCCCTCGCCTTCTGTTCCTTCAGGGAAATCCCAAATTATTAATGTTATCCTTCTAGCTCTGCTGTATCTCACCCCTGTGTTGAAATTTTATTTGTTATCTTTTTACCCTGATTATTCTAGCTCTTGTTTTTGCTTCTGCTGTGCAGCATTCTCTTCTACCAGCTTGTCTGCCAGGTCACAGATCATGCCTTGCCCATCTCTTTTGTTGATTGCGGCTGCGGAAATGAGTTGAGCCATGCTGATTTAGCTGTAAGGGAGAGCACTTACAGTTTTAGCCAAGAGACTGAGTCTGATGGCCTGTTTGTTTTATATTCAAGTCTACTGTACTTTGGTTTCCTGGTTCTCCTCATCTTGTGGTAGCTTCTGTCTGCTATGGCTCCTTCGCTTCTTTTGTCTTGTTTGTTTGTTTGTTTTTTGTTCTGGAGTCAAAATCAATGTCTGCTATGACTGTTCCTCATTTTTCTCCAGCAAAAAAATCAGTCATGGTGCAGTTGCTGATGGCATCTAATTTTTTTGGCTAAAAATAGGCTAGCTTAGCCAGACAAAGTCCTGTAAAGCCACAAATGTGAACTAAGACTGACCTTTGTGAATAATTCCACTGTATAGTAGTAGCCAATATACAAAAGGTTTGTTTAAAAAAGACAATTTTTAAGTTGTAGATGAAGCCTGTGTTTTTAAAAAGGCTTAAAGAATGCATCTAAATATTTGTATTGGCTAGTGTTTGCACTGTGGTAAAATCCTAGCGACTTGGACAGAAACAGAGCTGTAGGTACAAAACTTTTCACCTGTTTCAGCTCATGCCAAGAAAAGTTTGCTAACTTGAGGCTGTAATCTTGCCTAAGTTTCTCAACAAAGTTAGATTCAGAGCTTATTATGCAGAAAATAATAATAGCAATAATACCTCTGTAGCCAAGGACTTAAGACTGTTCAATTACATAAACAGCTATGCAATTCCTCTCAATAGTTTCACAAAATTGTAATTTTTAACATATAAGTACATACAGCATTTTTCTTTTAGCATGGGTTTGTTTGGTCTTTGTTTAGACTTTTAAGGTAACTACTTGTACTGTCAAATATTTGACTCTCTATTTGTAAATGTAGACATTTTTGCAAATAGTGAAGAATTGTAGGCTGAGGATGCTAAATGTCTTGGAAAGCTACATGTAAAAGAAAAAAAGAAAGGAAAAAAGGTATGTTCTTAATTTTTAATTTGGAAGAACTTGAATCAGTTTGCATAAACGTTGTCTGTCAATTGCAGTTTCTCTGTACATGACTTAATGTTATGGGTAGCTTCTCTTCACTCAAGTGGCAGTGCAACCAACAGCCTTAAAAATGAAGCAAAAAGAAACAATATAGCTACTACCAGTTTAATTCTTCAGATGCCTGCTCTCATTGTAACTATTCTTAGCAGAGTTTGGTTAAACAGATGGAGTTCACACCAGACCCAGAAGATGCAGCTCCAAGGAGGGTGTAGTATTGTGGTGCAAAATGGTAACGGTATAGGCAGGATGACTCTGACATCCTTTTTTACCATAGTCTGCTGAATAATTTCAGTGGGGCAGCTCAGCTGGAAGCATAACCTCTATAATATTTACTTTTATTGGCCAGCCAGGTGCTGCCTTGGTGACTGGAAATCATGGCAGTGGGCTGTGGCTGCTCTCTGGGAGGTGTGGGAATTGTAGCACCACAAGCCCACATCCTGGCACACTAGGTAGGTTTGTAGCCAAAGGTTTTGTCAAATCCTCTGACTATATGTAGGTTTGAGTTATACTTTTATATATCTATATATATTTATTTATTTTTCTTGGTAGCATAGTAGTTTAGTATGGAGCAACAATATCCCCGGATTTTGAATGGGGGTAACAAAGGATTTCTTTCTGATACTTCTGCTAAATTGTCAATGTTTCTATGGCTCTAGAAAGGCTATCCTAGCTTCTGGATTGCTGCCCATGTCTTCCAATCCGAGAGACATCTGCATTTGTTATGATTCCCACATTCTTGTGCTTTTTATTTTGTAGAACCCGTGTGCAAGCATGTTCGTAAAGGATTGGAACAAGGTCACCTGAAAAAGGCACTGCTGAACGTGGAATGGCATGTTTGTGAGGACTGCAAGGCAGACAATAAGACACAAGAGAAATCCGAGGAGGAGACTGATGAAGGCCCTTCAATATGGTTATGTCTAAAATGCGGACATAGGGTATCTCTTTGTTTTGTTGTTAATTTGTCTTAATAGCTTTCAGTGCCTCTTAAAATAGTAGAACAAGAGAGCTTCTAATTAAATTCTTATATTCTCTCTTTTTTGTATTTTAACAGTGCTGCTGCATAAATGATTTTATATACTTTAATGTGATAAAAATGTCTACTCTGAATTGCAAATGAAGTACTTAAAGCTTGGCACAAAAGCATTTAGCAGACTTAAGGCTAAAACATCATCTTGAGGATTGATTTTCCTAGAAAGTCCAAATTATTTTGCTAAGAAAATAAAAATTTCTCTTAATGCTCCTGATCTGTGATTTTTACAATAAGATCTTGCACTAACGTTAGTTTATTAAACTTAGAACTCTGCATGCTGAAGAGGTTTTTGGTTTTGTTCTGTTTTGTTCTTCAAGCTGTTCAAACTGGAATTTGTAAATTAGATGCTGGGTCCTCGAGCAAATTCATAGTTATTCTGCACCCAGTAAGTCACTTCTCTCTCTGGAGAAATAAGTATCTTAAACTAAAGACCCACCTGTTCATCCTAGTTAGTTTAACATAATTAATCAGTTTTCATTTTGGTACTTTGTTTATACTCTGACTTTATGTATGTTTCATTGATAGTCAACTGGATTTTGTGACACTTCTGGTTATCAACATTACAGGGCTGTGGCAGAAATTCTCCAGAACAGCATGCTTTAAAGCATTATTCAACGCCAAGATCAGATCCCCATTGCTTGGTTCTCAGTTTGGACAACTGGAGTGTGTGGTGAGTTTGTCAGGTTATAAGACGTAGCTAGAGGGCAACAGAGGCTGGGATATAATTTGTGTTTTCTTTTCTTTGTGAGTTCTGGGACTTCTCTGTAGAAATTTACAAAGCATCTCCACACACAAAATTCTCAGCAGTTTTGGATGAGATTTGCTGAATAAATATTAGTTGTAAAATTTATAACTAAGAAATGTTCATAATTGAAGTTGAAATTGAATTGAACTTATAAGTGCTGTGGACTTCATATTTTACTGCTTTTGCGTGATCGGAATACTGTAGAAACATATGTTTCTAAATCTTAACTCTCAGCCTTGAGAGAAGCTATTTTCTGGTGTGCAGCTAGTGACAAACTTAATTACTTTTATTTTCCCAATAAATATGACTTCCTAATACCATATGTATAGTTAAGAAGCACAGCTGCAGAATTACAAGGTGCTACCAGATCCATCAATACAAATTCCATCTCCCTGGTAATATTTCCTTCTCTTAAAAGAAATTACCCTGAAAGGACTATTCTTAAAAGGAATAGCATGTTACTATGTAAGGGAGAACTTTAATATTGTGCTTGACATAGAGAGTCTTCATGTTGCTTTGTAGCCTCTTTAAAAGCTTAATATTTGTCACTATGTTAATTTTATATAACACTGTCTCTATACATGATCACATTTAGCACGCTTACATGCAATGATCAGTATTTTTATTGAACTTTAGAATGAAAATTGACATTAATAATGTATGTTACTAATGAACTAGTGAACCTATTTTTGTGAACTTATATGATTTTAAAGAGCTTTATTTCCTGTCTTCTAAAACTTACATAGTTTTTAAATCCAAATACTTGCAAATGAGAGGAAGTTGTCTGAGCAAGGTATTTTGCTTCCTTCTATAACTTCTTAGTTGTACAAACTTGCACAAAAAATTATTCAGAGATTGATATACTGTGTATAAATTATTGTTATGAATAAAACCTGCAGTCAAGAACTGTATTTCACAGTGGGCCTAGTACATAAATACAAAAGCCTTTTTGATCAGAATTTATTAATGCTATGAATGTATGAATAAATTTCTATAGTGTGCATACATAAGTGGTTAAAATTGGACTTGAATAGTATCTGTAAATGATTAAAAGAAAAGGTTTTGAACATTGAGAGAAAAAGGAGAGTTCTAGTAATTCATTAGTTCTGCTTTTTTGGGGTTACAACAATTGCTATTGTACATATTATCAGTACTGGCTATCATGACTTAACAGTTGGATCTTCTGAATGTTTTTCCCCCACTGATCAAACAGCCATCATTGGAAAAACTTCTTTCCAATCCCTCATTTTCTTCAAGGCTTCCTATAAAAATTTTTGATGGATGAAAGGCTATGATGTTAAAAATTGCCTGTGGAAGTAATTATCATTTGTTATTCCAGGGTGAGAGTGCCTGTTTTTATAACTAAGCAGACAGACAATAAATACGTAGGAGTTCAAAGGTTGAGGCACTTATTTCAATGAGACATGAAGAAATATCTCAAATGTCTTCTTTCTGAAGAAATTGCAGCTAATTCCAGGGATGCTAGAGATCTAGGGAAGCACTTTGCTGTAGACTACTTTTGCTTTTAATATCAGAAAATTGCCTGATTTATGGTAATCCTGAAATCTGCTAAATGTATTTGTGCCTAAGAACTGTAACTGGTATGTTTCAAAGTGCAGAAGTATTTGCATTCTCTTCAGTACCTTTTGTCACCTCTTCAAAGAGTTGATTGGGCAGAACTACAAAATTGGTACATGTAACTCTCCTTCTGCTCTCAGTGTTCTGGCAGAATTTTACTCTTACTTGAGCCTTTGTCACTGCAGCTTCTCTCATGATTTTGTTCAAAGCAGATTAGTGCCCTAATCATGCACTTACTTGCTTATAAAGAGACAAATAGATTTGTATCAGCAACTAATGGAGGACACTGATTTGTTTCTTACTCCTTTAAGTATTGCGAAGTACTTGCTTGGCTCGAATAGTCTGAATATTTTTCCATGCCATAACATTTGTAAGGCATTTCCTTTGGGGCCTGATATCTTAGTTTCTAGACTTTGGCAAAATTTTCCCTGCATTTGTTTTTCTTGTAGACTTGGTTTCTAAGCACATCTTTTAAGGGTCTAATTTGTATTTGTAAATTGCAACCTCCAGTCACTGAAATAATTTGGTAAAGATGATCTTTAAACTTTTTATTTTCTAGATCAGAAATAGATTGGACTCTTCTCTAAGACTTCTAAATCTTAAAATAAATCTTGTGATTTTATAACTTTGTGTAGTGAATTGCATGAAACAGACAAATAGTTTAGTATTTTTAAACAGTAGGGGAAAAAAAAGGATTAATTGTTTTTCTTTGGGGGGGGTGGGGGCGGAGGCAGGTGCTACATATGCGATAATGAAGTCCCATATACTACTACAACCCGGTTGGGTCAGACTGTGGATTATGTTAGAAAACAAGTTGGTACTGACTCATCACGTGCAGGTAAGTAACTCTAGTATACATACAGTAAATCAGAAAGTCCCTTAAATGTAGGAGACAGAACTGCAAATGAAGAATATACACTAAATTAGATTTAACTTTTGAAGCACCTTATGGTAAACTAAAAAGCTAATTTCTTCCTTTTTTTTTTTTCTTTGTCAGAATTCTGATAGCATAAGTAATGTCGTAGCTGATGGACCTAAACTGGACTGGGATTTTGCTCGGGTCCCCTGAAATTTTACAGATCAAAAATATAGGAGTTGGAGGGGAAAAAAATACAATTTTACTTCCATTTTTGTTTTTAAATGCGATGTTGGGTTGTTCGTGAGCAAAGAATTGACTTTCGGTACTTAGAAGTGCTGTGTTTATTCCATCAGTATTGCTCAGTCTGTCTTGAGTTCTGAAGGATCTATAGGTGTTTGTGAGTGTATCAGCTGGAATGACTAAGTCTCCAGCTGTTGCAGGATATTTCCTAATGGAAGGAGTATACAAAAGGATTTGTGTGCTGGGTCTGTACATTTAGTATAGGTAGCTGCATGCATTCGGAACTCTCTAAAATAGCATGGCCAGCCTGCAGTCTATCTGCAAAATGTGATTGTTTAAAAGGAAACAAACCAAGCAAAACCCCCCACTTTCCACAATGGCAAAACTAGTTTTGTACAAGGCATTTCCACTAGAAAACTTGGAAGAATTTGCATATCAAAATAAATGCTGTAACTCATGGCTATCAAAAATTCCAGTACCGTCCTATGCTTGGGTGAAATCGTCATCCCCTTGGGAAGTAGGCTACAGCCATTGAGGAGTGCCACGTGGCTGTGTCTGAGTATTTGTTCAGGAAGCAGCTGAGGTTTTCTCACAAGGACTAGAACCTTTGAGTAGTTTTGGACAGTCTTTCCCAGATACTTAGTTTCTCTGCATCTAATACTTGAACTTCTTATTGGTTGCCAGAAATTTCTTAGGTTTGAACAGGAAAATGGATAAATACCTGTGTGCAGTTGTTGTCTGTGTCAGGTTTCCATCTGTTGTTATCCATCTTGTCCTTCAGTGAAGATTGTTTTGCCTTGTTTTCTTTCTTTCTTTCTCTGAGCTGGCATTACTTTAAAATAAAGTTAATCTTGGCTCACACCCCTATTTGTCAGAAACCTTATCAATAGTAGACTGCCAAGCTGGCAGAACCAGTGTGGTTGTTATTGTGAAATTTACCTGGAATCCCCTTATGGTTTTATTAAGCAGGTCATTGACATTTTGAGCTATACACCAAAGTAATTTTTGGCAAAATATGTTTTAACGTGTCTTGAAGAATATAAACCTTCCAGTTTCATCTATTTAGGTTCATGAAGTGAACATGAGAATGCTTTGACAGTGGGAGGCCTGTGCATTTAATTTCAGGCAGCAATGCCATGTCAAAAGGGATTTTTGCCTGAGATGCCATCTGGTTGGATGTTGTATAAAGCCCTAACATAGGTGATTTTGCAACAGGAATGAAATTTCAGATAACATATGGAAGAGTTTCAGAGATTGTTGGCATGAGTGGCTTGTGGGCCAAGTGGCACATTTAAATTGTATTCTGGTCTGAAATGGCATTTCAGGTGTTTCTTGATATTATTTTTTTTGTTGTTTTGTTTTGTTTCTTTTTTAACTCCAGTAGCATTACATTTATACAATTACAGAATTAATTATCATAAGTTTAAGTTCTAAACATTGTAGATTGCTGCTGCCTATAATAACTTTTTCCAGCCTGTTCCCTGTTACTGGGTTAATATGTGGTATTTTTTTATTATTTCAGTAGAAAAACAAGAGAAAAAAGAATTTGAAAATAAAAAAGTAGAAAAAGACAGCAAAAATGAGCAAGAAAAAGAAATTTCACTTAAAGAGAATTCTCAATCAAGTACCAACTTGGAAGTGACTGTGAAAGGACTTAGTAACTTGGGAAATACATGTTTCTTTAATGCAGTGATGCAGGTATGGTAGTTACTGCTGGTCTGAAAAAATTTTTGAATAGCAAGAGAATAAAAAAAACCAACCCACAACTACCCCACCCCCAGTATTGTACAGTGACACAAGTAGAATGTGATTTTTGTCTGCCAAGAATGATGGGTATATTCTAAAAATAGTGTGTTGGCCTAGAGAGATACGAAGAAATGGAGCTGCAGGTTCAGACTTGCTCGAAGGGAAGATATAATGAACTGCCCCATCTTTGAGGGACAGCATCTTTCAGTGATGTAGATTAAGCATGCCAATTTCCTAGTTTAGTAAAAAAAATAAAATAGTCTGGCACATGACCCTTGCTGACCTCTTAGAATGTAAGAGATTAATACCCAAACACTGTGGATGTGTACTGAAACAAAAATGTCTCTCTCAGCAACAGGAAATCAAATGAAAGTAAATATTAACAGGTTGAGCATATTGTGTTGCCATTTTGTGTGTCTTGCTTAGCTAAGAAGTGTTTGGATAGAATAAACTGTCTCTTTCATGTGTATTAAAATTCACATTTGATTTTGTGTTGTTTGGCTCTTGATAATGAAGCTTTATTCAAACAAAATTCCCACTCTATTTGCAAGTATTAGTAAACAGTTTTGGTTTGGTTTTAAACATGTTTTAAACCAAATTAAACCAATTTAAAGCAAATAAGCAGACTGCATTTTACCTTTTGATTTTAGACACCAGTAAATAGACTGTCAAAAGATCAGTCTGTAGAAGTTTGGTACATTTAAAGTTTCTGAAATCTAAAGTAATATATAGAGAGGGCACTTTGAAGTCCTGTTAGCTGTATGGAATGTACCTTTAACTGTTAAACACCATTAGAATTTCCAGAGTGGTAGTTAGCACTCTAGTTCTGTGTTTAGGGAAAAATAGATTGCTGCTAATCTGGTTGCTACAAATTCCATGACCAGTGGAACTTGGCTGCCCTTCTTCTTTTTCCTCCGTTGCCAATCTTTTTCTTTCTTTTATATTCTACAGAATTTATCACAAACTCCGGTCTTGAGGGAGCTGCTTAAAGAAGCTAAAATGCCTGGCACAACAGTTAAAATCGAGTCACCCGAGTTATCCATGGTACGTATGCTTTGACTTCCATGGTGTTTCTTCCCACCCTTACAATCTGTTAAAGAAACAAGCAGTAGTCATCTCTGGATTTTTAAAGTTGTTTCAGCTAAATACTAACAAGAGCAAGATGTAAAATCAGTGGGAACTTCACCATTGACTTTCATAGAACTGCTCATGAAGTCAGCAGAGGTCTGTCATTCAAAGTGAAAGAGTGATGATTCAATACTCTTTAAGTATTAGTTGTCATCGAAAGAGTACTTGCATGATGATTAAGTTAATTAAAGGATGAAAATTTGGAACTTCTGCTATAGCTTCTCTTGTCTAAATGCAAAATAGGAAACTAGAGGATGTTTGCAGCATTAATTTAAATAACACACCTATCACTACAGTTAAGAAATTGGCTGGGAAAGAAGGGTTGTGCATTTTAAATAAACTATTTTTTTCTTAATAAAAGCAAGGAATACAGAGCAAATGAGCAATAAATAATTAATGATCCTTAGCCCAGTGTTTTGCTATCATCACTACCATCAACACCAGGTGTTGATTGTTTTTGTCAGTTTCACTTACTGCTATTTTGGAATTTTGTCTATTCTATTGTATAAGAATGTTTTCAAGAACTGAAGTGTTTAGGTAAAGAAGAACTTACTCCAGGAGGATCTGTCACCGAATTAAGGCAAAGCAACTTTGTTTCTTTTGTTTAAAACAGGAACCTCAGCTGATAAAACTAGATCAGCCAGGTCCTTTGACATTAGCCATGTATCAGTTCCTGATGGAAATGCAAGAGACAAAAAAAGGGGTAGTCACTCCTAAGGAACTTTTTGCTCAGGTTTGTAAAAAGTGAGTATCTGTACAATTGCATGTCATAGTCAGTATGAAAAAAATTGTTAGTTGTTTAAACAGAAGGTCAGTTTTCTCCTTTTTTTTTTCTTGAGCTCACATCACAGCATATAAAATTTCTAATTTTCAACAAGTTTTGAAAAAAAGAGGATAAAGAGCAAAATATAAATGAATACAAGTAAAATGAAAGATACTCAGTGGTATGTTCTTATTAACTAGCTTGATATTTTTAGAAAATACCATATGTAGACACTTGTTGCTTTTATATACATAAATGCTTGAGACTTTGTCCTTCTGTGTGAGATATTGTTTTTATTTTTTCTATCTCTTAAGTTCAGCTATACTTTACAATTGTTTCATTTAACAGAGCAATACGATTTAAAGGTTACCAGCAGCAAGACAGTCATGAATTGCTTCGTTACTTACTTGATGGCATGAGAGCAGAAGAAATCCAAGTGAGTGCCAATTTCTTTCTTAGTTGTGCGTACATTTATTCTTCACACCACAGACCAAGGCTTTCTCCTCTGCTGAGGGAAGTAAGGATGTTCTTTCTGAGATAATTCAACCTGTGTAGAGTGGTCTGTGCTGCCTTTTGGAGGAGGATAGCAACAGAGCTGTAGATCCAGGCAAGTCTCTAAGCAGTGGGCTTGGGAGCAACCACGGGTATTACTATATTCATTTAACAAAACTTGAAAGAATGAAGTTTGTGGCCTATATGTCTTACAGATGCTTCACACAGATTTTAGATTTCTAAGGTAATGATATTTTCTGCATTTTTGGAAGACAGTGTTCTGGTTACTCTCCATGCTCTTCTAATAAAATCAAGTAGAAAGGTTCAGTTTTGCTTGCTCTAAAGGTCTTTGATTAATTCAGCACTTTAATATTAATGTCTGTTGTCTTTCAGAAATAGATTGACTTGTCCAAAACTTCTATAGAAATAGTGGATTCAGAGTATGTATAGTCACCCTAACAAATGTCCTTTTGTCTTTAATTTTTGAAATGCCTGAAAAATCACTTATGGAAACTCCTTGAGAGATTTTTGCCAGTTTTAAAACAGGGAAGTATTTAAATATTAGGCTGATCTTCTTATATACTAATTGCAACATTGTGGTTGCAAGCTTGTTTCTTGATTGGTTACATTTTTAATATCCACAGGGACTATTTTGTGTCTCTACAGGCAGTTGTGGTGTTCATACTGATTGTATTAGTTGATTAATCTTAAACTTTTTCCTTCTTCTGAAACATTTTGTAAAACTAACTGAATTAATTTAGGAAATTTTACAGTGCATGTTGTTTTGAAAATTTCAGCGAGTAAGTGTTGGAATCCTGAAGGCATTGACTGACTCTAACAAACAAAATGAGGAAGAACTTAAAAAGAAAATTAAAGGTAAAATACACATTGCTGATGTGATGATTTAAAATCTTCTGTTTCATTGATGTACACAAAGTAACACTACTAATATCAACTAAAGGATACATGTTTAATTGTACAACTTTATACGGTACCTTGAGAACGTGTATCTAGAATATAAGGCTCAATAATGTTAGTCTATGTATTTAAATATGTTACTGACCTTGGTGGCATTTCCTTCTTAACAGAGAGAGTTGATTCTATAGTCATTATACATTAAATATGTTTGGGCAGTGTTAATCATTCAAATATTATGTAAGAAATTAAAATATTAGCACATGAATGTAATGTCCTAATAGCCCATTATTACTTAACAGAGGTATCAAAAAACCCAGACTACTGAATAGAAGAATGTTTAAACTTTTCAACATGATTTAGATTAGAAGGCAAAGAGCAAGTTTAAGTTCAGAGTATGTGCTACACTGAAAATATAACCTGAGGAAATTTGTTTATAGGGCACCTGTACAGACAAAAGTAGGTGGTTGTTATTTAGGTTCAGATAGATGTTTGAGTTAAGTCCTGAGAGAAAATAGAAACTCTTACTGGGATACAGTACTTCTGAGAAAACAGGGTTTGAGTTGAGAAAGTGGTAAAGGTGTTGGTTCAGTCAAGCTGTCTTCTTCAAATGTGTTTTTTCCCCCATTCCTTTGATATACAAGAGGATCTTAATTTAAGAATCCTGGTCTACTTCCTGAGGAAACTAGAACAGACTAACATGTTCCATCTTTCATTTTGCATAATTTTATTTATTTGGTATGCCATACCTAAATTGTTTGCCAGTATATTCTATGTGATATTATTGACTTTATTATATACTTTGTCATTTCTCAGAATATGAAAAGAAAAAGGGAATACAAAGTTTTGTAGATCGAATCTTTGGTGGAGAATTAACCAGTACAATTATGTGTGAAGAATGCAGAACTGTAAGTAAACTGCCTGCCTTGAGTAGCCTAGAGTATAATTTTATGTAATCTGTAGGAGAACCCCAAAGTAACTATATGTAGAAGTAAGTGGAATTGAAGAGGTTTGCTTTAGTTAATACACTTCTAAGAGCTGACTAGCTGCATGCTTTTCAGAGGTTTGGCTGGAATCTTTCTTCCCGTGTGTTATAAAGCTCACCTTTCAGTCCTTTTCAGAGGACTTTCAGAAAAAGAGACCAGCAAGAGCAAACTGCCTCTGCCAGAAGAATTCAGTCTCAGATTTCTGGTAGACAACTTCCAGTGGCACAAACTGTACAGTGGCTAAATTGTTTTGTTGCCAGCAGTGTGCTGTTACAAGCCCTTTCCTTTTTCTTCAGATGATTAGGTCTCTCCCTTCCCCATGCTGGAATCACCATGGGATTGCCAGAGGAATAGTTAAGCAAGAGGGCAGTATGGGGACAATGCATCCCGAGAATGAAGTAATTAAGGGTATTAGTGAGTGGGCTAGATGAATGTAATGACAGATTGCAGATATCAATCTCATAGGTCCTAAGTTGAGTTCTCACATTCAAGGCCACTAGACTGAAATTTGTAGAAATACTACTTGCTTATTACTGTGGTGATTAAGACTGCTAAATTTTGGTCATGGATTGCTGTTCGTGAAGGTAGATGAGCTGTGTTTTACATTTCTGTGCACAACTGAAAACATGCATTGAATGCCAGCAAGGCTACATACAAATAAGCCTATTGACAGCAAGCCAGCCACTTCCGAACAAAATTAAATTGAACTCTTAAATATTCATTTAAAGGTATCCTTGGTCCATGAGTCTTTCCTTGATTTGTCACTTCCTGTACTAGATGATCAGGTAAGAAACTGTACATGCGTGCTTTCTGGCTCTTGTTTGCTTACATGAAAATACCTTTATTATATAATCATTAGGGAATGAATTTATGCATCTTTCTAAATGTCTCTTTTGAAAGTTAAAATTATAAATTTGCTCAGAAAGATGGAGAATAAGATTTCCATGAGTCCTGTAAGTTGAGGCTCATAAAATTGTCTCTGGAAAATCACTTATAGTCTGTTGATGATCTTGCTGCTTTGTTAGTTAAGGTTTCTAATGTAGAATTTTACTTAGGAAATAATCTAGTATGTTCCAGTGTTGTCTCACTATTGTAGAAAGCTAAGGTGCAAAAAAGTGTTTCCCAATTCATCTTCACTGTTGTAAAACTGAAATAAATTGCATGACAGTGATTGTTGCCTAGTGGTTGCTTGAATGCTTTATATTATATTGTATTTTTTATTTTTTTGTCCATTTTTCTGCACTGAGTGCAAGAATACTTATCAGAATATTCAGGTTATTGAATAAAGTTAAACATTAGTAGGATAGTATGTGAATACTTATTTGATCAATATTGATTTATTTGATTAATCTTTTAAACACTCAAAAGACTTGATTTGCTTTGTGTTTCATATTGATAATCTGTATATGAAATATTTCAGATTTGTTATGTAGCACTGCTCACACAAAATCTAATGAGTAAATATTGAAATGAAACCCCCTTGGCCAAATGAATCATATGTCTTCTGCAACAAACAAATTTAATTTTAGCAGAAGCAAGCAAATTCTGTGGCAGGCAGTTTAACTTAAGATGTCTCCACTTGTGTAAAATGTTACTCTTTAGTGCATTTAGTGAGACTTACATCTGTTAAAGCCAAAAGTAATGTTGTCCCTTTATAGCCTTACTTTTTCCATATTGTTTCATTCTGCAAGTCATTACCTCACATGGGCTCCCTCTGGAGTGAGACACCTCTTTGTACACATTAGGGTGGCATAAATGGTGGCATGTATGTTACAGTCACTAAAATGTTATATCTTGAGCTGAAAACTCAGATAACATCTTATTGCTACAGTTTTCTTTGGAATACTATTTTCTTATTCAGGACAGTAACAGCTTTTCTTCTGTGGTTGTTTTGTGGCTTTTTGTTTTTTGTAGAAAGTAAAAATTACAAATGAGAGAAATGTTAAAAAAAACAAAGAAAAGGAATCTGAAGACGAAGAGGATAAAAACAATGACTGTTACCTTAAGCAGAAAGACGAGCCCCCTGGTACAAGTAAGCACCTTCAGAAAAAAGCAAAGAAACAGGCCAAAAAACAAGCCAAGGTTGGTTTTGATAAGTATTTCACTTTTATTAATGAAGTGCTTGCAACTTCTGGTAAAACAAATTCTTTTCTGCTTCCTCAGTTTAGATGGAGGAGAAGGAGACAGCTTAGAATTTCTCCTCACTAAAATGCACAGCTGAAGAGACTGCTGTAGCTACATCTTTGTTATTAAGAAGCTACATGTTCTGTTAGGAGTTGCTGTGCTAGGAATAAGCTAGTATCCAGAGGAGTGTGGAATTTGTGTTGCCTGTCTGAAGTAGCTTTAATTTGTATCAGACAGCTGTTCTCCAGTCATTGATTGCAAGAATATTCACAAAACTTCAGAATACAGACATAAGAAATGATTAGGAAGATATAAAGGGAATCATTAGTTGTGTTTTGAAGATACTGTGTAAGAAGGAGCAGTGGGAACTATACCTGAGTGAGGAAAAACTAAGTATTGGTTGAATTGATCACCTCTGATCATTAAATCATAGATAATTCTCCTCCCTCCTGCCCTTTGCATCTATGGCATTCTGCAAAAATTTTTATAAAGAGATGGTAAGAAATGCTAAATATAATTTAAACTTCCTCTGTTTTTTGTATTCTTGTATATTATATATTCCAACTTGCAGAATCAGCGTCGCCAGCAAAAACTTCAAGGAAAGCTTCTTCACTTGACAGATATCTGTGCAACTGAACAGTCAGAAAAAGATGTTGAGTACAACCAAGAATCAGAGGCAGAAATTAACTCTGAAACTCCTGATATGAAACAAGAAGAGGAATCGTCAAATGATTGCAAAGATCATTGCTTAACTCAAAAGGACTTGAGTATACAGGGAAATGGTACAGGAGTTCATAGCATGCATGAAAATACAAGAAAGCCAGAACAAGAGTGTGTAGAAAATGAGTCTCTCGTGGATCTCCCTATGAAAGGCTTAGATTCTCCTATAAAGTTCGTCAATGGCCTTGACAACCTATCTTTGAAAGATGAGGATGATGAAAATGAAGACGAGGAAGAGCTGGCTATTGACTTTTCAAAACTACACTTGGGTACCAATGCTGAATCTGATACAAGTACCTCAGATGACCTTCAAACTGTTCCCATCAAGACATGTGAAGTATCGACTGAAGATCCAGAAACAGCATTTTGTACTCTTGCAAATAGGGAAGATCTGAACCTGGAGGAAAGTTCAGTCCATCACTGTTTGTACCAATTTACCCGTAATGAAAAACTTACTGAGACCAATAAACTACTCTGTGATGTATGTACACAAAGACATAATGGACCAAAGAAGAACATAAAAAGTATGACAAAGTACCTTTTAAAAGAAAACTTTAAGTATGTCCATATCTGCTGCTTGGGTGGGGAAGGGGGGAGTATGTCCCTAAAGTGGTATTTGTGTAACTTTAACTTGGATCAGTTGAACCAGTGTTCAGTGGGTAGGTTGTGAGAACCTCTTTCACACAGTTTAATACAAGTGAGTTCTTAATTGAGCAGAATAGTAGGCTCACAAGCGTGGGTACAGAATACTGCAGGACTTAAAAAGAAGAGCGAGAAAAGAGGGAGTGGGTTTGGGCAGAGGGAAAGGGCTTTTCAATCTAAAAACTATTTATGTGGATGAATGTAGGGTGTAGCTTGTTAGCAGGTGACTCTTCTGTTCTTTTCTCAAATGTGAAAATTCTGCTGTGACAGGCATGGTGAAATCATGTTGGTGTCTGCTGAAAAGGCCAATAAAAGCTGCCTGCAATTTCTGATTATGGGAGTTGCAGATGACAAGTGAGAATTCGCCCTGCTTGTGCTGACACTGCTCAGATACGGTGTGAGCAGTTACTTTTGTGGTATGGGATTTGCAAGATATCATCTGTTGTGCAGTTCATCATTTAACATGATGTTAAAAACGGGAATGTTCAGTTTCTCAGTTGTAGTAGGTGAAATTATAACAGTCTAAATAGTGAAAATAAATAAATTCTTGCTGTGACATTTGTTTACATGTTAATCACTGGGGTTCTTCTTTTCTGCAGGTGAAAAGAAATATGTTTATACTAATGCCAAAAAGCAGATGCTAATCTCTCTTGCTCCTCCAATTTTAACTCTTCACTTAAAGAGGTTTCAACAGGTAAGTTGCAAGCTGGTATTACAAAAATGTGTATGCATATAGTATCAGTTTAATATATATATATATATATGCCATAGTACTAGCTTAAGTTAAAACTAATATTAGCCTATTTTCATTTCCTATAAGCTTGTTTAGTTTTGTGTTTGTTTTTTTTTCCGGGATTTGGAAGGCATTGGTGCACAGTGTTGGGTTTTGTGGTCTCTAGGGACTTGGGATGTGTTTTCTGAAAACTAATGGAATATTCTATCCGGAAAACAGTGTTTTGTGAGCTTATTTGCAATATATTCCCCCACTATTGTTATCATTTACTGTATTAAGCAGTATCTTAGCATTCATTATTTCCTGCTACTACAGCATTTCATGGACTCTTACATTTCAGTACAGATAGAATAGGATCCCTGACTGAATGTAACAGGTCGGTAGAACTGGAAAAGAGGGTTTCTTGGACATCGGAGGGAGAAAAAAGCCAACTAATGTTGCTTTTTCCCAATTTTGTGTAATGTAAAACTAATTTTGTTTTGTTGAAACTTTAACTGGAAATATTTAGTAACTAGGCATGGTTGTAAGATGCTACATTTTAACATTATGGGGGTTTCCTGTACTTTGTCTGTTTAAGGCTGGATTTAATCTACGGAAGGTTAACAGGCATATCAAGTTTCCAGAAGTGATAGACTTGGCTCCTTTCTGTACAGCTAAATGTAAAGTAAGTGGGAAACAATCATTCTCCTTCCCTATGTTCTAATGTGCTTTCACAATTAAGCTACTTAGTAGAATCTTTGTAGAACGCGTGTCAAACTTCAGTTATTTTGTAATATAATACAGGATAGCTTGCAACTCACACTGGAGCCAGTGTATTTACACTGATCTTAGCTGTAGTGCTTCCCTTTGTCTGTAATGACCACTCCCCTTTCATCAGCAAACAAGTCAAAGCAAAGTGAAGTTTCTATTCTAGCCTTGTTTAAGCGTGTTAGTCAGGTACTGGGTTTTAAACTTTTGCTTTTATAGAACGTGGCTGAAGGGAATACAAAAGTACTGTACTCTCTTTATGGAGTTGTTGAACACAGTGGAACAATGAGGTCTGGGCACTACACTGCTTACGCTAAAATGAGAAGTATGAAAAACCATCTCTCGGATCTTGTCCTTCAAGGACAATCTCCTCAAGGTAAATAATTAAAATATTTTACAAATAATTTCTTACTGCAGAACAGTATGGGAGTGCTTGCTTCAATTCTTTGTAACAATCTTTACTCCCAAATTCTTCCTCTCACAGCTTTAGAAACCGAACCAGTAAAAGGGCAGTGGTTCCACATCAGTGATACCCATGTGCAAGCTGTGTCTGCACCAAAAGTGCTGAGCTCTCAAGCCTATCTCCTGTTCTATGAGCGACTGCTCTAACTCACCTGAGAAGCCTTCTTGTATGTGCAGCCATCTTGGAGTGATCTGAAAGAAGGCAGGGACTTGCAAATCATAGTTAGCAGGTTGGAACTACTGTATACAACTGCAGGAATATGCTGTATGCCTCTCAGACACACTGACAAGTGGTTAACTTATACTTTTTTCAGTGTTTTCACTACTTTTAAATAAAAGTTTTTTCAAAATTATAGCTTTGAGATTCTGTTGAGTAATTTGTGTGTTGGCACAGACAAGCAGCCACTACTTTTAGTTTCCTGCAGGTGCTGTACATCTTAGTCAGCAGCTCTTTCACTTTAAAGGGACCAGCTATAATTCTGAACTATAGTTATCTCCATCATCTTTTCAATGTGTATTTTGGAACTGGGTTCCAAGCAGAAGATGACGTTTCTTCCTCTGCCTTAGAGCTGAGACAAATTCAGCATCAGCTCTCTTTCCCGTTGATTTATGTCAGAGAGTAGCCCTCAGTTTGCAAGCTCTCTAGGAATTCTTTTGCATGGGAACCTTAGCTAAGAGCTCAGATCTCCCTTTATGCCACAGGTGCTCCAGCATAGCCTTTTGCACTGAGGGGGAAAGAGAACTAGTCTTGCACTGACTTGAAACTTTACATTTCTCTTCTCCATAGCTTAGACTTCACAGTGGGTTTCACATAAATAAAATCTTGGCTCCTCTGTGCTTGAGCAGCAGCTGCTTACATTTACTGCATTTTTCACAACAACCTTACTAGGAAAATGAGCAATCTTACATGGTCCTGTTACCCTTACAGCCATCAGCAGTAGCACTTGTGCAGCTGACTGTATCAGTATGCCAATCCTCCTGAAAACTTGCTGAGTTTATTTTTCAGCCACACCAGCAACCGACTATAAAGCAAGCATTAGTGTAGCTGTTGTATGGCAGCCTTATTTAGGCATAAGATAGTTCCAGACTTGATTTAGCCTTCCCCTCCCTTCTGGCTGTGAAATGGAGTAGCACTGGCAAGAGTAATAAAAGGATTAATTATTGAAGTGGCTTGAATTTCAAGTGCAGTTCTTTCAAGCTACTCTGAGACACAAGCTGTTTACTTTCCAGGAAATCTTACCAGGGGGCTTCAGCTGAAAGATTCCAGCACCCTGCATCACACTAGCTCTTGTCACTCAGCATTTATTTTTAAGGCCATTAGAATGAAATGCAGTTCACTGCTGCCAGGCTGCCATTTTGAGATCATTCATACAGACAGATCATACAGGGTGAGGATGAAATGGATGCATATAACAAAAATGAATATAGGCATGGACCACAAACCTGCCATACTTAATTATTTTACTTTTTACACTCAAGTACTGCATTAGGAACACAGTTAAGCACACAAAGAGCTACAACAATTAGAGATGATGCTTTCCTGAAGCAACTCTCTGCAGCAGGCTCATGGTCAGTCTCCTTCATCAACTGACTGGGTGCAGGCACCAAGGTGGTGGAGTTGGGTGAAGATGTGGCCTCTGTGAGGATAGGTGGGCATGCCCAATGCTGGACACAGCTGGCTCCAACAGACCCACCCCAGTGCACAGCTAAGCCCCTCAGCAAAGATGGCAGCATCTAAGAGTCTAGGTAAGAAAGGGCAAAACACTGCCCAGCAGTGAAGGGGGAAAGTAAGAAACAGCCCCGTGAGCACCCAGGCAAGAGGAGGAACAGCTCCAGGCACCTAAGCAGGGATGCCCTGCAGCCCCTGGAGAAACCATGCTAGAGCAGGTTGTCCCCCTGTGGCTCATGGAGATGATGCTGCTGGTCCTCCGCACTGCAGCTGTGGAGGCCTTCAGACCACTGTGGGTGGACATGTGCCTTGAAGGAAGCTGGAGGCTGCAAAGGAGCCCAGACTGGAGCAGGTTTTCCTGCCAGAAACTGCAGCCTGCAGAGGATCACCCAGGAGCAGCTGTTTCTGATGAACTGTAACCCACACAGAGGATGCTCATGCTGAAGCAGCTCACAAAGGACTACCCTGTGGGAAGGGAGGAGGGGAAAAGCATGCATGGGAAGGAGCATTACAGACTGACACCAACCACCATTCCCCACCCCCAACACCACAAGAAGAAAGGGAGGTGAACTGGGAGGTGTTTTAGTTTTTGTTCTTGTTTCTCACCCTCCAACTCTATTTTTAATTGGTAATAAACTAGTTTTCCACTCACTGAGTCTGTTTTGCCGGTACAGTAACTAGTAAGTGATCTCCCTGTCTTTACCTCAACGCATGAGCTTTTTCAGCTTATGTTCTGGCTCTGTCCTGGTGAGGAAGGTGTGTCTAGCAGCCAGCCAGGGTCAGCCCCCAACACCCATACACTGCCATCCCCCCCAAAATGGGAACAACCATGTCATGCTAAGTCCAAATAAAATGACAACATTTTTTTAACAGTCAGTATGTTTATTGAGTGGTTCAAGTTCTGTTCTCCAGCAAACACCATTTATAACTTAAAGGCAACAGAGCAAAACATGATGACAGGCTCCAACTGGAATATTAAAAAACTCACATAATCATGTCACTTAAGTAGTACAGTTAAATTGTTCAATCATTTTGGTCTTCATCCCAGTCTTTCTTTCCTGATGGAGGTTTAGGGCCACCAGCTGGTTTAGCCATAATGATCTTGTAAAGTAACAGGGAAGAAGAAAAAGATAAGGTTAAAATCGGACTCTTACACGACTTTTTCTTATAGCCAGATGGCGCTGTCAGCATTCACTAAATTCATGCAGTTTCCCTACTCTGAACCTAAGCCAGTGAATATTATTAATCATCTAATTGATATTCACAAATTAGTTTTTTCTTGAAAATGGCAACAGCTGAGCCCTGATACACAAAAAAGGGCTTTTACCTCATTTTTGCATGCAAGTTAAGACTTCAGTTAGTCTACAGAAAGTGAGTGCTTAAATAGGCTAACGAGTGATTTACAGGATGCAAATTACAAAAAGCAGAATTATCAGAGCTATTGTTCTGAATTACCGAGTCTAAACATCACACTTTACAAGCATGAAACTCACTAGTGCTACCACGTTAAAGGCCCATTTCCTACGCTTGCTAGGGTGACAAGTACGGTAAACTAAAACTGCACTTGTCATCCTTTCAATAAAAGTTCAGTTTTAGGAGTAGAGTAGGCAGGAATACAAAAGGTAGCAACCAGCACACATAAAACAGCAGTGTTACGTGTCCTCAAGAAAGGTACAATTTGCCATGTGCTTGTCAACATATCCATGCATGCACTCACACACAGGTACCTCTCCGCTAGAGGAACAGAGCTTACTGCATACTATTTTTCAGGGTCATCTTTCCAGTCATCCTTATCCCAATGTCCTTGCTGCTTAGGGGCTTTTGGGCCACCTGCTGTTTTTGCCATAATAATCTACAGAAATTTTACATGCAAATACATTTTTGCTGAAGTTCCACAAAATACATACAGTTAAGATTTTTGTCACATAACCTCAGTTTTTCCTGTAAGTTGCATTTTCATGTGAAATCAATGTATGAGAAAATGCTTCTTGTGTTAAATTTTGTTCCTACACAAGTTAGGGTAACTTTCTGAACACAGAAACTATCAACTATCAAATGTTAAACAAAAAAGAAACATTGATAGTGCTCCTATGAAAGCAGCAACATTGCAACGTCCCAAATTATGAGTTCTTGAACAAACTGCTTCCTGGCTTCAAAAATAAACAAACCACATTTTCAAGTACCGTATTTTTATGCCTTGCATTCCCAGAGGATTCACATATTTGGCATTAGCGTTCTGCACAGTGAGTTAAAGGTTTCAGTTCAGCACCCAAACTACTTGTAAGCTTACCTGATCTACCCTTAGGACGGTAACTGCTGCATTTGTAGCCAGCTTGATACCCCAGAATTTTCCAAGGTATGTGTCTAATACACCAGCTTCCAACATATCCTTCACAGCAGCAGCTTCGGCCTATCGGGGGAAAAACATTATTCAAAACTCTCTCAAGCTTCTATCTAGCAAGTTATTGGGTTTTCAAGGTTACAGGCTGAGAATAAATAAGCTCTTTTCTGATCTCATCTTCTCTCTTCAAAAGACCTTCATCCCTAATCCATTAGCAGTAACACAAAGTAATTTCTAAAGACTTGTTCTCCATCACATTAGTTCAGCATCCCACTTTACCTCCTACAGAAGGCCACTGAATTTAACTGCTCGCTGATGAAAAAAAATACTCCACTATTATAATTCTAAGAAGTTGTTCTTCATGACTGTGCAACACAGAGCCTCAATGACTTAATTTATAAATACTTCATACTGATAGAAGTACCTTTAAATAGAACCCTGTATTGCAGAGCACCAAGTAACGTGAAAGACTATTTACCTCAATATCAAATCCAACATTTTTGTTCCCTTCCTGATGCACAGCATAGAGCTTGGAGATGACCTCATTAGCCTTTACACCAGAATTTTCTGCCAGTGCTCGAGGAATGGCTTCAAATGCCTCAGCAAACTTCTTGATGGCATACTGGTCCAGCCCAGGACAAGTCTAAAGTAAAGTCAAAAACCAGGTCAGCATTGCAAAAACCGTAAGACAGGAGATATTTTCCACCACATTTTTAACTGATTTGTATACAAGTCACATATATGTATATATTTATGTACATATATGTGTGTCTAAAAATAAAAGTAAAAAAGCCCATTTGCTATACCTCTCCAAACGATGTGATCTGCTTGGCTAATTCAATCTCTGTTGCACCACCTCCAGGAACCAGACGTTTATCCTGTGAACAGACCATCCCAAAATGCAAAGTTTTGCCTAAAGCAATTCATATTAATTTTTACTTTTTAGAATTTATACACTCTATCAAGAAGAATGCAATAGAACTTTATCCCGTATAGACTTGATAAGAATCTGATTCAGAACAAACATGCATTGTAAGAGAAATTGACCCAAATTTACTCATTCATGCCAAATGTCTTTCAAAAAAAACAGCTTCTTTTGTAAAAAGGAAAATATTAAAGCAGTGGCATCTGTGTCTGGGGGGTTTTTTGGTGTTTTTTGTTTGGATGTTTAAAAAAAAAATAATTTAAACTCTTTGCTTACTAGTAATAGAACTCCTAGAACTCATCTTTTCCATTAACTTGATTTCCTGCATGATATTTCCCAACAATCTACTCCACACTGTTTAATATGTATGTCAAGAGGTATGACAAAGTGTTGGGTGGTTTTGTTTGGGTTTGTTTTTTGTTTTGTTTTTTAAATTAAGCATTTTGTATATCTTTTGGCAAACCAGCACCCACTTTTAAGTCTTTTAAACAGAAAAGTAATTATCTTAAATCAGAAGTTAGGACAACAAATGGAGACAATCATAAATGCAGAGTCTACAGCTGCTTCTGTACTCTAAATCAACGTGCACGTGTTGTACATACAGGACATTAAGAAAAGTTTAACATTTTTGGCATGCCACCTTCCAAGTAAACACACAAAGATCTCCTTTTGCATTAAAGAATAAACAGAAAGGAAAGAAGAATATTCAAGTCCACAAAAGCTGCACAGAAAAAGCTCTAAAGAACTAAATTCTTCCAGCTATAAAGTGTATCTGTACTGCGTGGAGAGAACATGTCTTGTCACCAATGAACCAGAAATTTAATTTGCAACCAGTCAGTTCTTCCTGATCCTCGGTGACAAACAAAGCTGTCCAGCTTTTCTTCTGTGCCTGGTTTCCAAAGAACATTACAAAACATTTTTAACACAGAAACTGTCAGAGCTGACTGCCACTAGAAGGTGGTAGAACTAATCTATCTTCAAGAACTCACCTCATCACTGAAAAACCTGAGTGCAGTATATGCTGAACACTATTTATGTACACTGTATTCACAAGGATGTTGGCAGCAATCTCATCTACACAGCCCTCTACACCTCAATACTACACAGCTTCCTCTACATCTAAGGCTCCTAAGATCATAAGATAAGTACCTGTTACAGGCTTTGTAGCACAAGAGCACAAAGTAAGCCTAAGTCTTGCCTCAAACTGATCCATAGCTCAGTTTTGGTAACTGAAGTGTTCTGGCTACTTACTCTTGTGAGTACTTTGAAAGTATTTACGCCATCATCCACTGCTCTCTCTATGTCATCCATCAGATTGTCTGTAGATCCACGAATGAGTATAGTAGAAATGGCACCACCATCCTTTTCTGTTCAGATAGAAGTGCATTATTGAATTAAGTTTGCTAGATGTAAAACACATACAAACCTCATACTTCTAGAACAATAGCATTGAGTTCCACAGAACATACATACATACCATGTTTGAACACAACAACTTGTGTATCTCCAACCTCTGATAAATACACACTATCACAGTGACCCATTTCTTCTAGAGTAGGGGGGGTCTGGAAAGAAAAACAACAGTTAAGAGGTGAACCTGCTCATCAGTTCTCTCCCTCCTGCTCCTCATTTGAAAACTCCATACCAGTCTGGGTAGGGCTGTTGCACCAACAGTTTTGCACAGTCTTCTCAGATCCCACTTTGTGTTCAACCTTTAAAAGCAAGAACGGTCTTTGTAATAACAAGTTTCCAGAACAAATATTAACACATACGAGTATTTTCTTAACTTGACATATTTTGTAAACTAGTGATATCCATAAAAATTTATTGCATCAAGTTACAAGTTCCACTCATGTACTTTCTCAAGTTACCTATTTTCAGGGATGCTATGCAGAGACTATTTTCTAAGATTTTTTTTTTAAAAAGTAAGTAGTTCAGATAAATAGAAATTATCAAAACCTCATTTTCTAGTACATAAGACTTTAATTGATCTTTACAACGCCTCTATAATAATCTTTCTTTGTTATGCAAGAGATTACAGTATCATGTTCCATTTTCAGAAGTTCAAACTTTTGGACACCACCAGTAAAGTTACAGCTTTCAACAAAGGATCACTTATTTGTGTGACATGCAAGAGCTGCTGCTAGTTATTTGATTTCATGCGTTGCAGAATTTATTTCAATGATGTACAAACATGCTTTATTTATAGATAGTAAGATCTAAGGCCCATAAAAATGACATAAAAATGTAAGAATTAGTTCTTCCACCCATCAATACATTAGTGATCCATGGAGGTGTATCATATCATTGCTAAAGCACCACATGAGGACTGTGATCAGGAGGAACATTTATGGTATAGTTTTACATGCCCTTGAGGCCACATCACTTTTTACTAGATCCAGAAATTTTTATATTCTTGATTTCAATTGTGCTATAAAGGCACTTAAACCAAAATAATTACCATATATACAAGTTACACTCCAATTAGCCATCAGAGGTGAAATACTATCCAGAAATGTAAGGTATGAACCAATCAAATTGCAGCTCAGGTTTTGATCCACTAGAAAAAACAAATAGTCTGCAGTATTTTTTTCTAATCCATTTGAGAGGCAAGAGACAATATGGCAAGCATATTTCATAAACGTGTTAGATCAAATGTTTTTATGCTCTTCTAGTACTTACCTGACTAACATAAGACTGTATTTGTTGGCATAATGAAGTGCCATGTCTGCCACTTTGCCACCTGTTACTACTACATTTGCACCACTATCGGCAATAGCTTTGACTTGCAAATCCATTAGATTTTCTTCTCCCTTACTGAAATTCATCAGTTCTTCAGCATTCTTTATAAGTACAGTGCCCTAGTAAAACACATACACCGTTATCAATCCAGTGTTCATAGAATCACAGAAAGATTTGGGTTGGAAGGGACCTTAAAGATCATCTGGTTCCAAACCCCCTGCCATGGACAGGGACACCTCCCACCAGACCAGGTTGCTCAAAGCCCCATCCAACCTGGCCTTCAACACTGCCAGGGAGGGGGCAGCCACAGCTTCTCTGGGCAACCTGTGCCAGTGTCTCACCACCCTCTCACAGCAAAGAATTTCCTGCTAATATTCAATCTAAAACTACCCTCTTTTAGCTTAGAACAGTTTTGCCCCATCCTATCACTACATGCCCTTGCAAAAACTATATGCCTAAAAGGTTTTGGCAAACCATTTTGTCACCCCAACCTATCCACAAACCTCAAGTCATACTGTTTTATAGTACTGCTACCCTTCTTGGGCAACAGGGTAAAACAAGTCAAAAAGAGGGCAATTCTAGCATTTCTAGGGAACTTTGAGATTCAGACATTCTAGCATGTACTTCAGCTCAAATAACCCAACAAAACCAACACCACCTCCCCTACCTCAAAAGCCCTCTAAAGCAAAATTAGGTTCAGACATTTTCTATGAACTTTTTTAAACTAATGAACTCAATTAACCAAAATATCTCAATCACCAAGTGTCAAGAATATTTATAGTTAAGCCTAAAAATAAGAGCACATGAGCATAAATAGGTATGTAACTTATTTTGAGCTTCTACATACCTTAGTTTCAGTTATCATACCATCAAAAGGGCAGGAATACACAGCTATTTTTGCATCTTTGACAGAAGTAACATCTCCTTCAGTTTCTTTTTTAAAAACCATGCCATGCAGTACTGAGGAAGCAGAGATACCAGCACCCTGAAAGGAAAGAAATGCAATGGGGGAAAGTCATATTATTGATCATTTATTGTCAGAAAGCTGCACTACCCTTTATGAAAAGCAGTCCCTACATTCATTTGAACATAACAACCTAAGTTTTCACTGCAGCACAAAGAAATAAGACAAGCTGATTTAGCAACACCAAACATTGCCTTACAGGTTCCCGTTTTAAGATTAGATGGTGGTCCAGGTTAAGGCCTGTGACTTTCACTTTCTGTGCTCAACTTTTTATGTATTTATTAGCTTGGAAAGAAAAACACAGAAGGAAATTAATAGTAGATATAAACTTGTTCCAATCCTGCATACCATACTGAGGTCTAGTACTCCACTGACAAAACCGACAAGATTAGACAGCTACGTTTCCACTAGCTTGCATCTTATCCTAATATTGGGACTGCTTCTGCAATAAAGATGCAGTCAACATCCCCATGTATAATTAAGTTAAAAAATCTGATTTAATGTAAACTTTCAATATTAATGGTTTTCGTTTCTGAAAGCTGCTGCTGGGTACTAATCAAGGAATGTAAAGACCAATTTCCAAAACTTTTTGTGCATGCTACAACACAACAGAGATTACAGTAGAAAAGGACTTTCAAAGTTCAAAGATCTAAAAATTAACTTCCATTAAACTGTTTACTTTACTAACATAGTAAAGCTAGCTTTGCCCAACTTACCACAATTTTGCACACTCTGATATTATCAACATTGAAATGACCAGAATCAGGAAGAATAGAAACTGTTTGGGGAAAAAAAAAAAAAGAAAGAATGAATTTGTATTGCTTAATGAATAAAGTAGAACAGCGACACCATAAATAATGCCTCAAGTTTTTCTGAAATGCTAGAACTTAATGCTTTGAGATGCCTGCCTCAATGTAAGGCAATTATAATCTGCTAATAACCTGCATTCAAGAGAAACAGGAAATTTGTTTTTACAATGTAGTAATCAGAAAGCATTATCTATTCAGGCTGCTCAGCTAAATTAACTTCAAAAATCCACTTACACATGTACATTCAAGTGTGAAGCTCAACCCAGAATATTTTGAGAAAACACCTAAACTAGACATGAAAGTTTTTTCCTGGAAATCTAAGGGGAAAAAGCAAGAACTCAGCACAACTAGTCTTCATCCATTGTTCTGCAGCTGAGACTAGGAACAGCTTATATGAAGTGTAATACATCTTCCCAATGATAAAGAGGAAGAAGGATGGGTTTCTGCTTTAAGGAGACTAGAAAGCTATTTCTATACTTAGTAGAAAACACAGACCTTTTCTGAGCCACAATGCCAATAAAGAATTCAACATGAGAAAAAAGGTTATACTAATTTCAGAGACTAAAGCATTCTATCCAATTTAACATGATAAACTAAACACACCTTTTGTCTCACATGAAGACATTAGTAATGATCATAAGCAAACCTACTCAGTTTTTTAGATGCATGCACACATCTGCTCTTGTTTACTTACCACAGGCCTGAGCAATCAGCTTTGCCAAAAAATGTTCATTGCCGTATTGTTTGCTCATCACTGAAGTATGCAACAAAGATGCCACTTCTTCAATGTCTCGAAGGTTCTTTGCAGAACAGCACACCAAGTCTGGAAGAATTTCTAGGGCTTTCTTGCAAGCCTTTTCATATCCCTCAATCACCTATGCAGCAAATAATAAATATTCACTACACAATTATGCATTCATACTGCTTACATCTCCTTTTCAAAGGGCCACAAAACATTAAGAAATGCAAAAGCTTACAAGGGAAGCAAACAATCACAAGCATCAAAATATACACTGTCCTTCTTCATACATCTATCTGAAACATTAGTTCAGAAGGAAGCAAACGACTCACATTATTATGAGCCCAGAATACCAACCAACGGCAATCTGAATTCAAGCTATGTGAATTGTAATCACAATGTAACTTGCCTCTGAGACCGATAACCCCATCCTCAGAAGGTCTTCTGCTAACTCCAGAAGAACTCCAGCAAAAACAAGGACAAAGTTTGTTCCATCTCCAACTTCTTGCTCTTGCATATGGGAAGCCATCACAAGCATTTTTGCAGCAGGATGCTGAACCTTTACAAGAAGTTATACATCATGGTTACTAACATCCTACCTACACTGCAGCTCCAGATTTTTCTGTGCATCAAGTATAAGCTCTCTTATTTCAAATTGTATCTAAAGCTACTGAGAATACACAAAGTAAGAGAAGAAAGCACCACAGATTATCTTAATTGGCTAACTTCCCTAATAAGCACCAGTACAAACATATATAAAAAATAGAGAACTAAATGCTCCCCTACAACATAAATTATACATCTTCAACATTGGTTCTGTGCTTTTTTTACAAGATACAGAGGCAAGAGCCTCTGAAGATCTTCACGCTAAATTCATTACTTGTAGCAAGCAAAGTAGACATCTAAATTACAGTTTAATTCTAGTGTTTTTTCTGCTTAAAGATTGCACTGTTTCCCTTTCTTCCAAAGAAATCAAATAAAAATGCTGTATTCTTGAATATAATTAGAGCAGCTTTCATTTTATTCCAGAAAGAAACATGTAAGACTCATTAGATTAAGTAACTAGCCTGTCGATTATTTTTTAAGAACAGTGACTTCCACAGTTGTTCTACTTACACTCAACACTAAGGCAATGCATTAAGAAAATCCTTCACACTTACACTATTTCTATCATTAAGCATAGAATTCAGTAAAATATTATTTGTGTCATATCAAATACAAATTTGATAGTAAAAGAAAGTTAGGACAGGTCAGTGTTTTCACACTTTCACTGTATTTGCAGGAGGATGCTGCTATATCCTCAGCTTCTGAAATCAAATTAACGTAGTCTGAGCAGACAGGAGAACACGGCAACCACTGGTGCTGAGAGAGTAACACAACAGCTATTTCTTCCAGAGTTTTCCAAACACTGTATTGTCTAGACATACCTCTTCTAAATCTACACTGGTTCTAGGGAAAAAGAGTAGGCAATTCTTAAGCACCTCCTACAACTACCTAATGCTGCTTTACAAAAGAGTTCTGTTCCTCACTGTGGATAGAGCCCGTTAATTTCACTCAAATCCACTGAAAAATGTAAATTATTTACAAAATGATGTTATGTAAATCATCTGGCAGGGTGACACGGTGGCATGTATTTCTTTATTATTATTCAGAACCATAGCAGACCATGAACAGAAACAATAGTTCTCAACTGACATCTTCTGAAGCAAGAAAACTTACCTCCAGCTCTCTCAAGATAGTAGCAGCATCATTCGTAACAAAAAGCTTCTCCAGGTGATTGATAACCATTTTGTTCATTCCTAACAGGAAAAAAAAAATCATTAGGCAAATATCATTTTGTACACAGATGCTGTTTGACAACTTCCAGGTATATCTTAGAGCCCTATTTCTAACTTAAAAGCCTAAAATTTCTGCAAAATAACACTTGGAAGCATGAGAAATTAACGAGAAATCAGTAATTTCTGAGTAAGCAGTTTTCTCTTCAGAAATGTTAGTACCTAATTTAATTAACTGATACTGGAGAACGCCTTTTGTTTTGCTATAACTGACCAGACATGGTATGGTTGTGTTCATTATGACTGTCTACCAAGTTATTGCTTTTCCTTTAATTTTTGTAGGTCTCCCATATAGCAGTAAGACAGCAAAGAGGACACAGTAACTGGTACAAAAACCTGGCAAAGGCAGGTACATTGTGCATAACTCAAGAACTAAGCAAACCAAATCTGATGTGTATAGCCACACAGACTATAATATTTAGAGTTCTACAGCAAGTACAGTATGTCTCCTCAAAAAACAAACAGCTGCTTCTTTGTCAAGCTGGGTTTAGCCCTCAAACATAACATTCTGCTCAAAAACACTACAATAATTCCAGGATTTATTTACTTACCATTTGGTCCATAAGCTGTACGGGTGGTTTGAGCAAGTTCTTTGCATGCCTGGATGTTCCTATAGACAGCTTCTTCTAGTCCTGAATAATGCTAAAAAGAAAAATGTTCTGCTCAGAATTAGGCTTTCTAACAAAAAAGAGAGGGAAGAACTAGTCATTCTTCATCGAACAGCAATAATTTATTGAGTCAATTAAAGTTTTTGATTAATTTAGATTTTGTATTTCATTAAAAGTTTAAATGGAAACTAAACCTTACCCAAAGAAAAGAACTACTTTCTCAACTGGGCAGCTCAGCAGGCACAATAAGTTTCTGAACAGAAATTTGAACAGTCACTCGATTTTCAGTATCATCTGCATTTCTTAGGTCTTCCAAAAAAGTCAGTGACATGTCAAAGGGAAACAGAAAATAACCAATACCAGTGGAGAGGGATGAGAGTTTTGTAAGCAATGTGGATTTGTACATGCTTCTTTACTTGCAACTCTGTATTCCACAGAAATAATTTAACTCAGTTCTACATTCAAACACGGGCGGTTTGAAAATTCAGAAGCAGAATGATTTGTAAAATACTTGTGTTTGAGAAGGTGATTAGCTTGGCTTCAGTTTGAAAAACTTAAAAAAGGGAGGGATTCCCAGAAAGGGTCTTTAGAAAGAGTAGGGTAAAATTTTCAGCTTGGCCCTTAAGGTCAAGGTATAGGAGTTGGACTTGACGATCTTGGAGGCTCCCTTCCACCTCAACATGTTCTATGATTCTATAAGAGATGGGAGAAGGGCATTATCCAAGAATATTTACTCTCTAAATACAAAAAGTCTCAGAATGTCAACTACCTCCTTGTTTTGTGAAACACAGCTCTTGGTATTCTGGCCATGAATTCTCTATTAGAAAACCAGCATCTAAGCCACTTTGTTCCCCTGCTCTCCTCCGTGCCCTCGCTGTGCCCAGAGTGAAAGGACAAGAGGAAACAGCTTTAAACTGCAGCAGGGAAGATTCAGATCGGGCATCAGAAAAAACTTCACTGTCAGGGTGATTGGGTATTGGAATAGGTTGCCGAGGGAGGTGGTGGAGTCACCTGGAGGTGAGGTGGTGGAGGTGTTCAGGATGTGTCTGGATGTGGTGCTGGGTGATGTGGGTCAGTGGGGATGTAGGTAGGGGTTGGGCTGGGTGATCTCGGAGGTCTCTTCCAACCTCGATGGTTCTGTGATTCTACCATGCCATTATTTGTCTCCCACGAAGACTCAGAAAAATAAAACAAACTAACAGAGAGCCTCCCGAGCTGCCAACCCCACTTTCCTTCCTACTCAGTAGCAGCAGCAGGGAATTCTCTTTGTTTCGTTCCCCTTTGCAACGAACCCCCTCGACGCCCGCTCTCTGCTCACCCGGAGCGCGCCTGCTTCGGCCGGCACAGCCCTGAGCGCTGCCCGCCCTGCGCAG
>VZRW01011397.1:124642-199926 GCA_013398125.1 Aegotheles bennettii | reverse complement strand
GGCCCGAGGGGTGTCTGAGCCCCGGCTCCCCTAGAACGCCATCTCGCCCACATCTCTGTGCCCGCAGCCCCGGCCGAGCCCGCCTGGCCCCCGGGGGAGCGGCGCTGGGCACGGGCAGGGCGGGCAGCGGTCAGAGGCTGCCAGCCCGGGGGGGGCGTGCTTTGCCCTGAGGCTGCGCGTTCTGCTTTGGACAGATGAAACCAGACAAAGCCGATGTTCACCTCACTTTCCAGGGTTTGTGTGACATTCATGGGCTCACTGAGTGGTTTGAGTTGAATGGGACCTTAAAGATGACCCAGTCCCAACCCCCTGCCATGGGCAGGGACACCCCCACCAGACCAGGTTGCTCCAAGCCCCATCCAACCTGGCCTTGAACACTGCCAGGGAGGGGGCAGCCACAGCTTCCCTGGGCAACCTGTGCCAGTGTCTCACCACCCTCCCAGGAATGAGTTTCCTCCTCATATCCAGTCTAAATCTGCCCTCCTTCAATTTGAACCCATTCCTCCTTGTCCTATCACTCCATGCCCTTGTAAAAAGTCCCTCTCCAGCTTTCCTGTAGCCCCTTCAGGTACTGGAAGGCTGCTATGAGGACTCCCCAGATGGACACTTCTCTTCTCCAGGCTGAACAACCCCAACTCTCAGCCTCTCTTCATAGGAGAGGTGCTCCAGCCCCCTGATGATCTTCCTGGCCCTCCTCTGGACTTGCTCCAACAGCTCCGTCTCCTTTTTATGTTGGGGACTCCAGAACTGGACACAATTATGTCATTTATTTAAAAGGAAAAGAGCCCAGATTATGTTCTTCTGAAGTAGGTAAGATAGAGTAGCTTGATTCATTTACTATGTACAACTCACTACCTCTTTTTGTCAGGGTTGCTGAGTGGTGGTGATTTTTCCTAGGAAACACCGTCCATGTAGTGAAGTGTTGTGCAGTATTGTGGCAGTGGCTGATGTTGGCTCCTTCGGAGTCTTTCTTTCTCTCTTGAGTTCAACATACTGTCTCCCAGGCATTTTTCTGGGTACATTTAGTGATACATGTCCCAGAAACAGCTAAGGGCCTTTGTTGTCACTGATGGCAAAAAGTGGTCATAAAAAGTTGCAGACTCCAGTCAGATATTTGGCCTAGTACATACCTGACTTGTTCAAATGGAATCTAAGTGCACTGAGAGGAAGGCTAAGTACAGTCAAGCCCTCATTATCCAGGGTAATCCCAAGTAATATGTGTGCTAGAGGACACACTGAAGAGCACTTTGGAGGCTCACCTTGATGTCTCTACAAGTAGCTGAGGTTCAACCAGGTGACAGGAGAGCTGCTTTAGGTTTGCTAAGTTTTATTAACTTTGCTTCTGTGCCACAGAAAATCTAACGTGCTGTTTCAAGACAAGAACTTCAAGGTCTTAGAAATAATACTGCTGCATTTAGGCCACGAAGTACTTAAGCCTGTAACCCAGCAGAGACTGAGTTTCTCCACTTCTGCAGCACAGATATGCCACCTGCAAGCTTAATTAAATCACTTGTTATGTGTTGCTTAAGCAACCTCAAGAGGACACGCTTGGGTTAGTTTTACCATCCTATAATTCTTAAAAGTCAACTAATTTTAAGCTGTAACACACCATGGTAGTGTAAAAAAGAGTGGTGATAAAAAGCAAAACTACATAAAGCACCCCATGGATGAACATCAAAAAATCTGTATGCAGTTTTGCTGGAAGTACTTAGAGGCAAATATCACTTGAAACAGAAGAGGGAACCTATTCAATCCTGACTATTGTGACCAAGGAGTGTAGGCACTTCCAAAAGGAGTTGCTGGGGTTTGGCATACAGGGCATAACCCCATTTATCCCACTCTTCTCTCTTCCAATGTATCTGCACCACAGTGCAGCTAGGAAAGAAGAAAATGTCCATCCTGTTCCACAGGAAAAATACCAGAAACTGTATTTTATAAAACAATTTCCGTAGTCTGTTGTTAACCACAGAGATCAGAGGAGGTACTTACTCCCAAGTCAATGCAGAAACTTTTCATACTCATGAGCATGAAGGCACATGCACAGCTATCAATAGTTAGATGCATTCTAGCCTCAGGCATTCATTTTAGGGCAGAGAGGAAAGATGGTTTGAGTGGTCAGACTGCTGAATAACTGCAGGGTGTGTTTCAGTGATCTGTGATAATATGATGCATAACCTCAGGCAAGTATCTAGTGATTCTTCAACACTTAAAAGTTTTTTCATATTTTTACTGTATATTTTACATTCTCAATACCATCAACTGGATGTAGCTACTTCATTGTTGCAGGACTTTACATGAGTACATTTTTTCCAGACAGGGAACAGAATGGTTCAAAGATGCAGTGGCTTCCTGGAAATTTTGCAGTCTTCAGCCAGGAAGTACATAGCTCTTCCTGTTTCACTTGCCTAGGTGGATTGCTAACCTGGGCTTAAATTATGATGTCCCAAACAGTATTGATTCGCATTAAAAAAAAATGCTTCTGAGATTGTTGGTATACATTTGTTTTATTCTCCTTCCTTGATTTTCACCAAGAGAAATGGCAGAGGAATCAAGGCAATAGTATGTAGGATGCTAAAGAAATAAGATTTTACTATTAGAAACACTTCTGAAGTTTACATTCATTATAATCTTTCCATAACAAGAAAGGCCGAATATTTATACTTTCATAACTTCTGAATATTGTTCTCTGATGTTTCAGGAGTGGCCTCTCCAAAGCACTTGCCTCATCAGAACTTTAGTAAATTGTCATGGGCCAGACAGTTGCTCTATCACCTGACCCCACCCAGGAGGGGGAACCTGGAAAGGAAAAGGAGACCCGTGGGTTGAAATGAAAACAGATATAATAGAATATTAGTAATGGTCTGATATTACCCCCAATGCTAATACAAGATGCAAAGTTATACTCAGCTTCAGGTAGCAATCGCGAGTAGAGTACTTCTAGTAGTGAGGGCTGAGTGCCAACACTGCAAGCACAACAGCTCCAGTGGTGATCTCAGCAAACAGAGGAGCAGGCCTCCGGTGTAGGATGACTGATGCAGGACCCTCTTGGGAAGGCAGCCACGGTAGAAGCCTCCAGGAACCTTGCAACTTCTCAATTTATAGTGAGGGTGACGTTTATCGTATGGAATAATTCAGTTAGCCAGCTTGGATCAGCTGCCCTGGGCTTCGCCCCTCCCAGCCCACTACACCTGCATGGCTCAAAACAACTCTTGACCTTGGTCACTATGGAAACTTGTGCACCAGAGCATCTTATCTCTTCTGTTCTCACAGAACTGGACTCTACAGTTCCTTAAAACTACAGTTTCTCTGAACAGAAAAATTATTTCAGAATTCTGTCCCAGCAAAACCTGGACATAAATGTTAGCTCAGAAATTAAATCAAGGGTTATTGTTGCCTGGCAATGTGGAATGTTAACCTTGTGAGCATTCATGCTACTAAGAAGGTGACATTCCCTTTCTGAGTCTTCAACAATCAAAATGCTGTTATTTACTTAGTCTCTCTAATGATTATATACAGGAAATGTAGCTTGCATAATATTGGAACTACAGCAAAAAGCAAAGTCAGCTCACACAGGCCAAGAGTAACCACCGCAGCATTGCATGGCACTTCTTGTTAAGTCAACTCTACTTGAGTAAAATATGCAACTTTGAGGTGAAAGGCTCAACTCTTCTTATTCAGCACTTCAGCTGTCCAGTTCACTCTGGTTTAGGCTTCTTCCTAAGCGTTGCTTTTGCTTGGAGAAGTAAATTTACCCATGTTTGTTTCTACTCATAATATTGCCATCAATAAAGTTGATGTTGCTCAATGATTCCACATTCCAGGTCCAGTACGTTAAGCAAGGACAGTGGTCACAAAGGCAGTCCCATCTCTGGCTGTTTGTTTCACCTCAGCATTCTCCTTCTCCTCTCAAATCCTCTCCTGCCAAACATTTGTGCACCCATACGATCAACCAGATTAGGGAACTGATCTGCATTATGACTAACCCAAAAGAAGCCTGACCAGCCTTCAACTCTCCTGCACTACATGGCTGTGCAAAGCCTTGGGATGGCACAAGGAGAGATGAAGAGAGACAGGGCACCAGTCTCTGGGCAGTGTGGCCTTATACTATCTTAAAATATTTCTGGAACTGCCCTGATGGTACAGTGTCTTTACTGAAGCTTATGCTAGCTCCATTTTTTTAAAGCCAGAATACCACTAAAGCTAAAATGTATATGTATGTTTGTGATTATGAATATATACATGTATATTATTCTGTATTAAACTTATCACTAAAATATCTCTTTCTGTTGTAATCAGGAGTTATTTGGGACTCGCTGTCTAATCATGACTTTGGTGTGGCCTTGATCTTTTTTTAGCTACTCCTCTACACCATTTATATTCTGCACAGACATTGCCATGCTAAAAGACCATCCAAAGGTCAGAGGGTTGGCTATTGGCAGTTGGCTGCCCTTTCACCAGCCAAAATCTATTACTGTACACATGGAAATCCCCAGCTTATCTGTAGACACATGTTTGTCAAATTCTAGGATGGCAAGATTTTAACAAGATCTTGGGAAGTTCACAAAAAAGAGGTGCAGAATGTTAATTTTTATTTGCCTGTTCAGCAGTGGGAGCCTGAGGAATTGGAATACCAGGGATGGAAAAGTATCTGCTGAAGTTGTGAGCATAACATCTGGCTGTGTTTGTCCAACAACACTGACATCTGGCCAATGAAAAAATGTGAATGGCATGTTGGGGGAAGCCTGAGGACCACACCTAGTTTGCAGAGAATCATGCTCATACCTGAAACAGAGAATTGTGAACCACATAGGGCTGAGCACTCAGGGTGAACATAATTGTCTTAGTAACAGCAGCAGCAGTTGCATCAGCTTTTCCCAGATTATGCTGCCTTGTGACATAATAAGGAGCACTCTAATCAACTAGAGTACTTCTAATCAACTAAGTACTTCTTAGGTCACTGGTCCACAGCTCCTGGGCTAAATGCTACCCTCATCCTTAGCTTATCGCTTTTGCTGGCACAGAGGATTGCAAGCTAGACAGGAAAGCAACATTTCCTTACCATTTGTGTATTCTCACCTCAGTATATGCGCTCTCTGCTATAGCCAGTTACCTCGAGTCACTGGAAAGCACTTCTGGGGGTTTTAGAGGAGCATTACGTTTGCTTGGGATCAGTAGACTGAATTTTTTGTTGACATATTTAAATAGTGATGACGGTTCCCAACTGAATTAAGGATCCAGTTTGTTTGATTCTACCTGCACAAGTGACAAGAATTCATAGATTCCTCTCCACAAACAAGATTGCAAAGGTTCGTAATCTCAGAAAGGAATTGATGCTGCCTTCATTTTGTATTGCAGGTACGATCAAGGTATAAAATCATGCTGTGACCCTGGTAAAGTACACACCAAAATACAATTCAAGAGAAACTACTTCATGAGAGAAAGCAAAATTATTGAGATCTTTCTGTTTTTCATGTCACAAGGAAGAAAGCATAATTGGGCAAAAATTACATGTCTTCTAGATGGTGAGTTCTGTTTTGCATGAGGAAGTAAAATGCAGGATCAGAGAAGTGCTAGAGAAACAACTTTCTTTAGTTTTCAAAGTGTTCATATGGGAACTTTTTTCCAGTGGAGTGCACAGGAGCCTGGAAATAAAAGCCAACTGCTACTGAAAGTTCAGCTGTTCTTGTTGAGGTGGGAAGAAACTGTTATTACCTATGAGATGTGGAAACTTGGAGAACACCAAACTGAGTGAGAGAAACTGTAATTTTAGGATGTAATTAGACAAGATAGGAAATAGCAGAAGGGGGTGGCAAGCTTGGAATTGAATAGCTGAAGATTTCTCTAGAAATAGCACCCAAATGAAGTAATGAAGAGTAAAATAAATAACAACTGTCTGCAGACTCCTGGAAACTACTACCACACTTGATTTGCATTTCTTTCAGCTCTGCAGACACTAAGCAGAAATAATGTAGCTAAAACGTAGTGTTCTGACATGAAGATGACAATTTATGCTGTTTGGCACCTGGGCCACTGAGATTTGTGGTCTTCTTTCTTCACTGTGTCATGCCTTGCTTTGGATGCCCAATCTGGAATTTTCTATGATGATCTAAACCAGTACTAGATCTTCAGGACAAAGACAGAGGTTTTTCCAATTTTTAATACTTTGTTTCTCTACACAAATAATTTTAAAAACCCTGTCTGAGTAACCACAAATTTTGTTTCTCATGTTGTCCCCATTCTTATTTGAGGATTACCTTTAGTACTCTTATGCATGTCACCTGAATATACCTGTGGAGAAATCCATTAATTCTCCAGAACTCAGGTCAGTGAGAGTCTCCTGGCCCACCTGTTTCTGAATTGGGCACAGGGTCTGCAGAGCACTCTTCTTGCTGCCAGAATAGAGTATAACCCACCAGCATGATGTGGGGAACATCTGTGTGTCCCATTATTCCCTGGCTGCTCTGTCAGTCCCATATATCTACCAGCAGCTGGGAAACTGGCCCGAATCCCCGATTCATTGTGAATCAAAATAATTCCAAAGACACCTTTGCAGCCCTAGTTTCTGCACTGCATAACCCTCCTAGCTGTAACTAAGAATCGTAGCTTGCACAGTAGTACATAGTCTTTCCTACATGATTCTGCAAATCAGAAGATACTATACCACAATGTACAACTGTGGAAATCACGCCATTGTGTAGTAAGGATCGAAGGCCACAGAATGGATTCATGCCAAAAGTTAGAAGTATTGCATGGGACTTATTCCCGGTATTGCAAGCTAAATCCCAAAACTGTGATCTTGTGTCCTCGACAGCAGACACATTACCTACTGCCTAAAAAACCTGTTAAGTTGAAGACTATGCTGATTAAGTTCCACGGTAGAGAAAAATAACATATATTAATAAAATAGTTATGGACAGTGACCAAAGTATCATTTAATCAGTGCAACACAGTTTATGTATAAAGAATAAGCAGAGAACTTTTTTTAATAAACGGCTTCAAGACAGATTGTAATTGTGAATGTACCAGTGTTGTAATGTATGCAGTAAAAGAGAAGTTAATGTCCTGGAGGTTTATTTAATAAGACAATCGCTCTAATGTACATGTAATCAGCAGGAGCTAATGTTTGCACTGTGCTATGACGATATGTAAAGCTACTGAAATAGTGCATGACTTTGTTCACTCAGATTGGTGTGTCTTTGCTAAGTATTTGATCTCCGGATGCTTTGTGTACTACACAATGAATGGGTGAAAGGAGTAGGAGAAAAGTAGGCTGAGAGAAGCAAAAGGATGTTACCAGGCATCAAGGTGAAGGTGACAACACCACATCCCTGACTCAGCAGTATCAGTAGTTTTTCTTGTTGTCTATCAGCCAGATTTAATTGTGAACCCTGTGTTGGGGTTAAGATTCTTGATACAGTAGTTTAGTGGTGAAGAAAACTCAGCCTTTTTTGCCTCTAAAGGAAAATTGTCCCAACTGTTTTTCCTTGTCAGTATTGCTCATCGTACCAATTCTGCAAGCTAGGAGTTCATTGCTTAGCAAAGAATAGATTTTATCTGTGATTCATTTCAGCTTCTTCATTGTTCTGTGTTGGTTTGGGTTTTTTTTAGCATAGTAAAGTGAATGTCTAAATGTTTGTTGTGCATCTTTATAGTCCAGATTCTGAGTTCTGTTGACTAAAATATGAACATCAGTGAGCCATGTGTGAGATTCTCCGCTAATCATTCTCTTGCATGAAAATGGTCCAAAACATATACTACAGCATCACACCAGTTATTTTGATCCACTAGCAAATGTCCTTGTTGTCAGCCAGCTGGCAAAGAGACAGCAGAAGACATCCAACCAGTGCTTGAAGTGGGACAATATGTGGCAGCAAGCCACTCTTTTCCTTTGAGCATCAGCATATCATGGGTTTAGGAGGGAGTCATCTATGTTCCCAACATCTGCAGAAGCTCTGGGGGAGAAATTGTCTTGTTTGATCACTTACAAAGGCTTTGGATAGGCTGGACCACAAGACCACCTTCACAGAAGGAGTGGTGGAAGGCAGAGTGTACATGACTTCAAACCATACTGCTATGTTTTTGCTTCATTTGAACTTGATTTGCTCTATAAATAAAAGAAGACATTTGACAATTAGACTTCCTTTGTGCATGAGCTCACAAAAATACAGGGAATAGGGTTCAGGAAGATAGCTTTGGGAAAGACAGGAAACCCAAAGCAGTCATTCTGCAGTGTGTGATTTCATTTATGATGCTGTTGAAAATACAAGTGTAACTGCTTTGCTCTCATCTGCAGTCTGATGCCCACCTTTCACGCCTGCAGAGTCCCTGAAATTTGGACTCTCACACCTAGCGGAGTACTTCATTGTGCGACCATGCCTCCAGTCCTCCACAATACAGTCTAACCAACAATTTTTCTTCAACCTTGAATTTCTGTTAACACTGACATGTGCAGGAGAACTACAACAGAAAATGTTAATTCTCATGAGACTTCTAAATTATTATGAATTTCGGAGCTGATAATTGATTTTACATGTTGGAATCACAGTTCAAGCTGAAACAGTGAAACATGTTCCCTGCTTCCTCCCTGTGAAGGTGGCATTCCTATCATTCTCATATAAGAATCAGGATTTAGAGAACTGAAGCAGGAACTGTGGCAGCCTGTATACTGTTTGTGGTGTTAAAACACTTGTAGTTCCAACTGAGCTTAAATCTATCTATATATATATATCTCAGTACAGCTTCAGTTTAGAAGTTTCATTTTGTTCTTGAATTATTGTGGATGACCACGGGAAGAAAATCATAAGTTCAAATCATAATTAGGGGCTTGCATGAAGATGTATGGGGAATTAAGCTTGTTTTTCTGACAATAATTGGTATAGCAAAGGCAATTTCTTAAACTGATTAAAGGTTTTTACGTTAATGTGGCCTACTGGTGAACAGTCAGTATTAAAATAGTGAGTAGGTTTCAGGTGATGCAACATTACACTGTCCTGATCCCATTCTCCTCACATTGTCTTCAAAGGGTCTTTGACATGAGATGGATTGATATCTTGAATGTGTCCTCTAAGGGGCAGCATTGAAGAGCAGGTCTCTCTGTAAACCGGCTGTTTTCTGTTCATAATATGGAGTAGGTATAAGTAAGGGACTAACAAATCAGTGCTTATTCTCTACTGTCCAGAATTACAGGGTTTTAAAGGTAACCAATGTGTTTGGAAATCATTATTGCTATTCTGTGAGAAATCCTGTAACAGAAATGTTTCAATTTAAGTGAGAAAACCACCAGAATTCTCTCCCACGGACTATTCAAAATTGTACAAAAAAGTTGGGTGTTTTATTATTTATTTTTTTTTTTGTGAGGAACTGATGACAGAGCCTATATGCATTTATTTGTTTGTAAGAAATATCAATATTATGTAGTTTGTAGAAGCAATATGTCATCTTGGCTAATGTTCATTAGATAATGTTGTGTCTTTCCTGGCAGTATTGCACTTAAGAAAATTGTGTGAGTCAATTAATACAGGAATATTCTGGATTATTAATATCAGTGGCTTAGTCCTGTTCATCAGATTACAAGAATATCAGCTTCTTCCTTGTTATAGTCCTGTGCTAAGGGGAAGAGTGTGGTGTCATAAATGACAAAATGCTAGTGTTTGGTCCTTCACCTGCAGTCAGCCTCAAGGGCATGGGTCATCACCTAGAAAGAAAAAAGTTCAAGTGCTTTTCCCCCCTCCTGAAAAAGAAGCAGTTTATTGCCCTTATCCTAGATTGTCTTGTCCATGTCACAGTAGAAAACTGGTGTACTCTTATTTTCTAGACAGGAGCTGTCCCTGTGTAAGCTGGGCTTTGAAATAGTCTTGTATAATTTATCTGCCAGAGCAAAGTCTTTATTTTTCCCTAATGTGTCTTATAAAAAATATAATATCTTTGAATTTATAAAAATATGTGATCTTTCATTGGAACAAGCAATTTTGGCTGAATTGGGTTCCTGAGGGGAAGTGGCATGAGCAGCCATCATTAAAGACCGTATCAGAGATGCACAAGAGTTGCAAACCAACCGTAAACAGGGAAGCAGGTCACAAGTCTGACAGTATTTGACTCTGTACCATAATGATCTCTTGTTTAGTGTAGTTCATTCTAGAGAAAAAGATAAATTCATGCAAACACATCCTGTCATGTGCCTGATACCTCTACTGCACTGTTGAACTGTCTGCTCTGCTCTTGCTGGTTATAATACCACGTTTTCTCTTCAGGGAGGGAAGGAGGATAAATATCTAGAGATGTGAGGACTTCCTGGACTATCATAACCCACATTTAGTAATGAAAAATATTTGCTAATAAGTATTCCAGAATTTATTTTTTCTAAACTTTTCCTCCATGTTTGCAGCTGGCACTATTAACTAAGGCAGTTTCAGTGCTGAATCAACACTGAGGTTTCAAGTACGGGCAGAATACCAGCTGCTGCTGGGCATTTTACCACATTCTTCTAATGCTGATTTCTTCTTTACAGCAGCAGAGCTTCATGAAAAAACATGAGACTTAAAAGTCTCACGTGGGTATCCATGAGAGCATGATGACCTCAGCCATCATCAGCAAGTGAGGTTGTAATGTCTCATAGTATCTTCTTCAGGTAAGTAAGTTCTTAAACAAGGTAATCTAAACATTCCCTTAAGGATGGCAAATCCAACTGAGATGGAGTGATTACTCTGCTTTTACATGGATATGAGAGAATTATCATTTTATCCTAGGACAGCTGAATGTGGTTTAGAGGCACAGCTGATTAGCAAAATTGGTGCATTTGTGTTTAAGTGCTTGCAAGAAAGTGCTGATGTTACCAGTTAGCCAGTGGAAGCCAAGGCTAGCTTTGAACATTTGGCTGCTGATCGCCCAGTGAATTGCTGCACACTGTCAACCCATATCCTCCTTCATCATTCCCTGTTGAGGTGACATGCCACCATTCTTCCTGTACTTATTTTCTAAAGGTTATTTCCATCTCTATGCTGATGTGAGTGAAGCGTACAAGTTTGCACCTAATGATTTCTGACAACAGTGAGGCTTTTCTGGTAAGATTTCTAACTTCTGCTTTCATCTTATTTTCCATGGAAGAGATATGCAGGAATCTTTGGCAGCAGCATATCTCAAAGGCTTCAGTTTTCTTCCTTTCAGCAGAATTAGCTTCCCACAATTTCTGTCTAGAGATTGCTGTGGAAGCGATGGAGTTTTTCACCAGTCAGACTTTCAAATAATTCAAGATGCAGTTATTTCCAAATGATCTTAAGGAAGGTGTAAAAAATTGTTGAGTCAACTCCTGTAAATCCACATTACCTTGACTGAACCAATTTTTTCATTTCTCTGCAACATTAATTTCTCTTCATTAGATCTGTATGATCCTATATAAATTAGTTCAGCTATTGCATATCAATTTGCCATTAATTATAAAGTTTCTTACATGCTATTTTTGAAGTCAGTGCTCAAAGTATGTTTCATGCTGTTTTGAATGACTTAATTTCATCTGCTAGGGTTCAGCCATTTGTGTAGAGTTTGGAGAAAAATACATTATTTTACCCGTGTTAAAATACTACCTCTGCAAGGAGACTGGAGGTACTATCTAAGAACAGTAATGAAGTGCTCTGTTGGCTGCTCCAGTTGTCAGGACTTGGGATGTTAGATTGTGAGTGAAATGCAGCAAGACTAAATAATGTATATTGGATCTGTACCTTTCCATCATCCAAAAGACAAGAGAAGTATTCTTTTCTGGTTCTGGATTTCTGGCAGACAAATGGAATACACCATCTAGCTTTTAATACTTGGCAGATTCTGAATCATGCAATCCAAGTGATATTGGAAATTCTACAGGTAATGTGGAGTTAAAGGACGTGACTCACCAATGTTTATGCTTTCAAAATTAATTTCTATAGCATGGAGCATCTTCACTCTGATCAGCCCCAATGTCAGTAAAGAAGACCAAATCCCTACCACAGAGGAGTTTTAAACAAATTTTGTGGCAAAAATAATTTCATTAGGAATTGTCAAAAATGGGATTCTGTTTGTACCCAGAGGAATCTATAAACTGAAGATTTTGCTCTGTGTACAGTTTTAGACAAAGCATTTTATTTTTTTTTTTAATTTCTCCTTGGAATATCTTCCATATGCTAGAATACTTACAGTGTATTTTTAAATAGTGACTGTCAATCTGTGAAACACCATTTTAGCAAGAATGAGGTCATGTGCTACTAAAATACTACTTATACTAGGAAACTGAGATGAATTGAAAGTAGCACAGCTAAAAAAGGGAAGACAACAGGTGTTTTATTAGATAGCAGATACTGGCTTTTTTTTCATCTGTAGAATAACTGATACTTCATCCTAAAAATTGTTACAAATTTGCATGTTTTTACTACTGAATATCAGTAAGTCCCATTGTTCCAAATTTAGAATGTTTATTTAAGGTGGTTTTCATAAATAAAACATGATATCCTTTTCTAGCATATCACCAGTTTCATAATGTGATACAGGACTAAAAGAATTTTTCTTGGGTACCAGAAATCTGATGACTAAGAGTACACTGGAAATGAAACAGAGTAGCCTGTGCTTCTGCACAAGAACAAATGGAATTATGAGTATTCTGAAAATTTCACAGGTATGACTGTAAGGTGTATGTGCAATCTGTTATAAATAGTGGGTTTTGTGTTGCAATAAATGGGAGAGTAATTTTCTTAAAGGCACAGATTTTAGTCACCTACTTAGGGAAAGAAAGAAGGGGGATTTACCTGTATCCAAAATTTACAATGCCTTTGACTATTATTTCCAGCAAGTCACAGAAGTGAAGTGCCTTGGACTTCAATTTCCCCATTGTTTAAAATTGAGGTGTTCCCTAGTGTATTGCTACAAAGTAATTCAGAGAACCTTTTAAAATGTGCTGTTAAATCCATATTATTGGAAGTTTTAGCACCATAGCCTCAGTAATAAACAGATGCTAAAACTGTTACAGTCAAAACTTTCATGCTGATGCTTCAAATTTAATGTTCTTTATACCAAATGCTGTAATTTTCTCACATTTTGAAAATACGCTACCTTCCATAAAGTAGTAGTTTCAGGTGACTAATAATTGTGTAAAGCACAGAACTGATATGTAAATGCAAATCAGGGGCCTTTTGGTTTGTGCAGTTGTGGTGTCTTAGCACATAATTCATAGCTTTCAGTAGCAGCACACCCCTTAGAAGAGAAGTGTGCATATTAAGTGAGTACAGGTGTTTCTATCTTCTCTTGTAAAGTGTGTATAATACAGATTTAACTAGAAACACTGACATTTTAAAAAAATGTATACAATGGATATAAAGCATGAAATTATTATTAAATTGATTTTCAAATGCACATACTATTTAAACTGAGTATGGCTGAAGTGCCAATCTGCAAATGTAGAGTGTCAGAGCCATCTGGAAAAAACACCCCAAGGCTATTCGTCCATCATCATTTCTGTCCAAGACACTTGCTGTCATGGCTACTGAAGATTTGCCGTGTCTTAAAATTTTATTCAGAGAGGCTTTTTTAGGCTTTACTGTAGTGGCATATAATGAAGGCTCTCATTCCATCTAAATACCATTTGTCCATACAAAGAGAATCTTACGATTTGGGGGAAACCCTGGCTCCATGGAAACTGAAGCAGAATATTTTTAGTGACTTCACTGGAGCCGGGATTTTCTGTATCTTCAAACAAATAGTTTCACAGTAATTGGACCTGGAGCTGGAGATCAGGATCAACTGCTGATGGTATTGAGCTGTAGAATATTATTTGCAGTAATGGTTGTGATCAGAGAAAAATATCTCTCCCTTCCCTTCCAAAGAGACATACAAGGAAGAACCCTCAATCTTTTCAGAAATGCATCAGGGGAAAATGGTCAGTGTGGTCAGAGATGTAGTTCTGCTTTTCATTAATTCTGAACTATGGCCAGAGCTCATAGTCTGCTCTGAAATCACACTGCAGTTAAAAAGACGGCCCCACCAGCTACCTAACTGATGGTATAGCTGTCTGATACCCTCCCGGGCCATTGCTGGGGAAGGGCAGTGTGGGTAGAATATCTTTGCAGTTTAGTCATTTTGAAGCATGAAAAAGGTCTTTTGAGGCCACAAGGGCAACTTCTGGCTTCCTGAGATTTGCACTGATTATATCAAGCCTGGGCTAGGGCCAGAAGGTGAGAGGGTGAGGAAGGATGAAAATTTGACTTCAAGGCCGTTACATCTCTATTTGTCCTGCAACCTCTTTATATCACAGCTGAACCAAGAGAATCTGGCAATATGCCTATACTGGAGATCCGGGCTAGATAAACATTTTCTGTTTGGAATTTAAAAATATAAAATATACTTCCAAGTTAGATTTTGAAATATAAAAGGAGAAGAACTCCCTTTTCAAGCACAATCAATATAAAGATATTCTGTATAATCATTCCATAATTTTCTCCATTTTTCTCCATTTGTTCTAAGAAGTTCTTTACTGAGAGGGTGGTTGGGCACTGGAATGGGCTGCCCAGGAAGGTGGTGGAGTCACCGTCGCCGGGGGTGTTCAAAAAACGGGTTGATGAGGCACTCGAGGCCATGGTCTAATGGTCTAATGGCTAGGAATATGATGGGATAAAGGTTAGACTTGATGAACCTGGAGGTCCCTTCCAACCATAATGATTCTATGATTCTATAAGGACTGTGATAGTAGTCAATCAGAGGAGTCATGCAGCCAGTACATGTGTGTGACACAGCTACAGAAAATAAAAGTTTCAGCTGAAGAAATTAATCTCTGTTGTGGTACTTCAAGATTTATCTATTAATTGCTTGCCTGTGGTTTCAAAACTGGCAAAAGCTCCCCAAAATCGCACTAGGGAATCCTCTGAGTTCAGTCAAATCTCTTATTTAATCAGCTTCAGCTATGACTGCCATCACCAGCTCATCTATAAATACATCTGCTTTCACAGCGTGTGCATTCTGAAATTTGCCCATTGCTGCCTCAGAAGTGTAGGGTTATCATCTGCTATTAGACAAGCCTGGCTTGACCAAAGCCAACATGAACCCAGCCTAACACGCCAAGCCCATCCCTTGTTGTTAGCTTTGATAGTCACTGCTATCATTTGATAGTTTGCTTGTAGCCAGTCCAAGTTGGCAGTGTCAGCCCAAGCTGATTGGAGCTGCAGACATTTTTGCTGACTGGAGTCATGCTATCTTTGCCAGTTTGCTGGAATAGACACAGACACTGATTGGGTCATGCTGAAAACATTCCTGTCCTATGAAGCAAGTCTGTTTGTATTTTAGGTTTGCCAGGACTAATGAATTAAAAATCTTGGGCTCGCCACAGTTTGCTGCTTAATAATGCCTGTGACAGAAGGATTTTTTCCTCCCTGAAGTGTGACGGCATCATAATACCTCATCCCTGGCAAGGAGAGGAAGCAAAAGCGGAATTGTGGAGAAAAGCGGAAAAGGGTGATCTTTTGGGACAGCAAAGTCTATGGGAAGTGCAGGTAGCAGCATGTTGCTCTGACAGCTGTCTCAGCTTCTCAGACCTTGTCAGTTTGTTGCTATGCAGCAGATGCAGCCTTTTCTTTTATTGAAGCTTTACTCCATAAAGGCAACGACAAGCCAAGGCAGTGGCTGGCCCTGGATTATACAAGTGCAGACGCTCCACTAAGTGAGGTAAGACAACAGGTGTGAAAACTGAACTAAATTGATAGAGCTGTAACAGGACTTAATCTGAATTCTGCTGCAGATTTTTCATGGAGAAACAGCAGCCAGTCCTATAGGCAATTGTGTAGAAGGGAGCTGCTCATTAAATCTCATTAAATTCCAGGCTGCCCACTTACTCTCATCTCTGTCAAAGAGATAGTGTTCTTCATGCATGAAGAAAGGAGGTGGGGAACTGGGGGACAGTCGGTCTGCGTGTTTCCTGTATCACCTCATTTGCACACAGGCTGCTTCCATCCCTCTCTGTTCCCTTTTTGTGATTCAGAGTTTGAGGATCCTGCACAAGAAGAAGCAAAGGGATAAAAGTAATATAAAATAATTGGATAGCAGGGTAATTGCTGCATATAAAGATGAGATTTCTTTTTGTTGATTGGAATAAAATGAAAACACTCTTTTGTGTTATGATAGAATTCACCATAGCTTATTGAAGGGGTATTGATTTTTGCTCTCGCATATTAGGTGGTTAAAAAAGGTAACTTAAAGACATCACAGACCACAGAGTATGTGACTGGGATAACACAACAGATGTACTCCTAGCAATATTGGTATGACGTTAAAACCTCCAGCAGAATGCATAATTTTAATTTCTTAGGCTAAGAGGCGAAATGTTAAGTATTCTCTTATATGGATTAGTAGTTCTGTTGTTGTTTTAAAAACAATAAGACATCTCAGCATTTCTTGTGAAATGAGGGTCTGGGGGAAAAAGAGATCAATAATGCTCAGAAGGGAAAAGTTATTTAATCTAATGTAATGCAGTTCAAAATAGAATATTTCCGTTGACTCCAGGGATCTTTTCCTGAGTCCAAAAACATACACTGCAGCAGTTTAGCTGACTTTTCATTGTCTCTGCCCAATAAATATCAGTTCAGTTTTTGTGTGTCTTGATTATTAGTAATGGGGAACAAAGAATGATCCCTGATATCCTTCATGTATTAGTAGAAAGAGAGACTCTCAGCTTCAAATAAGATTTATTCAAAGTAATGATTTTAGAATATTTTTTGTTATTTTAGGAAAAAATTTTGCACTTCAAATAACAATGTATTGTGTAGCATTGCTACAGAGTAACTGTATGACTGTGCTGGCTAAATATTAAGACAAAGCAAAGCAAATAAAAAGGAAATGCTGAAATTAATGGGCCAAATGCAAATTTGATACCCTTCCACTGATTGCAAGGCAGTGATGCCAGGGAAGGGTTTGATTCAGTTGTGCATCACCAAGGAAGATTATAATCTGTTTTGTTCTATTGACTTCTGGAGACTGACAAATAATTAAGTGCAAATTAGAATGAGTCGTTGGAATTTCCACGCAATACAATAGCTACTTTACTGAAAAAATGCAAGACTATTGGCTTAGGAAACTGGCTTTTGTTTTCACTAACTAAATACTGTGTTGTCTACTGAGATGTGGTACAAATTGAAGTAAATTCATTGTGTTTTCCTGAAGAATTTGGTTTCTAATTGACTGAGGAGTTCTTATGATAATTTAAGTTACTTTCAAAATTGTCCACATAGTTGGTATGGATACAATGCACTCTGGATAGCATAGTCTTCAGTCCTAAAATAATTTCTTTATGAGCAGATTTTTTGCATGCATGAAGTCCCGCTGGCTTCATGTTCTCCACACATGGAGCTAATAGAAAGATTATTATCTGTGAATTTTAGCAGCTTTGTGCTAAGTATACTAGGAGATCAACTTTGTGTTCAGCTATTTAGTAGAGTTTAGCCAAAACTGTTCATTCAAAAGGTTAAATATACATATTAGAGCTCTGAGTACAACTTTTGAGTGTTCAGAGATGCTTTAATTATACCATTACAGATCAGTAATAGCTAATTCTTTTTTTGCTCAACAATTCTTTAGTGCCCTGCTTGAAATGAACTGGCAGTTTTCTTAATGGACAGGGTTTCATCTAAGTAAAACGGCTTCTTGGAGTTGGTGGTCTCAGAAGAAAGGCTGAGGACTGAATAAGGTCCCAATCCAGGAGTCAAACCCATGCAGACAGACCCTTACACCTGCACAGAGTTCCACTGAAGAATCACCACCAAGGTTTGGAGACTTAGTAACTTTCTGACCATTAAGTGTGTGACTACCAGGCACAGTTTGACTGGGGGAGTATGGGTGGAAGGTAGGAGGATGGGTGTCTCCTCATTGACACCATGTGGAGTGGTGTGCACGTTTCCAATCACATGGCAGGCTTGGGGTCATGTTACTCTCAACTCCCCACCCCTTCTTCCTTCTTCACCTTCAGAACCAGGCAGCATTGCCACGAGTCAAGGCTTGCTGAAGGGGCAATGGCGGGGAGCAAGCAGGTGAGGAGAGGGGAAGCTTCCTTTGCCATCATTCTTTCTAATCTGTAAATAACAAAAGAAAGGCAGTCTCTGCACTGAATTTCACTTAAATCCTTTTTAAATGGAAAAGTGAAATGGTACTCCCTTGGCTTTGATTCTAAACGTTGCTTAGCTGGAATGAGAACGGTAGCTGTGAATGCATGAAAAGCGTTAAAACTCAATTGTTGAATGGTGTCACATGCTCTGTAATAAAATATTGTTTGTATTATTGCAGCTGGAACAAACAAGTAAAAGCATTGACTCAAGTGCCCACATGATCACCACCGCCAGGGTACCTGCTGATAAGCCAGTACGAATTGCCTTCAGCCTGAATGACTCCCCAGGTACAGTTTAATTTATGGAGTAAAGCACGATGAAATAATTACTTTTAAATATCAAATGAAGTCCACTGTTATGGGTGGATTTTTTTCTGAGTAATAGCATGTGATCCGTTTTCCTGTCTGATAAGTTTAATGCTTCCATTAACAATTTCATTAGGCTAAAACCACTAGACTGACAGTTTAGGTCTTAGCTTTCTTTCAGTGGTTTGTGGAATATACTTAGGACTGTAATTAACTATCAAATTCGCTTGTATATACCATATGTGTAATTTTAAGGAATTTTAAAACAAGAAAACTGAAAGGACATTTTGTATTGGGGATGAGGTTAGAGCAGGAAGAGACTTTCCCTTCAGCAGGAAGGTTGGAAAGTGCCGCACGTGCCCAGCTTGGTGAAAGGTTTCAGGAAACGGATGCCCCACATGGCATGTTCCCTGAGAAAGCAGCAGAAATTTCATTGATGTTTATCCTGTCAGCTAGCGCTGATTGAGCATTAATTTCCCCAAACATACCCTGTACATACATGGACCCTTTGGCCTTTGAAATAGACAAATATTATTAGTTTGCAGCTTAAATTTTACTAAGGTCTAGAGAGCTGTTGCCAAACAGTAAAAGTTAGAGTGAAATAAAGTAAATTGGAAGCTGGGAAGCAACCCCAAAAAAATTGACTGTGCTGTTGCTAAAGGTGAGTGCCTGGAGTTGGGGTTGAGATGTGTTTATGGCATGAAATATAGGGATCTCTGATAAAGATAACTGAACCCCACTGCTGATGAGTGCTTTATGGGATGGTATGCATTGTAGGATAATGTGTGAGGCTGCTTCCTGAGCTTTTTGTGAATAGAGTCTCAGTTTGAATAGAATTTTCTCATTTTAAAAGTATTTCAGAATATGCTAATTATTGTGTAATATTAATCTGCTGCTACAAGCCTGAAATAGAATCTCATCCCCTATGCAAGGGAATTTTAAACCAAACATTTTTGTATATTATTGCACATAACTTTCAGTTCATAAAGATGAGTGACACAGAAAGATTGGAGCAAGGAATATAAAAAAGTACATGTGGCTATCTACATTGCCCTATTATCATAAATTAAAATAATCTGGTAATTACATTTTTGTTACAGAAAGTAATAATGAATCATTCTCATCTCTCAAGACATAGTAACATGGTAAATTTCTTACAGCAATTATGGAAAAGATAGGTCTTGAAGAAAGATGTAAAAGAAAGGGAAGTGCTCTTACAAATTATGGAAAGAGAACACTTATGTGAGACACTGAAAACAAGTCAGGGAAAGTTGAGACCATGGGAAAATCAAAGAGGGTAGAGTAGTTTGTGACAAGAGACGGCAGTAGGAAATGACAAGGTTGTGAATAGCTTGGAAGAAGAGGACATGAAAGGCAGGAAGCTTCGCTTCCTTAACATTGCATCATATTTTATTTTTTACTTTTCTATTCTGCTAATAAGTCCAGCCTCTTCCTTATCATTTAGGGAAAGAAACTCAATTACAGAAAGGTAATTTTTTTTCTGCTACATTTTCTTAAACTTTTCCATAATTTTGATTCCTTTATTATATAAATATACAAGTGTTCCTACAATCCAGAATCTCTGTGAGTACTGATAAAACTAAATAGCAAACAGTAAAGGTAGTGCCATGTCCTCCTCTGCATGACACACCCCTGGGGGCTACCAGGACATCTAAACCAACCTACTGTTTTACCATGTCACAAGAATTTCACTCTTGCTCCTAGTGGTAAGCCTGAACATGGTTATTATAGCTGATATATTTAAAGAAGGCAAAGGAAATAAACTTTTTTCAGGTTTGAAAATTTCCAGCAAACCATAGTTGAATCAAGAGAGTACAAATAAGTATGTAACACTTTTTTTTTTCAAGATGAACTGCAAAAACATTCAACAGATAGACCTTTAGATATTCCATACTTGGCTTTTTTCCCCCCTTATTTTAAAATATTTCTTTAATCTTTTTTCTCCTTGACAAGGATATTTGTTTCCAGTTCAAACAGGAGTTACCTGCTGTAAATGTGATACTAAAGCCTCAGGTGAGGCTTGTGTACTGCTAGGGTATATACAAAAAACTCCTTCTCCAGGGCTAAGTGGTGAGGGAATCTGACTTAAGCTTTTCCTCAAATTTTACCTCACTTGAAAGGCACAGTGACAGATTTCACCAAGTAAGGCTGCATTCTCCTTCCGGGGGCTGTACAACTGCTTACTAGGAGGAACTGGCAGCATAACTAGATATAAAAAGGGGAAATGGAATGTTTCTTCTGGGTGGTGATTATCTCACTGGCTAGGATTGTAACCAAGCACTGGGTGTGAGGAGCAGCAAAAGGAGAAAGTGCTCTCAATTCATGAGAAGAGATTACTTTGTGTTAATCGACCTACGAGAGAGGAGCTGGCTTATCCTGAGTGTACAAGAAGTAATTTAATTGTGTTATATTATTTGTCAGTCAACACCCAATGACTGAAATCCTGGCCAGCTTTATGCAGTATTTTTATGCCAAAGTAGGTTAACCAGTTCCTTAAAAGTCTCAGGAGCAGCCCATCAGCCGGTGCTATATAAGAAGACAGTTTTATTATGTATCTCTTATTCCTGTATATATAGATACCTATGTTTGGCTCTTTTACTCAAGTTCACTAAGCTGGCATCAAACATAGGTTTCCCAGGGTGTGTCTGTATGCTGTATTGCACCAGTTTGACTTAAGGTATCGTTTTAAATTAATGAATTTGAAATGTATGATTTCAGCGTATCTTATATCACTTGGAAACTAATTCAAGTTAAACTGAGTATAGTGTTTCAAAATTTAAATAAGTGCTCCCCAAAAGAGAATTCATTGTAGTTTGTCAACATCAATTTAATTAAATCAATGAAATTCAGTATGTCCTAATTTATATCACTATTATTTACTGAACATATGAAGGTAGAATGATTACAATAGGAACTTTATAGGAACAGAAACAGACAAGTGGATTTGTTTTGTGTGACAGTTCAGTTCTAAGGGAAGGTTTATGTAACAGTTCTAAGAGAAGCTTTATAGCTAAACATCTCTTCACTCTCTTCCCTCCTAGAATAAAAGCTTGAAATGTATAATCATAGAATAGTTTGGGCTGCAAGGGACCTTAAAGATCATCTAGTTCCAACCCGCCCTGCCATGGGCAGGGACCCTTCCATTAGACCAGATTGCTCAAAGCTGGAAAGCTCATCCAGATGACAAGTTCTGCCAGTGACATGTGGTGATAAATGGCTGGTTTTGAAATTACCAGTAATTTCTTTTGTTTGACATTAGATAGCACTCCCCCAAAACTCATTGATAGCAAAGGCAAAATATATATCTTCTAATGGAACCAACAGACAGTGGAACAGTGTAATATTTTTGCAAGCATAACAAATGACATATTTTACTTATCTTTATGCCTTTGTTATCCTAGTGACCATGAATAATTTTTTGCTTTTATAGTTGACCATGACTCTTTTGATATGGTTTCTTCTTCAATAGCAACCTTGAAATCTCTACTCCATCCTCATTTTGGTTGTAATGGCAACATAGGCTTTCCAGCAGATAATGTGTTGGTTGAAAACCAGTGGGGATTGCTAAAATATATGGCTAAAATTTACAAGGTTAGTTTCCTAAAACTACATGAAACCTACAAGTAAGTAGCTTGATCTTTGGGAAGTTAGATGGGAAGTTGGGTGAGATAACTTCAAAGGGATAGTGTCTGTGCTTTCATCAGAGGATGCTTTAGGCTTAGGTGAAGGTATATGGAGTAGGAGAGTTTTGCTCTTATATCTTCTGTTATGGGCTGTTTCTCTTTTTGGGAGGTCCACAACTCTTATTACTGAGCAAGCCTTCACAGCCTATTCCTGGGTCAGGCAGTGACCATTCCCCACTATTTTACAAGTGAGGTAACTGCGAGGTTGTGTAAGGTCATGTCAGGCAGGGCTGTGAATAGAAGCAGGGGAGCTTCACGCAGCAGTGCCAAGTCGCAGTCACTTAGCCACACAGCCTTCCAGGATGAATTTGATGAGTCTATGCTTGTCTGTCAGTAACCAGGGCTGGAGCTGCTGGATCTTACCACCCTCCATGGGCCAGGACTGGGTCCTGGTACACCATTTGCCAGTGTTGTCCCCCTGCAAGTTGCCGTGCTTGCAGTTGAGTTTGAGCACCTTTCCTGTGTAAGGGCTGATCCCTTACAGGATAACAGTCTACTTATGTTACCAATTAAATTCTTGAATTTAGGAGTAAGAGATCTGAATACCCTTGCCTACGCATGTAGGAGAAAAAAATAGTACCTGATTGTATAGTTAAAGACTGGATCATAACTCAGTTAATCACGGAAGCAGAGCTGTGATTGGCATTTCCTAAATTTCAAGTGCTTGATTTAGCAGCCTTAATGTGCTTTCAATACATTCAAATTTTTATGTTCTATTTCTGTCTATCTCTGTGAATATCCTAGAGAAACTGTAATTTGCAAGTTTATACTGCAAGGAAATCAGATGTTCTTAAAGTACTTATTAATGAAATATTGTCCATAGCCCACAGTTCAGGTAAATGGAGCATCCATGTAGGAGCAACTGAGGTGTTACACTTCATTCTACTGAACATTGTGTCAGCCAGACAGTTAGGTGTGAGGGATTTTGCTTGTTCATCTATGTGATGGAGGTCTGGGCTATTGGAGTATCCAGAAGGCCAGAACATGATTAAATAAGTGAAGTTTTCCAGAAAGCATGAATCATTCTCAAATGTGCAACATTAGCATATGTTAGGGGACTGAATGCATCAACACATCACTGGTAAGTAGTAAGCCTTTTGTATGAAGACAGTCAGTTTCAATACAGTTCAACCTTCTAAATCAGGTGTCTTGTGTGGATCTCTGTAACGTACTTTAGAAACCCATCTCACATTTGTATTAGTAGGTGCTATCAGCAGAGAGACAAGAGCTCACCTGGGCAGTGAAGGCTGAGCAACTTAGCCTTGTTGTCCTTACACAAAGCTGCCTATCACGCCATTTCAGCATGAAGGTGGATTGTCTGGGCAGCACACTTAGGGAGCTTGTTCTTTTGTCATGTAAGTTTTGCTGTTGGCATGGTCAGAGAGCTGGCTCTGACATAGAAGGGTTCTTTGTATCAGCCCAACTAAATGGAAAGCAAAAGGAGGAAGTGATTTCCCCAGAGACCCTCCCTCAAATGCTCTTTATTATAATGACAATTTTCAGCAACAAGTGCATTGACTGTATGAACCTGAAGAAACAAACGAAAGTCAAACTATTGCATACATGTGAACCAAGTCTTTTGTTAAAAAAACATTAACTGTGTGTGCAGAGTTCATCTTGTAATCACAGTACAGTTCTCTATCTTTAGTACACTTTTACAGTTAGACCTTCAAAATTAGTTTTGGGATCTATTGGAAATTGGGAAGTGCTACTCATCAGAGACTGGGTAACAGACACTTTGACTTAGGTGGCTGTGATGAAGTCCCTAATCTGGCTCACATCACAGGTTAGTGCTGTCGAGTTTGCTGGAATGGCCATAACATTTGTGTATGTTTTTCCTCCTTTCTTGTTTTCTTTTGACCAGAATCTTGACTCATTTTCAGATGCAGCAAGCTGCAGTCCCTGATTTATTATATTTTTATGTTTAAACTAAATATATTGTCAACAACCAGCTTGAATTATAAATCCTTTTTCTTTGCAAGTGACAAGGAAGGGACCAGTAAAGTAGTGACCACAGGGGTGAGATGCTGCTTGTATCTGGTGAAGAATCAGCCTACTTATTTTCAGGGTTTTGTAGTACAGAAAAGCCCAACTGTACTAACTGTACAATAAAGGGGGTCTTTGACTATATCAGTGATTCCTTGTAACAGTCTAGGCACTCAATATCTATTGGTAATAATTGAGTAAAGGAGAAAATGAGATATTTCTATTGTCTAGTTAAGGAGATGTAGAACAGAAAGAACAAATACAGACAGATAAGAAGATAGTTATGAGAGTAGTTTGATCTTCAGAATACTTTCTTTGACTTTTCAGACATTTTCAATGTTTCTGATTTTCAGTCATAGATTTTTAAGACTAGAAGCCAATTTGATTTTGTCTGATCTCCTGTGTAACACCCAGTATTCAAGCTTGTAAGGGCAATAATGATTCAATCATTTGACTTTCTGAAAACATCTTCAAAAAAGTTTTAGGAGGCAAATGGCTGCTGTCATTTGCTCTCCTTTTGTGTGAAATCTAAACGTGTTTAGTTTTTACCATGTGATTATTGGTGTTGTTGTGATTGTTACTTTGACAACAGTGAAACAGAGATTAACCTGATGCTGTAATGTATTTCTCTGGTAGCTGTGGGGAAAGTTTTTTGTTGTTCTTTTAGTGGAAAACAAGATTGCAGCTAGATGTGAGGTTTTCTGTTAATTTTTGTAAAATAAATACTACTTCTGAAAATTTCAGAGGAACCTAAGACAATTGGGAATTCAGAAAAAATTCATGCCACTGAAGTCCTCCGCTTTTCTTAATGATGTTCTGCACATCAGCTGATGATTTAAACAAGTCTTAAACTAGCATAACTAAAAAAAACCCTAGCAGCTGTTCAATAGATGCTAGGGCAGGCCCATTATAAAATGTACTATGGTATGCCATAATGGTTAGGATACCAATATATTCTATTTTTAGTACCATTGACTCAGACACTTGAGTTAAAAAAATAAGTAGGGAACATCTGTTTATTGAAAGGATTTCCTCTATAGTATTTTTTCTCTGTATTCCATACTTTTAAAAGTATTTCCAAACTTTTTTTTTACTGTTTTTTTCCTAAGATAGTACAATGTATTTTCTAATATTCTGACACTGCATGATTTTTTTTCTTATCAATATCCAGTTAAAAAAAATCGGCTGATTTATTTTTTTTCATTTTATATTCTTGGGGTCTCTTTTGCTTTGTCTTTCTTAAGTTTAAATTGTTTGAGGTCCCTCCTTAAAGCTACCGTACCGAAGATTGTACTGCTGGAATTGTCAAAACAAATAGCAGCTTAACTGCTGTCCACGACTCTGGTCCAATATCTCTGTCAGAATATTTAACAGCTATTCAGCCAAATATTTGTAGAGCAGCTGTACCCCTAGCCGGACTGAGTCCTATTCCATCCTTCCTTTTAGCCTTGCCATATGATTCATCTTTCTTCTTTTAGAATATTATTCTATTTTTAAATATTGTACAAGAAAGCAACAGCAAATTAAAGGTAAGCACTTGCATATCAGTGTGGTATGATTCTATACAATTAAAGCAATTTTAGTATTTTCCAGAATGGACATGTTTGGGACCTGGTGTGAAAAATGAAGGGGAAAGGGGACGAGTATGACTTATTGATAATACTAGCAAGATGTCTACCCCATGAAAATATGGAATTTCATTTTGTATCCTGAGAAAGTTCAAAAGCTTTTGCTTTTGTCCTCTGTATAACTGTATTTTTTTTTCTTCTCTGGGCATCTCTTCCCAAAGGTGCTTAGCTCTAGCTATGTTAGTTAAAGTTAGGCTCTGACCATATATTAGCCAGTAAGTTTATTCTTCATAGGATAAGGTGGCTTGTTTTACTTATTCCCCCTTTGCTGTGTGACCACTGAGGGCAGGATAAAGAGATAACAAATATTTGATAGATAATTTAAATCCTAGTCTGTACTCTCTAAGAATATTCAGAATCCTGCTTTGATACATGGTCCTCTTAATCTCATTGGGCTTTTGTTGTAGTGTACAAGTCTGCCAGCATAGAACAGTCTGCAGGACTTGACCTATGTTCGCAATTTTCTCCCTTGTTTAATTTTGCACCTTACAAACAACTGACTCTGAAAGCTAGCTAATAGTAACCTTCTCTTCACCTCCCGTAACCTGTAGTAAGATACATAAACAGTCATCACAATCCAATGCAAAACTGATAGTGTGAAAGTCACCATGAAAGAAATATTGCAGTGGCTTGCTGTGACGCTACCAAGTATGATTCATATTTCTGATCTCAGTCCAGCTACTAGTGGGCAGGTCTCCACATCACAACACTCATGTAACTGGCACAGTCTGTCCCACCTTTGCTGGAAGCCTGTACTAAAAATAAAGAATGAAATAAAAACATGGTTTGGCTTGTTGCCAAATATCTCTATCCCATAAGGATTGTTATCTACAGGTTGGAGTAAAGACTTTTTTTGCGGTATGGAGAAATTTATGGTGCCTTCCCCAGTCTAATCACATCTGTGTAGGTAACAGTCTTCTAGTTACAGGGTTGCCAGGCTAGTTTGTGTGTTCTTGTGGTTGCCTTCGGGTAGTGTGAGAAGAGGTTTCTATTATTATTGGTTTAGTCCTGGTAAGTCATTGTATTGTGATAGGGAAGATATCTTTCCCTTCATTCAATTAATGAACTCTTTGGTAGTAAGGATGCTGTCCTTGTAAGGTTCTTTACTTTGCAATGTAATGGAGATCTAAGGAAGATTGCTTGTTTTCTCTGTTTTTATTAAATTATCACATGTTCTGCTGCTCTAACTGACTTTGTTTTGTTTATTAATCACCTCAATATAAAATAGACTTTGTCTTTCCAGCACCTAAACATTTTCTTATTGCCAACCCACTAGTACTTTCAAGGAGCCTATTAAGATACCTCAAGTGTAGAAAGATAAGCAGATGTGGAGGTGTTTGCAGGATCCTGATTATTGTGGATACATGCAATGAAGAACTGCATTAAACAGATCGTTTGAAATGCCTTTTTTGGTAGACATTGGCTTTTAACATCATCTTTACCTTTTAGATGATGCTTCCTCTGAAAACTTCCCTTTGGCATTTCCAGAACTAGATCAGCAGCTTCAGGTAAGTGTTTTGGGGTTTTTTTTTGGTTGGTTGGTTGTGGTTTTTTTACTACAGTTCTACTTCACGTTCACTAGATTTGTTATGATAAAAAAACTCTGTTTGTTACCATAAAGTGAAAGTTTTCAGTGGTCCTTCTCTAATCTATTAATATTTAATAAGACTGTATATTTCCACACAAAAAAAATGTTGTCTTTTCAAGATCTGCAGCCAAATTGTTCTGACATTTTTAATCTTATTGCAGGGAAATTACTATTTTAACAATCTCATCTGTATTTTACTTTTTTTTTACAACACCTGTGCAAAACACAGCATGTACTGCTGCACTGAAATGAAGAGAGTTCTTATGGTTTTGATGGGAGAAGGAATGAGCCAGGTGTTATATTCAAATGCCTACAGAGTGTGCTAAGACTGACATGATCAGCTTCCTTTGAAGCTTTCCAAGAGAATGCAAAGGTGTATTTTGTAGTGCCATCTTATCTCTAATCTTGGGTAACTAACATCAATCATCAGAATTGATTCGAGCCTCCTCAAAGTTACTCTAGTTCATTCAGCATAGCCAACAACCCTAATGGTTGCCCTAGCAGACGTCTGCAGACAGCTCGGGATAAAAGTCATGAATCCTTTTGTGACTGGTCCAATTTGTCAGCATAGTACGATGGAGTCCCAATATACTGGGCAATCAGATGGCAGTTGATGGTAACTCTGTGGTTAACCAGGCACAGAGCCAGTTCTGTATCCAGGGATTATTTCCCTTTCCTCTGTGGCAGTTCTGGAGTGTTTGTTGGCTTTTGTAAACTACTTCAGATCATCTGTTTCCCAGGAGCATTTAGACTTCCTCTGATATTTCAATATGAAGGCAGTTGTTTCCTGAGTGTAAATTGAGAAAGGCATTAGCAGACCATGTTGTCCAATGATGTCATCCTTCCTGTCCCCATCAACTCGTGAGACAACACTGGAGCGCTGCTGACTTAAAGGACTGACTTTCTCTCCTGCTGCTCTCATCAAAAGGATGACTGAGGAAGGAATGGAGTATGACAGAGACTCTTCTTGCTCTATCTCTAGTCCTGAGAATAGGGGCAGGCTCCTTAGGAGTACCTAGGAAAAATTAAAGGAACAAATAGCAACTTAAGATTTGGGCTGAAAGGATCAGCGTAGTATGTTGGCCTCTTTATTCCACTGATCTTCCAGTATAGCAATGATGCTTGGTATTTTTTTCCCTCAGAGGAATTAAATTTGAGAAAAGCAATACTGTTTTGTGGCTGAAACACTGAATTGAAAGTAAAGAATCTGCATTCTATTTCCAACTCTGTCAGTGACACATTCTCTGATCCTGGAGCAGTTGCTTCATCCCTCTGCTCATCTCTGAAATGAGGTTAATAATTTTTACCTATTTTGCTAAATAGCATTGAGATCAGTGGGTGAAGACAGCTCTAAAAGAGCAAAGTGTGATTATCATTACTGCTGTTGGTACATAAACGCAAAATTACTGGTGTTAGATGTAGGTAATTTACAGGCCAAGTGATGATTTTTTGTTAGGACTTTTATGACCCATTTCTGAAAAGTATAATGTACTCTAAATGTGTAATTTCATGATAGACTGAAATTGCTCCTCTGAAAGCATTAAAGTCTGCTAGATAAATAATAGCCCTTCAGCAAAAGTTTTTAAGTACTAACTGGAGCAATTCCACTAAGTACACCCTCTTGGTCTGTTAAGTTCCTGACATTTTTTTCAAGAGAACCTTCCTTTACTGTCATGATCTCAGTATGATAACAAATTCAAAGAAACAATTGAAGGCTTTGATTCAGATAATGTTCTTTTCATTATCCTTCAGAAACTTTTTTTGGTAATATTGATGTAGTTGAAAGGATAACTTATTGGGACTATCTGGCTGACTCTACCACTCGAAAGTATAAAATTAGTGGTAGTGATTCATCCTCCAGCTTTTCAAGTTTATGTGCATATTTATGTTTAGATGCCTCTATGTTCAAGCAGAGGCAGTTAAGTCAACACAGGGTTCTGAGCTGATGCAGAGGTAACAGTTCATTTAGCTTTAGCAACAAAAATTTGAATTTCCTTGCTTTGGTCAATCTGGATGACAGCTTAAAGTTGTAACTATTTAATGCAATTACATTACGTTTATACTGCTTTAAAATTTTGAACAAGCAATAACTGTAACAAAGCTATAATTTATCTAGTTACATTTTCTTATTAATTACATTTTTAAATTGCTATAATCCAAACTGCTAAGGGTGTGTCAGCCCTATACAGCATGTGGTTGCAATTTATGTTAAAGTAACTATGCAAACTTTGAAACAGGTAGCTCCTATATTACAGAAGCAAACTACAGCAACATGGGCTTCACCAAGACATGCAGAAGTATTGAATGGTGGTGTCCCTTGTCATTCCATCCATGCTTTTCTCTATCCCAAAGTTAGCTAGTAGAAGTGTCATGTAAATGAACCTTTTAATCAACTGTGGCATAACAACCTGAAATGCATGAATTTGTAAGAATGCTGGTACATATTTTCATAATAAAAATATCACATCTAGAGCCACAAGATTTTCATCACCATGCCATAAATACAGTCAAAAGCATTTGTATTTTATTTAAAGAAGCAAACTATAAATGCAGGGAAGGTAGCTATATAATAATAGGCACTTAAAAAAAAAAGTAACAACTTTCCAGGTTTCAAACATAGGAAGTAAAATTTTGAAACCTGTTTTAAAAACAAAACAAACAAAAAAAAAGACCAAATTAGCTGGTCTTCAAGTTGGATTTTGAAAGCAGCTTGAAAGCTATGTAAGTTCACTGAGTGACTTGGAAAATCAGAGCCTTAGAATTTTATGCATGCAGGCAGCAGACCACAGCCTAAGTACCAAGCAATTTGCACCTCTGTTTTAGGCTTCAAGCCCTCGTCCTTCTATGTTAGGCCCTGGCAGACAACTTGGCTGTTTGAGCAGAATTACCTAGTGTTCCCACTTTTCCTAGCACGATCCTACCATACCTACTCCCTGGGCACTGGTATCCGATGGCAGGGCAAAGTTCAGTGCAGCCTCCCCCTGACAGGGTAACAAACCCTGCTGTCCAAGCAGAGGTGCCAGATTTACAGAGGTAGAGGTAGGACTGGCTGGAAAAAAGGAAAATATTTCTAGGAGACTAAATGCAAATACCTAATTCTCTATAAGGACTCTTACTAGAGGACAATCCTAGTTGAAAGTTAGATCTTTCTGAAGAATAAAAATGATCAGTCTAGTGTTCTGATCTACTAGCTAGGTTCAGACCAAAAATGTTGTCTTTTCCGATTACCCTTTTGAATGTTACATTTTTTCTACTACTCCAAGAGGAAGACATTCGAAAAAACAATTTGTGAGAAAATATCAATTCTCTAACTCAAAAAAATTGCTTTTGTTTTTTGTTGGTTTATTTTACTTAAAAAGAAAATTAATGTATGGTCAACCAGACACCAAAGCCCTACATATGAAACCAGCAGTCTAAGCTATATACAGGAAAAGCCTGGTCTCTTTTGCATCCTTATTATTAAAAAAAACTACTAAGAAGTTCCTGATATGCTACCAGTAAAACAAAGCTCACATTAATAAATGGATTGCTTTCAATTCCTTTTGTTTGCAGTATTGGAAATTATTCTTTTCCCACTGATGAGCAACACTTTGAATGAGGCTAAAGCATTTGCCTATTTGGGCTTCAGTGCCATTCCTGCCCTGCCCTTGCGTGAGCGTGGTGGGCAGTGGAGCCGGGACAGGCTGGCTACATTTGCCAGTTTGTTATTGGGAAATGTTAACCTTTGCCTCGTGTAAAAGTTGGACTGGGCCTTGGAAGACGTTTCCTTGATTAGCTGCATAGTGGGTGGTGGCCCCTCTGACAGACACTTTACTACGGGTTAGCTGCTATATTTAGACACCTACATCAGCATCTAAGGCCTTGTTGTTTAGGTGGCTGAATATAGAGGAAGGTATCTGGTGTTAAGTATCCGCATTACTATGCTCTGTGTGCTGTCTGTCCTTTTCCAGCATTTCCTGTGACTTGCTCAGTTCACCTCCCTCTTCTCTGTCAAAGACTTTGTTCCAGCTGGGAGTTCGATCCCAAAGAGGGAAGAGCACAAGTCACATACGGATGCACAGGGTGTTCTGTAATTCTTTATCACCTCTTCTCATGAAATTGTGAGCTTGAGAGGGGCATTTATGTCATATTTTTTTTTATGCATCTGTTGAGATTGATGGAGTTAGGTGACTGTAAAATTGCTGCAACAGAGTAAAGGCTGCAACCACTTATAAAATCAGCTTGTCAAGTCAAGCTTTCATGCTTTATTGAGAAATGTCAATAAAAAAGAAGCGATGAAAATATTATGAAAGGGAAAGTTTATTGTGTGTGGTACAAATATTTAGCAGAAACCTTGTTTACTCTGAAACTTTAATAATGGAACTACTGCTACTACTGACTGCCAAGACTCTTGTTAGACAAATGCAAATTATTTTAGAACGTTTAAAAGTATACTGTGTTTTTAAAGGGTATGCTGTATTTTTTTAGTATGAATTAAATTCCAAGGGAATTCCTAGAGTACCGTGGTATTCTATGATTAGATTTGGTTGCCTATGAACTTGATAAGTCTCCTGTAGTGCTGCTGTGACAACTATGATCCTATATTAGATTATGTAACACATGGATGTTTACAAAGTCAGAGCATAATACTAAGGTTAGAAAACAATTGAAAATATCTCAGGAAAGGAGAACAAAACTCTCAATTGATCCCATCCAGTTGGCTTGAATTGTTTGGAGAAAAGAAAACTGCTTACTTTCATAGTAAAACTTGAATAATCTAGATATATCCTAGACTAGATATCTGAAACTGGTTGAAGAGTTCCAGTTGCATACCAAAAAGTAGCTGTGAGTGCACCTATCACTTTTACTTGGAATAACGTGGTTTCTTCCATCACGGAAGGGTACAAAAGGCCATATGATGAACAAGGGCCACAAGCTAAATATTGCCACTGAACTTTCTGATTTTCCAGAATAGTTTAGCTGAAAATTACCAAATTTACAAAAAGTGAGACATCACTCTTTTAATTAGACCAAAGCTGAAGATGGCCTTCTGGATGAGTACACATGCTCAGCTGGCAAAACTGCATGATACATTTTTTCTTTAAACTTCAAAGTTTTCAGGAGGAAGTTTTGATTTTTTTTCACAGTAGAACTTAAACCTAAATGCAAACAAATGAAGGTGAATTAAAAAATAAATAGTTTTAAAGTTTTTGAACACTTGGGTGGCACTAGCAACTATACAGCTTTCATGGGTATGGAATGCTGATATTCATATGTCAAGGCAAAACACTTTGCCATATGAGTGAAGCAAAAAATTTACTGAAAACTGTCCTTTTGTGTCCCCCAGCAAAGACTTTAACTAGAATAGCTCCTTCAACCTGTCCTAAAAACCAGGCAGAATTGCTTAGGCTCTTTCTATTTCTTCATGAACTGCCTTTAGATATCATCTTCCAACATCTTTTATATCTAGATTCTAAACAAAAATCTAAATAAACTGTGAATATGTCTTGTAAAGATGTACATACATATATGCAGTTACAGAATAGCATATAACAGGATCTCTTTGTGTCTACTTGCTGGATTCTGTAGAAAGTTTGTTACAACATTTCAACAAAATACTGGGAAAAATCAAACCTTGTTGAAAATCGAGCACAGTAGAATAGACCACTAGTGTCACTGAAAGCTGAAGCTTTTGTATGACCTTTGTGAACAAAATCAGAGATGTTGTGTGCACATATTTCACCAGCACAGGAAAACGAGGGTGGATGACACTGAAGCCTGAAATAAGCAGGATTAAAAGTAGCAACTGTTGCCATTAAATATAACTTTCATTGGCAGGGGTGTTTTTTGCTTATGTAGCAGGTATGCTTTTATATATATTAATTTATGGATGGGCAAGATGCTTCATGAATTAACAAGCTTGGCCTATCCTAAGGAGAAATTAAAGTATGGCTGTTTGCTTCTGAGCGAAAAGAATGTAACTGCAAATTGAACTTTATTAAGGTCTGTTGTAGTTAGTTGCCTGGGTAAACTATCAAACTCTTATACAAAAAAATAGTATACAGACTTCATGGGTAAAAAGTTCTTTCTGCTGGGAATTCCAGTTCTTTGCCACAGGAATGCCATCAGGATAGCATCTGCAACACTTCCCATGGTCTGGCCACAGGCATTCCAAAAAGTCATTCCAGATGGAATGGGGAGCAGAGAAAGACTGTTTGGACAAGATAGAAAAAATGGAAATTTCATCTAGGATGGATTAGAGGAATGCAGCTTTACCAACACAGGACTTCAAAAGTATATAAGAGTCCTCCATAAGTACATCTCAGAGGTAAAACAGTTAGGACAAAGAACCACCATTTGAATGAAAGAGAGTGCTGGCACAATAAAAGACTATACAAACCTGTTTTCAGCAAAACCAGACTGGAAATGACAAAAATGTTTCTAATCCTTGGTGATGCTATGGGCCAGTCTTACAACTGATGCGTGGGATTTCAGTTTTTCTAAGACAGAACTGGGCAAGCCTGTGAATTGCAGAATTTGCTTCTGATAACAGGGGACTGGACCCAATGATTTTGCAGGTTCCTCCCGTTCCCATTTTGATGAGTATGGGCTAGTCCCATAACTGTTACTATCCTGTTATTATTTTCTTTTCTGTGGAAATACATTAATACTGTAAATATCTGCTGACTACTTGGAGTTGCTTCTTTGGAACAAGCAAGTTTTGCCTCTGTTTCTGTCTTTTTTTTTCAGGAGTTTGCCTTGCCATCTTCTGAAAACTCTTTATTGGTGGGAACAGATGAATCATTAACGCTTTGCACTCTTGTTTAAGTCAAAAAAGTAGCCTGTTAGACATGGGTAAAACAATTTCTCTGTGCTTTTGTGTTGGTTTGCATTTTCTGGTGGCTAACAAAGAACTGACCAGACTTGTATCTCTCATTTTTTTTCTTGTGATTGCGGTAGAGATGTTTGTTAAATAATTAATACATAAGCTTCTTTTGTGTCCTAGTGGCCAGTAATTACTCATGGATGCTGTAGGTATCTCCAAAACCTTTCTTAGAAATTTCAAAATTACAAAAGAGCAAACCAACTTGTCCAGTCATGTAGTCATATAAAAGCATAATCAAGCTTACATTTTAAAGTAAAAATACACTCAAAAATAAAAAGTTCTTGATATAGTGCTTTGTAACATCAGACATTAAAAAGAACAGAACATTAGTAAACTGATTGTATCTTTTTTTGTCAGTTGATTTTGAGTGATATAATACCAATGTAAGAAAAAAGAAGGGGTTTCAAAGTCAGCAACTGGTTCTAAGTGAGAATTAGATACTACCCCTCAGCACGACTAGATAATTTTTATCTCCCTATATATATCTTTTGAGTGGGAAGCTGGAATATAGAAACTGAATGCTGCTTTAATTTTTAAACTGGTTTAAACCAGCTAGATTTGTGAAAACCAAGTTGGAAGAAAAAGCAAGTTGGTTGTTTTTTTTTCTTTTCAACTGTCATTGTTTGGGGACTTTCCCCCTGTTTGTACTCAAATTGTTTTATTGTGACACATTTGTTGTTTGCTGATCTCTGGTAGATACCAGAGATGCTACTTTGGCTCACCCTTGCATTCTTGGATTAGAGCACTGAGACTTCTATATTCTGTCTTGTTAAATTTACACTTATTATTTGGGTGGCTATATGAATGGTGCTATTGCTCATCCACACTGAAATGTAATTAAAAGCCGTTTCTTAGGGACCAGATTCATCAAGTAATTTGGGACCCCTCTTTCCCTGGGGTCCCAAATTCTCTGAGCTCAGAGAGAGTAAGACAATGTGCTGTGAATGATTCTGCCACAGCATTTTTACATTTAGAACATGGAAAATGAGTGGTTTAAAATCTTAGTGAGGAACCACGTACCATCTGCATGTATTTGCAAGGTCCATACATTAGTTACAATCTGTGGATTGGAGTACATCTGATGCCAATTTACTCTGCCTCCTGGATAAAAACATTTTTAATCTTTGTCTCTGAATATGTTTAGTAAAATTTAAATTTCCAGTTTAACTAAACAAAGGTTTACAAGATCATAAATGGAAAAATCTGAAGTCTTGTGCTTTTCTTTTCCTAAAAATGTCATTGAAGGAATATTATACTACAGAGAAGAGTCAAAGTAGGACAAGAAGAAATAAAAAATAATCTACTTATATTGTGAAAGGCAATTGGATGTTCTTTGACTGGACAGTAAAGGAACTATTTTAAGTGCTTCCTTTTGCTTCAAACGGGTGGCTCAAGCATGCTGTTTGGAGTTCATTTACAGTCAATTGATTCATGGCTAATAACTTAAAAATACTACACTTCCTGAAAGTATTACAGTCAAAATGTGACAGTCAAGCCCAAAGCCTGAATAAAGTTGCATTCTTTTAAGGAACAAAAAGCACAGACATTTAACCAAACTGTATTTTCAAGATCTTGGTTGAAATTCATATGAGGAGTCCCAGGACAGAGTGGTTTTATTTGCCATATTTATTACCTCAAATATGCATTAAAAAATAAAAAATCTTAGTGCAATAATGTCAGTGTTTAGGATAGAAGGTACAGTACCTTTGCTTTCACTGTGTCTTTTTTATCTGATTTTTTTTTTTACTTGCTGTCATCCTTCTGCTCTCAGTCTCACCTGCACCTCTCATGGAAATTTAAGACATTTTGCAATCGTAGATGATTAAACTCTTATAACATTTCTGCTAAATAAGTGTATCCCTTTCTTCTACAGGAAATAGAGATGTAGAGAAACTGAGTATGATCTTGATCAAACTACATACAACTTGAGGCATTAGTGGGCTAGAACTCATTGTGAAATCTTGGCTACACAGGACTCAGCAGTAAAATTCCTGTTGAGTCCAGCACAATCAGCCCCAGTGTCCCAATTCATGGTCCTGTCCCATATAGTAATAAGCTGGAAGAAGCATTGCATCTGTGAAAAAAATAGTGTTTTTTACTATTTTTTCACAATTTTTTCACTGTTTTTTCACAAAAATAGCCTTGTGCTTTCTTCTCATCTTGCACAATTGGAGAATAAGAGCTTGTTTGTACTCAAAATACCCTTCTGCTACAGTTTCTACAATGAAAACATACTCATGTATTTTATGGGTCTGACCAATGCATTAACTTTAGCATTCTTATATCACTGTAACTGAAAAAGAGGAAAGTAAGGGAGAAATCTTTCTTTGAACATTCTTTAGGGATACTTTGCAAAGTTATCAAGGAAAGTTCTGAAATTCCTTACTAGGTTTGAAGGTTTACGCATATTCTTATGCAAGGAAGTGTTTCTTTATTCATCACTAGGAATATTTGGCGGTATCCTACAGTTAGGATTAAAACAAAATTCTTTAAGTATTTTTGCTGGAGTTCATATATATATTGTATAGTTCAAAATACATGTTTTTTCCTAATGGCTCATTCAAAAGCAGTATATATTTTTTTCTTCTTTTCTTAAAGCCACTGCCTCCTTGTCATGACTCTAAGGAATCTATGCAGGTGTACAAACAGCACTGCAAAATAGCAGAAGAGTACCATGAGGTCAAGAAAGAAATTGCTCTGCTGGAAGAAAGAAAGTGAGTAACTTTCCCAAAGTATTTATTGTTGTATATTCTCTTTGTAAAATCCTGTTTTAAACATGAGGATTTCACATGATATTTTCTGACCTTATACCTCCTCCTGACAGTCACAGTACAGCACAACAATTAGGCCATTGATCTGTAAGGATCAACTGGGACCACTAAGGACACAGAATTGTCCTAGCTCAGAGCCCTCAGTTATGCGGATGTCCCTTAAAACCTTCATTGACAGCCTCCAGGTCATACAACAATCTAGTTCAGCGGGTGCAAGTCCCCTTTTCAGTTTTAAAGATTATTTTTTAAAAAAATTTAACCTTATGTGTTTTAATGAAGAGCACAATGGATCCTCAGTTAGATTTAGAGTACTTGACAATGTTACTAAACGTTTTTCTGTCTCTATGTACATTGACATTTTAGGTGTTCATATCCCAAGTGCATAAGCTGGAGACTTTTTTCCTTGTCTATGGCCTATACTCATACCCCTGTCATCTTTGCATGGTTGTTAAATGGCAAAGTGCATTTTGTGACTCTTGGTCCCTTTCCACAATAAACCTGAAAAAGAAATATAAAGACAGGAGAGAGGGTGAGTAGTGAAAGTTTTTAACAACCAACCCCAAGGAATAACAGTTACTGCTAAGAAAACTTTCTCTTTCAAATGTTTTTTTATTTTTACATTCATACTGAAGGTGACTTCATGTAGTGCTGCTTTCCTCAGGGAGAGTTACCTCAGTGTCAATCTCTGAGAGTTCTGTGAAAATGAAGACCACACCATCATTCTTCCAAATGTTGCTTGAACAGAAACATTTGTAATATAGCATCAGGGGTGAAAAGAACTCTATCAAAGAGTGGACTTTGAGTAGAAGGTGAACCACTCTATCCGTTTCATAGCAATCTTCACATAGCTGACCATGCAGTACAGCCAAGTTTGTATCCATGGAAGTCTTCAGCTGCAGAAGGAAGTTGATTAGGAAGGAAACTGATGAAATCCTGTACCCTTACAAGTAAGATAGCCAAAGATTTCCTTGAATCCAGACTATGCAGGCTAAGAAAATGAGACTTGTCCTTATTGGAGTTGATGGCTACAGACACAATATAGTTAGTTGTTGCCTAAAGTGTCAAAACCAGTTGAGGTTTCCCACTACAAATCCCCTTCCACTGTAGGACTCACATGGCACTTAGTTGCTAACAAATTGACACAAAGGTTAAAAAGAAAAAATAACCACTCAACAATACAGATTAACACTACATTGTCTTAGTGTTTGCATTTGATTCATTCTATGTTTAATGAAACTGGGGCAATCAAAAGTAATTGTTTTTAAACAGATGTAGAGAAGATAATTATTCAAATAATTTTGCAATGATCTGTCAAATTTGGTAGCTTAATATAAGCTGCTTACATGTGTATTTAGCAATCAAGTAAATTCAGTGAAAACCATGTGTTTGGCATCTCTGAAAATCCAAACTGAATATAAAATATTAAATGGTTATTTAAGTGCTTAACTAGATGTATAAACTCAAAGGGTAGCCTTAGATCCTTTGGTTTATAATCTACTAATATAAATGCATTATTATTACTGACATATCCCTGAATCAGTTATGCACATTTATGAAGTAAGCTTGGAGCCCTTGAAAACTAGACTGTCAAATATATTTTTGCATTTACTAGAATGAAAAAAAAAAGAAAAAAAAGCTGTTTGAATGAATTTTTGTTCATCTATGGAGTCTGTGGTACTAGCTGAATTAGAAATATTTTGCTCCTTGGGAATGGCAGATACATGCAGAAAATTGTTTACCTAAGATCAAGACTATCCTAACCAACCTCTGAGCACAGAAGTCAGCCTCTCAGCAGTGGTTAGCCTGGATGAATTAAGGAGCTTTGGGCTAGTGTTTTCCTTCATTTCACCAGTGGATGTCAACAGTGGAACAATGTGAGGAAGCTTCCACCACTGCTACCTTTGCTGAACCCATTTTGTGGATAGAAGATATCATGCTCCAGTAAACATATTAAAACAAGAGTGGTTGAATAAGGCAGCAAATAGAATTATATTATTATGATTCTTATATGCCTTCTATTCACATATTTGTGGCCTAGCTATTCACATGCTGTGTAGCTGTGATACGCCTAAATATGACAGATACAAGTGCAGCATACTTTCACAACCTTCCACATCTCTTAATCTGAAGAGGTGGTCCTACAGGCACTGGAATTGGAGATACTTAATTTCCTACAGGTTGGTTATTTGATTTTGAGGTTTAAAAAGTTGCAGGTGCCAACTGAAGTTTTTCTTCTCCAGATGGGAACTATTTATGACCTCCCCTTCCAGGTAGATTTTCCATTTTATAGTATTTTTGTAGGAGTTCTCATGATACTAACTTTCTTTCCCTTTGGGGTGTCTTTCCTTTCTGTAGCAGTCTGGTTTTAGAAAAGCTTCCAGAAACTAATTGGGACCTCTTCATTGCACGAATTTTGGTTGAAATTGGAAGGTGGATTACAAAGTTATTAGGACACATACATCTTTACATGCATGTAAGCATACACAATCTGAACACATTAACTTTGGTTTTTATATAAAACTAGATAGATAGTACAAGTGTGGAGGTAAAAGAATAAGCAAAAAGTAAAACAGAGTTTTGGTCTAGTGATTACTGATTTATGTCTAAAAACGTTAACAGTTACAGTTTGAAAGTTAAAGGGAGTTTACAAGTAGCATATGCTGAATGAGAAGAGTGGATTACAATGGCTGGGGTGGCATCTGTATTGAATAGCTCATCCTCAGAAGGGAAGGATGCTTTGGCTTTTCTAAGAAAATCTGATGAGATGCACAGCTTTTATCCTCAAATGCAGCTATAATCAAATTGAAAAGATGGAGTTGTTTGCAGCTTTCTGAAATTTGCCCCTATTGCAGGTGTCTTTATCTTCTACATTTGAATTTGAATGTATGGAAATAAAGATATGCAATTGCCTAATACACCTGCTATGTATTGTCTATTTCTTTTAAATATTATTTTGATAAAATGGACAAATATAGAGTTTCATCCCTTGTAATGGGAACGAACAATTTATGCAGTATTCTTCAGTGTACATCTTTACCAAAGGTAACCAGAAGTGCTGTTGAATGGTGACCCCTGCCAGTGCTCCAAAATTCCTCTCCACAGATCAACTCACCTGTGGAATTAAAATACCAAGTCCCACCTGGCAGTGTCTGCACCTGTGGTGCCTACTGTGTGCCACTGTGCACACAGAATACTGAAGACAACGATTGTCAGGAAAAGAGCAGAAAATGGATTGAGCAAGTTTTTTTATTTGTTGGCTAAGAGGAAGAAATACTTTTATGGGAACCTGACATAAATGTCTGTACTGCTATTGGAGCATTTTAGTAAAACAGAAAATGGAATAGTATTCATTCTACCTTAAACAATTTTTGTTCCATACTCCAAAGCTCAATGTAACCTTTTATATATTAAATAATACATGCATTTATATTTCTAAAGGAGGCATCCTTAAGAAATAGAAAGTTGAAAAACATTGTTTTAAAATAGTAAAAAATATTTACTCTTTTGCAACTTTTCAAAGCTTTTAATTCTGCTTAGCTTGACTTGTCTCTCATTGTAGTGTAAGGGTTAACTATAGCCAAAGCATAGAAAGGCAGTGGTTTGAAATGACAAGGGTTGTTTTTCTTCCAGGCAAGAACAGAGCTTATTTGCTCCTTTCTCTTGTATGCAATGCAGATGGCAAGAGAATGTACTAGGCTTGGAATAGGAGAGAAGACAAAAACTATTTCACAGAAAAATAGGAAATGAGAGAGAAAAGGAGGTTGCAGGTTCAAAAAAGGGAAAATCAAAGGACAAAACAAATAAGAAGGGGAAAAAGTTACTCAGAAAAAAGACAAAAGGAAGCAAGAAATTGAATCTAAAAGAACATTGGGTAGATTTTTTTGCTAATATAAAACATCATAGCTTTGCTGTTTTCACTCAAATTCTTCCCATTTATGCCAGCAATATTGCAGTACAAGGGAAAATATCACTCTGGAATGGGAGACATGATCGAAAAGAAAGAAAAGGGTGTGGAACTGAGAACCACACCACATTTAGGTCACAGAATGTAATTTAATTTATGTTCCAGAAACACACATGTATTTCCATAACAGATGTTTTGGGGTATCTAAGTTTGGGTGAAAGGGATGGGATGGCTGGTTATTTCGAGCACTTGTTATATTGCTATTACTAGATAATGACCCTAGCTTATGTAGTTAAATATTAGAGTTGCCATGGTTGCTAGCTATATCTTATATTCTTAGCACTGTCTTGTTTTCTCTTTTCCTCCCCCAGACAATTCTAATATAACTCTCCAGAAAATATCATTTGATCACCACCTGGTTTAGGATCACTTTGCCATCACATTTCTTTGCCATGGATATGTTTTCTTTTCCTTCCTTTATACATGTTACAGTAGACATGCAGTGAAGATGTCTGATTAATTTTGTGGGATCCTTCTGTATGCTTTAGCATGCTCTCATGACTGTAGAACTGTTTCTAAGGTCTCAAGTGCAGACGGTTTCTCCAGGTACACTATTTATGGAGTGTCTTTCCCAATACTATTGAGACAAGTAGGCTTCACACTTTCAGGTACTGCAGAAAAAGATTGGTGTAAACCATAAAGGCAACCTCTTATCTTAATAATTTTCCCATTCTAGATCTGATTTTTCATGACCTCACATGTATCCAAAGCATGTCCTATTTGCCAAATAGTGGAAATTACAGCTTTTCTAATATAAAGACAAACCTCAACTTGCCCTATTGCAGTGATGAATACTTATGGACCATTTATGTGCTGGTATTTGAGAGATATTTTCATTTACATTAAAACAGGCTGTCTCATTGTTTTAAAAATTAATTAGACTTTGAACACACAAGTGCACCCATTACCTTACAGGGCCTCATGATTCCTCCTGACATGAAAGCCATGTCAAATATGGGAAGAGGAAATGACCTTATGGCCACCAGAACATGCAGACACATGTTAGCTGGGAAGAAACGTGTAGTACCAGAGATGCATAACCCTGTATATGTTGTTCACAATGGAAGAAAGACAATTTGCCTCTTTGCTCTGTGGAAGCTGTTTTCCTTGAATCCAGTCTATCTCCAAATACACTTATCTCCAGATAGTTTTGTCTGCTTCATGTCTCACTTTTCTTGGTATTTATTCATTGTGAATATGACTGTAAAGGAACTCTGTTCTCTGCATAGTCAGTCATTAAGGCCAGGACAAGAGGCATAATTTCCCTAAGACTATGCTGGGTTTTTCTCCTGCTTTGGTATGGCTTGTGGTTTATTAGTTTATAATGCTAGTCTTCCCTTCCCACCCAAACCGCTCCCCAAAAAGGAACATTTAAAGTGTACATTACAGATTGTCTCAAAGCTTCAAGTACCTCAGAACATTTTAGAAAATACCTTATCGATGCTGTTTAAATATTTAAACTCAGGGTAACCATTAACAGAAAATACGGGTTACACAGTTCTAGATCTATTTATTAAGCATCCATAACAAAGGCTAGATGGTGCAAGAGCTTAGTATGGTGTTCTTTAACCTCTGCAAGCTAAGTTCAAATCCTGGATTAGATCAGAAGCAAATGTTAGTTACTGTCCTCATCCTTTTGTGAGCTTCGTAAACCACACCATTCATAACATTTAGCAATACCCTGGTACTCTAATTTTAGATGTCTGTGGCAGGCTGGCAGTATTTGCCTGAAACATCACCCTACCCTGTAAACAGGTGTTGATCCTGATGGGAAGGGAATAAGTAGGTTCTGCTGACTCAGAAGTGGGCAATTTTACTACCTCAGTACAAGGAAACTGCTTTCTGTGAGGGAGGTCCTGAAGTGTGTACTACAGCAATGAGTATATTTTGATCTTAATGCATTTGTATTTTGTTTAATAGCAAAGTTAAATCCTGGGGGAAAAAAAAATGTTATCAGTGCTGCTTGAGTATTACTGGAGAGCAGCATGGAAGCCATGCCTACACAATAGCCTCATCTTATCAAATCAGGACTGACATTCATTAATAGAGCTGTCTGAGTTTGCACACTGTCTGTCTATGCCACTCGTGGCTCAAGTCCAAATAGAGTAGTTAGTACCTTTCTTTTACACATACTACAGAAGTCTGCATGGAAAAGGTTTACCTGCTTTTAAGATGCTGATCACTTATTAGTGTGTTCACTGCATCTCCCTTTAAGAACCCTGTAAGTGTAAGAAAGGTAAGGAAGAACGATTCTGAATTAATTTGTTAGGAACACTCCTGAGTCAACAGTCTGTAATTTGAAAGGCCTTTATTTAATCCTTCAGTCCAGCACTGCACCAGCAGAATAATTGCAAGGAAATATTGCTGAAGCTCTCTTTTGGTCCTAAGAGACAAAGATTTTCAAGAAACCCTAAGAGACTGAAGCGATTAAAGCTGCTGGACTTGTAAAATCTCATTGTCCCCAAATGCATTTCTCACTCTCTAAAGCACATATGCAATTACTCATTTGTAGCCTATATTCCCATTAATAGGAGCTGCAATATCGAACTGCCTAGCAAGATCAGTTCATCTTGGCCAATTTGAAAATTGGTTGATCTAGCATGGCCCAAGCAAAGAGCAATTAATTTGTTAATGGCTTGCTGCTTTTAAATTTTTTACAACTATATTGTACCAAATGTTAATAGAATTCTGCTGAACAAAAATATGCTCTTGATATTTTCTCTTGAAAACATGGTCGAATATACCTTTCACCTGGTGAAAGGAAAGAGAAGAAGCTTTGCTGCAGCATAGCTGCTATGCATTACCTCAGTGGTATAAAACAAAGCAAACAAACAAGAGGGTGTCTATATACTGCAACTTTTGGATGATTTAAAATTGCTGTAACGGCTGCTAACTGTTCCCTTCTTTTTTTGTGTGGGAAATGCTGTTGGAAGAAATGAGCATGCCAGGGGACTCTTCTAGCTTGTGACTCCTTGAACAGCAGTAACTGTGCCTGTAAACAGTCAGCTAAACCGTGGGCAAACTGTGCTATCTCTGAAAGCTGTAGTAAAAACAGAGGAAGGTCAAAAGAAGGCCAGATAGAAGTGTTTTTCAAAACCCAGCTGCTTACAGTTTTGCTGCTGTAAGTGGTAGCTTTGCAGCTATAAGTAATGTAAGAGACCAGCAAATACTGAAATGTTATCATTTCATGAATACTCTGACCTATGGCGATAGAATAACAGATCTGTAGGAATTTCCTGTCTGAAAGCACTGGCCTAGCTTGGCAAGAGGGCTCCTTTAAAGACTGCAGCAGAAGCTATCCACTTTGAAGGCATTACATCTTCCCACTGATGATCTACAAGCATTGTTTTGACATGACTGAGAAATTAAGTCACAGGGTATGAACAGTTAAAGATTAACTAATCTCTGAGATAGAATGATCAAAAGAACTTAGAAGCTTTTAGAAGAGACTTCCTGTAGCAGGGGTGAATAAATGGTTTGACTTAAAGGGGGAAAAAAGCAGAGGCCAGGCTAGCCTGCTGGGTAACTAAGTGGAGAGCGATTAGATACCCTGTGAGTTAATCATACCTCTAGTGTGTATTGTTTTAATACCTCTTTTATCTTAACTTATGCTGAGGTAATTTCAGTTGATACTATACAGGAGGCTCCAGCTCCTGGACAACTGTGGGAATACAGAACACTGCGTGACTCCATCCAGAAAGAAGCAACAGCTTGAATCTTCCCTTGTCTGCTCTTAAAAAGACCAGGAAAGGTCAGGTTTGCAGCTCTATCAATCCTCCTCACCAGTATCACAGAATGTTAGGGGTTGGAAGGGACCTCAAAAGATCATCTAGTCCAACCCCCCTGCCAGAGCAGGACAGCCTAGAGCAGGTCACACAGGAATGCATCCAGTTGGGGTTTGGATGTCTCCAGCCAAGGAGACTCCACAGCCTCTCTGGGCAGCCTGTGCCAGTGCTCTGTCACTCTTACAGTGAAAAAGTTCTTCCTTATGTTCACCCGTAACCTCCTATGTTCCAGCTTGCACCCATTCCCCCTTGTCCTATCACTGGACATCACTGAGAAGAGCCTGTCTCCATCCTCCTGATCCTCACCTTTACATATTTATAAACACTAATGAGGTCACCCCTCAGTCCCCTCCAAGCTAAAGAGACCCAGCTCCCTCAGCCTGGTGAAGGTCTGAGCATAAACACATTACAGAAACAACAGACGCAGTTCAGATTCACGTGCCTAGTATTTACTAGAATCATTTTTCTTTGTAGCAGAGAAAAGGAAACCAGGTGTACTTCACACAGAAAAGGAAACCAGGTGTAAGGCTAACCAACTAAACAAAAAAACCCTTGCTGTCTTTCAAATATGTTTGGTATTGAGAGAAAAAATAAATTGTTATTCTTCAGGCAAAATATTAGCATGAGGGCTCCAGGATCTTGATTCTCCGCTGTGAACAGCATGTTCAGCTCTTAATGAAGTAAGAGATACTTGAAGGTCCTCAGCATTTTGCAGGTTTGGTCGCTGAACAGCAAACCTATCACAGATTTCAGCAGCTTCATCTTCTAAGAGGAAAAGAAAGACTAACAAATTTGTTTTCTAGGCGTCCATTTCAAAACAACTCAGGTAATACCACATTAACAACCTATAGTCCAGCTCTAACCTAACATGACAACAAATTTTTGCCTCCTGCCATTTTAAATCTTTTTTTTTTTTTTTTTTTTTTTTTCATAATCACTAGAAAGGAGCTGATTGCCAGGCTGGAACAAGTGGAAAAAGAAAGCATGGATGCTGCTCAGCTGGCTAAGGAGTACGCAGACCTGACAGAGGAGAACAGAACACTGAAGCTGGCCCAGACGCAGTGTGTAGAGCAACTGGAAAAGCTCAGAATACAGTACCAAAAAAGACAGGGATCCTCATAACTCTCAACTAGCTTATGTGAGGCAGTTAATACAGGATTGGTCCTGTGCTGGAAAGAGATTTTAAAATTAAGATCTGTTTAATATGTTATAATACTTTGCTACAGATACAGAGTATGTAGAAGTCTATATTTGATTTAATGCTTGCCAGCCAGTAGCTTAATATAATGGATATTTCATCCATTATATAATGGATATTTTATTTCAAGTAACATAATTGAAGTTAACCTATCCCCATTATATGTTCTAGTAGATCAGGTTTCTTTTCTAAACATATTTCTTCCAATTTAAGAAGATATGGACACACTAGAAAATGATATAAATAGTCTCTGTGTTGGGAATTTGGACCATACTAAGGCATAGAGCAGGGACAATGATAATATATAGAATACATGTATGTTAATTTTAGTTTAGTGAAGATTTTTTAAATTATTTTCCTCACGCCTAAAGTGTTTGGAAGTTAACTTAAAATGGATCTCCTCACAGGTAAAAACTATACTCTATTATCCCATGTCAACTTCACATTGTTGTATAAATCTGAGAAATTGCATGTTAAAAACTGAAGTAACATCATTATTTTTTATCAAATTAGTATACTGCCTGTATTAATTTGCAAGTTATGAAATTAAAAGGAAACAGATGAGATCAAACTTTCGTTCCTCAAGCATAAAGATAGCTTGAGAGTTTTTTATTGCACTTTTTGGCATGCAAGACATGAAAAATTAATATATGAGTATTCCCATCATAGTTTCACCTGAGAATATGTCAGTAAAGGTACTGTGAGGATATTTTGTTCTTATTTTCTGGTCTGTTTTGAAACATAAGTGGCTGTAAGTAGGGACATGAGTTCTGTGATATACAAATAACCGGGAAGCAAAATGTTAGTTTTACTTGTTCTATTTATCCCTGTATTTTCCTAGATCAACTGAAAAATCTTTGTTATACTTCCATTTCTATTCACACAGTATTTTTTTCATTAAAAGCGGATATAGAAAAGCCATTTTATATTCTGAATGTTCTTAAATTACCCATTATTTTTAACTCTGCTTGACAGATGCAGCTTGTCACATCTTCATGAGGTTGCAATTCAACTTCATATGTCATTAGTACAGAAATGTGCCTTAGTTGTTGAAAACTATGAACTTGATATTTCTGCCAGAACTTTAGCTTTGATTATTTTCACTAATATATTTTAAAAATGGGATTTTATGTTAATCATAACAATTGCTGAGGAAGTCTTTTGGCACCAAAGTATTCCTCAGTAATTCTGAAAGCAAAGGGGACAAAAATATACAAGCTAACTACTACAGTATTCCCTGCAGCACAAGCATGAAAACAGGCTCCTCATTACTGCCAGCACCTGACCGTCTCAGTAGGCGAGTATGAGGAGATAGCAGGAGAGGACAGCCTTGTCTCCACTTCTCTTCCTGAGCTGTCAGGTCAGGGGCAGCATACATGCCTGGCACTGCTTACTCCCTTGCCTTGACCAGTGCAGAGGCATGAGGGGAAATCACCATTCTGAGGCATGTGCTTTCTGCTGGGATGCTTCACGGGCAGTATAACACTGTATTTGTTCCTCTTTCAGAGCACATTGTTATCTGAGGGTCCAATTTCCTGTGTATCTTGTGAAAGTTGGAAAGAAAAAAACTGTAATGAATAAAAAACACTTGAGATGTCAAGCCTGGGAGTGCTGGAAAAGCCTTGTCTGAATTTTGTGCTGATGGCAAACCTATCCTGTACAGACTTCAGGGTTTTGCTTTGAGCACAGGATGCTGCATAATCTAGGATATATTCTTTTTGTCTATGTTTATGTGTTTTGAACAACAGGACTGTAATTTTCAAAGTTAATTTGTTGATTTAGTGACAGATCATTCTATCTAGCTTTGAAAACATCAGCCACTCTGGTGATTTCAGTGAATTTGTTGGAAACTGCACAAAGTACATAAAATGATTTCATTAGCAGGCTGGCTTTGGATTCAGGTGGATCAGGCAGCAGAATGTTAGTTACATATAACTTTGTTCACCTGGAAATTTTTCATTTAAGTGAAGCTATTATGTTTTAATGTTATCAGATTGTACTCTGAGAAAAAAAAACAGAGGGAGAGCCAAAGTCACCTAGAGAAGGGAAGCTGGGCATCATTTGTGACACACAGCGATTTGAGAGTAGCCAGGGAATACAGCTTTTCTGACCTATAGAGACTGACCAGCACGTAAGTAAGTATTCAGGAAATATTTTTACAAGTGCACGGAAACCAAATCTATGGTGTGGTCCAGCTACCAGCCTGGCTAAATACAGAACTCATAAAACATCCTAAAGTAATTGAAGTCAGAAATCTGTATTTAATCTGAGCTGCAGCTATTTGATATCAATTTTGCCTCCTACTTTTAGTTATGGTGAAAGTAAAAAGTAACTGCTTTGTATCAATATATTTATTTGCCTGCCAGCGCGGATGCTTGTGTGCCTGAGAATAGTAACTCTGAGAAACTGCATCACAATCCAGATGAGTAAAACTGAAATAGAAGTCCCAAGGAAGAGAAATTAAAGTGTCTCATGAAAACAATTTTTTGAAGAAAAAATAGCAGCGAAATGGGATTCAAAGACAGGAGGGCAGATAAACTGAATTTTCAAAAAATATTAGTAGGCAAGTTAAATTAAAATGCAGAAAAGTCAAAACCCAGAAAATTGTTCAAGTGCAAAGAGTAAAAATGTTTAGAATAGCCTTATGACAGGTAACTGCTGTATCTATCATCCATATCTTGATTTTTTTATCAAGAGCATAATAATGATAAACATTTTCATATTCAATAAATCTCCAATTTTGACATGCTGAATTTTTCTCTAGAGATTACTTTGAACTTGTTGCTCTGCTGACTCAATAGCTGGGGTTTTTTTAAGAAAATATTTGTCATATTTATGCTGTATTTTCCAAATGGATAATATGATTTGTGTCTGTTTAAGAAGACACCTTTAATTGTTTTGCTAGCTAGGTCCATTGTAAGTATAGCACTGTAAAAAAAATGTTTTATACAATTATTTCAAAGATGTTTCTACACAGTATTTTACCCAAGAACTTAGAAGCCAGCTTCAGCTTTTGAGTTCAACTGCCAATGAAACATTCAACTTTATAACTTCTGAGTCCGGCCTGTGACAACTGCAGTTGTGTTCAGGAAAACAGCAGCACAGTCTGAGGCTCATGTTCGCAATTCACCAGTGGTCAGAAGGCAAGGAAAGGCATGTGGAAAGCTCATATGACAACAGAAGTTGCTAAATGCATACAGGTACGCACACAGAGCCTGTTACACAGATAAAGTGTGTTTCTTGCTATTATCCAGGTTACTTAGGTTAGCAAAAATAAGCATGCCATGGCGATGACAAATGGATTTGCTTCGGACCACTTAAGAAAACAGTCAGTGAAGTACATTGGTTTAAAAAAAACAAAATCTGTGCGTTCCATTTCCTAGTATTACTAACTAACTTCCTTCCAGGGTAACAAATGCTGAACAAGCTTAATTTAAGCATTCCAGTTAGCAAGGATATGACTCATGCCGTCTTGAAACAGACAGAGGCTAGGGAAAATTCACACTTGAGAAGTCTGGAAGATAAGGACCTGCAGGTTTGGGTTTGGCATCTTTTTTTTAATGTTTCCCTTTCCATGATTATCTTTATTCTGGTTGGTTTTGTGAATTAATGATCTTTGAAAGTGTGTCACCTCCCCCCAGAGGCTTTATTGCCATCTGGGCCTTTCTGAGCATTACACACTGTCTGTAGCAGGTACCAATACATGAGTGTACGACGCAGGGGTGTCCTCAACCTTCCTTTGGCCTATGTGGTTGGGGAGCTCTGGCATGTGTCTATCTGCTGCCTGAACTGCAGTCACGGATCATCTTACAGAAACAAGCTAATCTGATGCAGTCTTAGCCGTGGAGTCACCTGGTGTTTTTTCCTACATAAAATTCTTTGCTTGTTCAACACACAAGACAGAAGTGTCTAGAGGAGCAGGGGAGTTGTCTGGAGGAGCCTTGCCTTTCCTCTTGTGGAGGGTGCAAGATGTGCAGTGATTGAAGAAGATTGCAGAGAAGAGACGTTTGGTTCAAGCAGTAATGTAGCAGGAGGAGCGCTAGCCCTGGCCAGCAGGATTGTGAGGAGAGATGACAAAACCTGAGTGCTGGCATGACTTTTGTCTCCCATGCATATAATTCCACAGACACACACACAGCCCTGACGGTCTTCTCCCTCCTGTTAGAGTGTCTTTGAATGTATGGATATGCATGGATAATATGGTGGTGAAGACCCTTGGAAAATCCATGATGAAACTATTAACTGTCTTTGTGACAGGCCTGGAAGGTGTGCAGCAATGAAGGCTGAGGGCTATCACTGAACAAGTGCTGAAAAGCTGGTCCCCGTTGTACATCCTGCTGGGCTTCTCTGGGATAAGACCAGACATTGTGACTGCACAACTGCACCACAGTGCACATTCAGGAGGGAGGGAAGCAAGGCGGTGTGGGCTGGGCAGGCTCAATCTTACCCTTTCCCCCACTGAGTCCCTTGGTTTTGCAGTGTTAAAACTGGGAGTTACTGAGATGGTCCTTCAGATGCACATCAGAACTGTGCAGCTGACATTTTAGATTCAAAGAAGTTGATTATTTTGTAAGAATTAAAAAAATCTACCGTGTTGAAACTGTGCCTGTCACCTCTAGGTTCTTCAGTGCTTCTTACAAGGAACGCCATGTGTTAATCATGCCTGTATGGATGAAAGATGACAATCATTCACAAATAGCTATTAACCTCGACCCAGGCTTTCTAGACTGCACAATCTAGTGGTTTACACTGCAGAAAGCACAAGATTTAGTATGAGGCACTAAGCTTTTCTACATGCCAAACATCAATTCCCCTTTCTAAACCTCAGTTCCTTTAATCCCCCCCTGACCAAAACCTATGCACCTGTACCCCATACTGAGTAAGCAGCATCACTCTAGAGCTCAGATCCAGTTGACCAGTGATCTCATGACATGGTCTGATGATTGCCATGTGCTTGAGATGGTTTCCAAATGTTACAGTCATACAATGTTTTGAGTTCAGTGCTGGTATACGGCAGCAACGCACTCTGCCTACGTGCAAGTGCTGACCATGAGATATGCTGTCTTTCTTTGAACTGTTTAGGAAAACATGAGAGCAAGTAGTTCTGTGGATTTAGTTATTTTCTGATTTTTGTATTAAATTTTAATACAGAAATTAGGGAAATGAAATGAGGATGTGAGTGCTGATGTGACAAATTTGTGGCCAGATGCCAGACTGTGCTCAGAATGAGTAAAGGGATACGAGAACTGTAAATGATGGAAAGGAAGTAGTTGCAGCTAGGAAGAGGAACTGGGGAGTGGGCTGTTTGTCTTAACTGCTTGATTTCTTTCTTCTCATGGCTTGCACCAGTGGGATGTATAGGCTGTTGTCCTAAGCTCAAAATTCAGAAGCATTCGGATGTTTCCCAAGGCTTTTCCAAGTCTAGTCTGCACAAACATTTTATACTGGAGCATTTGCTTTATCTAAGGTTATATTTTTATCTAATATGCCTAAATATCAAAAGAGCTATACTGTGATAAAGATGCTCACAGCACTGCAGATGATTCTTCTACAGAAAGAGGAACACAGTATCAGTATATGACTCTTCTGGTAATCATAGAATCATATCTTGAGTTGGAATAGACCCATAAAGATTATTGAGCCCAATTTTGTGCCAACTGCTGTATTTGACTTAAAGATGAATAAATTACAGCCTTGATAAATAGCCTATGTATAGTAAAAACTACACTGAAGCTAGAGCACTTTTGTACTGAAATAGATGCATCCCCACTAATGGGCTTTTGCTGCTTTCATTGCACAAGTAGATTTTGGTGTTTTTATTAACTAGATCCCCAGTTATCCACATGAAGGGACAGTGGTGTGATGTGATCAAAAGCCTTCCACCTCTGTCCTGTGGCTTTCCTAAAACCATGTGATACATCTCAGTGCACAACCCAGATTTGCCTTCACCTACAGACTTTCCCCACAGTCATTTCATCACAATGCTTTCCCCAGCTTGTTCCCTTGACTCTTGCCTGTCACATTCCTCTGCTGTGCTGTGAAATAAGTTAATCACCCTGAATTTTTAAGAGTAGAATGAAGGAAATGGATCATTTAAGAACATTACCTGCTAAAGACCTTGACTGTCTTGTGGTCAGACCCTTTTGTATTCATATTCTGCAAGTATGTCAGAATATATGTTTACTGATTAGATGTCAGTACAAAAAAGATACAAGGCAAATATTCAAGGTTACAAGATACCCAAGATACAAGGTTAATATTCATGGAAGACAGAGGCACATTCAAACATACACAAATACTGTTCTAAATGTCAGGCTTATTCGGGGACCTCACTCCCTGCTTATGTGTCTAATCAGAAAAAAAGCCCACTACTCACCTATGAAATAGTACCTGCTTACAAAGTTATCTGCACCAAGAAGAATGCGAACATTTATTTTGGAAATAATTTCTAAAGAGGAGAATTCTTTCAAGGAAAAAAAAAAAGCATGTAACGGTTCCCAGCTAATATAAATTACACCCAGCTATGCACTAATGACTAAAAATGTGCTTAAATCTATTTATAACCCTTTAAATAGCTCTCATAATTTTACGTCCGTAAAAGATACCCTTACATTTGACTGTATGAGCTCCCTCTGGTGGGTAATGTGACATCTACCACTATTATTACAAAGCAAATAGAGATACGTCAGTAAATGCTTTGGGTATACAATTACGTTTGTCCAAGTGGAGTTCTGTTTATTTAAGTGTTTATAGCTATTAATTCTTTCTATTATCTAGGTATAGGACAGTATAATAGTTTCTCACCATCTGATCACATATATAACTACCAAAAGAGTAATATCCAGTATTTTTAAGATACTAGAGATACTTTTCAACAACACATTGGACAAGAGCTAACATGAACACACAAGTTAAGTGAATTCTGGCATCCCAGAGAAGCTGAAAGAGTTCATAATACTTACAAATTATATGGTAATATCTTTACTTGTCCAAAGTATTTGTTTAGAGTTCTGTTGCATTTGTGTGCCTGGAAATCTGTCCTAATAGGGCTTCACTTTTTCAGAGTATTAGACAGTACTAACTGATTGCAGACACTTTATGTAAAAAGTATTTATTTAATAGTACAAAAAAAAAAGAATCAAATACGCTTTAAATAACACATTATAGAACAGCTGACTAATTTATCTATTTTTCGCTGGCAATTTTTAATATCCCTTAAATCATGAGTATTCATGAGTTACACTTTTATAAAAGAAAACACAAGTGTTATCTTCCATTTTTTCTCTTTGTATTTAGGTTAAGTAATCTAAACACAGGAAGTGTTAGACTTCAGAAGGGTGCCCTAATGCATGGGCAATGGTCCAGCCACAGTTCGAGTTTCAACAACCCAGAGTGGTTGTGCTGGAATATTAGGATTGTTTTGCTAGCAAAGAACTTGGTGGCTCTTGTACACCCCACAGTTTATTTGAACAACCACATTTTTGGAAAATTTGGGTTCTAGAATGTTTTGGAAGGAGAAACAGCAGAAAAAGCAGGCTAATCAGATTTTTTTTCCGCCTTAGCTTTTTCAGAATTCCCCCTTAATTAACAAAGAGAGATTTATGTTTTGTCATTTGGTTGAAACCTGGCCAGAGACAAAGTTCTAGTTACACTGTATGTAAAGGTGAGGCATGAAAAAGAAAGAAAACATAAGCAGGATTTTACCAGAGGCAGTGGACGTTTTTACTAGAAGTTTGTGATAGCTGTGTATCTCTTGAGTATGACCGTACATGCTATGTTTTCAGATGTTTATGATAGTCCCCTAATCCTGTAATTTCTATTCAAGAGACTGTTAATTCACATTTTGATTGCCAGAGTGCTCCAATGTAAACCTACTGCTATGTTACTGTCCAAAAGAGAATCGTCACTGAATTTTTATTGTGAGAAAGTGGCATTTACAAGTGCTTAACATTGCTTCTGAAATGAGGGTGTCCACATCTAAGTGAGCAAGTCTGCCTAGTAGGTCATTAGCCACGCCAAGAAGGCACCACATGGTAAACTGGATTTAGGCCCTGGTTCAACACAGCACTTACTGTGGGGCACTGTGGCCACATCAAACAAATCTCTTGAACACATACCTAACTTTAAGCAATGAGTAGTTCCCACTGATTTGCCAATAGGACTATTCACAGTCGTAAAGTTTTACTCACACACTGAAGTGTTTTGCTGGATCAAGGCCAGAGAGACCAGCACTTCAGCCTGAAACTCAACTGTTGAAAGTTCATTGGAATTTAATTACATGCTTGCAGTGTTTAAACACCACACTGTGTCAGGGCCTTTCTGTTGAGCTGTCTGTCAGTGAGTTAAGCCAGTCCTCACACCACCTCATAGTAGGGAGGCTCTTTGTGCTGTGAGGTGCTTACAAAGCTTGGGCATGTTGCTCCAGTGCCTTGAGCTGGGCCTAGGTCCAGTGGCAGCTGCCGAACAAGCCAGGAGCTGGTATAAGATGTCAAAAGTAATGAAGAAAACATTCTCTTTCGTCATTCCTAGGAAGCACATTTGTTCCCACTCACACAACTGCAGCCATGCCAACCCTTATGAAGTGGTTCTGTAGGGTCATTATATGGAACTATATGAGGTCTTTTTTAAAAAACAAGCAAACACAGAAGAAATGTCAAATATTTACAAAGCACTATAAAACACATCTAGAAATAGCTTTTAACTAGAAGAGTAACAGCATAATACTATTAAAGAATTTCAGAAATACTTGCTTTTCTTTTCTTTGGAAATCTTATCAGAAATACTGGACTAGGATGAAAATGTCTCTGCCATATAGGTCCTATTCCTCCTTTCCTCTCCCTTCACATACCGCTCCCTGTTCTTCCAGTAAGAGGAGATCTCAGCTGCTTCAAAGATGAGATAGAAAAATAAAATGTTTCTCAGAATTGTGGCTGTGGCACCTTTTTCTGAGAAAAGCCTTGCTTCCCCTCTGTCCTCCACATGAATGCCTGCTCTAATTTGGATGGGTAATGAGCATATGAAATTTTCAGTTTGCATGTGGTAAGTAAAGACTTAGAGCTAAAATATTTCCTAGCTGCACTTACTCCATAATCCAAGAGCACCAATGCAGTTGTGACAGTTCAGCAGACAGATCGCTCTCCCCCTCAAATGCATATTTCAGACAGCCATAGATGACCACAGACAATTTTGCTTGTGATCTCATACCACAGTTTGCTTCTCCATGCTGTCAATACCCTTCCTTTGGTCACTGTAGGCTGTGAAGGAGAAAGATGTTATGTTCAAATACAAAACAATCAAGCACCTGGACCCAGGAAGGAAGAAGACTCTGCCTTTAATTTTGGCTAAAACACACTGCTGCTTTTCTGATTTGCTTTATCATCACTAATCACTACTAATCAAAACCAAAGCTTTTCCTTCTTTGTCTTTCTCCCTCCAGTCCCTTTTCTTTTTCTTTTTCCCTTTCTATTTTTCCTTTCTTCTTTTTTCTTTTCTTCTTTTTTATCTAGTCAGGAGTATTAAGACATATACTTACAAAAGATAAGCAACTTAAAGTAGAGTGCCTTTATAAGGTAGATAGGCAGTGAGCTCAGATCTGCCATGTCTACAGCTGAACAATCAAAATTACTATTTCAGTATGATCTTAAGCATTTGGAGTCTGATGACGCACTTTCCTATTTCAAGAGTAGGAATTACTTATTATCTGTCTGAAGAAAGAGGATTTATGGAACACATCTTCAGCTAGTCACAGCCTTACTGGAGCATTACTGAGGACATTTATGTAAAAATAAATAATTAAATGCTTCCATCTCCATTTAATTGTTTATTAAATAAATTTATAAATGCCATTTTAGTTACAAGAGTCAATGCCAGCTAAAGGATGAGGTTAGAAGAACAAGAGTAGCTCACAGTGGGCTTAGGTAAGTCACTGTATAATCTAAGTTTTCAGAAATAAGTAGTGTTTTGGAAAGCAGTGTACAATAGTCTTTCAGGGCTTCATTATCAGGGACTGGGTAAGAGAGATTTATGAATCTCTTATTTTTGAAATAAATCAGAATTGACACATCACAGTAAGCCAGACTTCACCTTTGAAAACTTGGACTGTATGAAGATCTCTGACATCTGACAAGGGTTTGGGCAACATAGAAAGTGCCCCAGTTCAAAAAAAGATGTGAGCAACTCAGATTGCATGTTATCTGGGGTGATACTATTCTGGGAACAGAGGCAATAGCAGGGAGTAGGCATTAATTCAGACTCTAAGTGCCTCCTACAGAGTTCTCTTACTTTTTCACCGACTGTATAGGGACCTTGGGGTCCAGTCACTCACCAGTGGGTCCCCACGGGCCTCTTACTGCATCTTGCATGTGCATAAAAGAGCCATTCATTCACTTAAAACTTGGCTCTCCGCACTTAAGTATTAAACTTCTAGGAATGCTGAGACTCCTGGCACTCTGAGTCATGCTCTGGAGTCATAAAAAGCCCCTAAAACTCTGATTCTGAGTAGCATCCGCATCAAATTGTTCCGTTTTCACTTGAAAAAACACCTCTCAGAAACCAAATACATATAAGCAGACTATTTTGCCAACCACGCAGAGGTGTGTACAGCATGGGTACAAACCAAGCACCCCATGAAAGGGAACTTGAAATCCTTATGATATGTCTGTGCAGCTACAGTCACTGTTTTTAGGGGTCTGACATAAAGCCCCACTGTGTGCCACATACAGTGGTTTGTGTGACTTCCTTATGGAGCCACTTCCAACTTTGGCAGGGGAAAGTGGGGCAAAAAGAGCTGCTCCACATTTTGCCTGGTTGATTCTGCCTGTTGCTGTGGACTGGGCAGCAGTTGGGGGTGCCTGGGCCCAGTATCCCCGTGACAGTCTTGCAAAAGAACCTTGGAGTGGTCACACCAGTCCTGCTGGAGGAGGCGGGGGAAGGCGACCCGTCTCGGAGCACGCTGTTCCTCTCCAGAGAGAGGACAGGACACAGGCACACCGGCAGCACAGGGAGGGGTGGCAAGAGGCGACCCCAGCCCCGGCACAGCCCCAGGAGCCAGGGGAGGGCTCTGAGCAGCCATTTTATACCGAGCGCCATGGGCAGGAGCGCTGTGATTGGCCCGTTGGGGTCACCTGACCCTCCCTCCCCTCCCCCCCCCCCATGGCCATGGCCCAGCAGGGGCGGCAGCAGCGGGGGGCGGTGGGGTCAGGGCGGTGAAGGGAATTTCTGTCCTGGTGCTCCCAAACCAGGGCACAGCTCCATAGAGGTTCTAGGGCACTCAACAGTAAGAGGAGATAAAGCAAGTGAAACATTCCTGTTTTTTAGAAAACAATGCTGTGGTGCTGTAGAAGATGGATGAGACACAAATGGGCAGTTGTCTGCACTATGTGGGCAACTATATTCCAGACCTTGAGCTTTTTCAAGTTTCAGCCTGAAGCTTCTTCAAACTGTAATGAGGTCATTTGGTACTTAAGTAGTTTGTGAAAGACAAACAAGCATGCACAAAAAACCCAAACCCAAAGCAGTGCTGTCTCTGTACTGCTTCTGGTCTGAAGCCTGACAAACTGAAACCCTGGAGGCAGACAGCTGACAGGTAGTGGGGCATTGCTTATTTAACAGGCTGAAAGAAGAAATTATTTGGTGTTTTGAGCTAAGAAATATGGGAAATATACCCTACATCTGCACTCTTTGACCTTCAGAGGGTTTTGATGATGTCTCAGTTTAAGAACAGACTTCTTATTCTGTCTTATTAGAGTAATAAGGATCTGGAAAAAGGATGGATATGCACTGTAAACCTAGTGACAATGCATGTGGGTCTTTTGGGTCTTCCTTGGAAAACTGTTTTGGACTGTTTCCTTCATGTGCAGAGGACTTGGGAAGAAAAGTATGCATTGACTTCTTACCACCATCCTCCCCACAGTCAGTCTGTAGGTCCTAAAAACCCAGGGCACATCTGCTGACTCACCCCCGCTGCTGCAGGAACTCCTGGGGATTCCAAGCAGGAGGAGCATGCCCACGCAGGAGGGAGGTGTTGCTCCTGGGCTCCCCAGCATCCTCTGCTGTGCCCCCACCTGCAGCCCACTCTGTCTCTTCACTCTGAACAGCTGACAAGCTGATCTGGATTGTTATTTTTTTCGGTTGCTATTCCAGGTGACTCCTTCCTGGATCTTGTTACTAATATTCTTTAAAGCTGGGCTATGTGTTCTGTGAAGTCAGCTCCAATTTCATCCCTCCTCTGCCTAATTATTTCTGGAAAATCTGTGTGCAATTTATCCATGCATCAGTGGTATGCACCAGTAATCCATTTCAATAAAGCAGAAATGTTTAATTTTAATGCTGTTTACAAACAGTCTCAGGACTTACCTTTTCTCTTACCTCTTCTTTCTGCTAAACTTTTAGCTCCTCATTTTCTTTTGTGAATTGAATCATTTCATTGTGTTATTCATAAGAACCTCTCCAACCTGCTGTTAGATGGCTGTTCTACAAGAGTTTCTCTCTATATATAGAAAAATTCATTTAATACGCACACCAAAACTGTATTTAAAAAATCCAACTTATTTGTAGTGACATAATAACTGTCTTAATTTATTAAGTCAATTAACTTTCTCCATGGACAGCATGTCAGATGAGTCTGATGCATGGGAAAATGGTCTGTGATGGCCTTACTCCAAAAAGTTTACATAAAGTTTCTTTTTGGCATCTGAGGTGGGGACAAACACTGCTGCAACCTTCCAGATAAGCCTTTATATAGAACTCAAGGACACTTAGATGGGAAAACCAGGGAATAGACCAAAAACATACTTGCAAAAACTGTGGAAATTCCCTACAGATGTGTGAACAAATGTGCATGTATGGCATAATGCACTGTAGCCACTCCTCCTGGCCTAGGCTGGCCCCCTGAGTCAGGAGTATGTACCTTTTAGGGTATACAAGCTCGTACATCGAAAGATGCGAGAGAGGCAAGACAGACCACCAAGGACCACATTGCCTCCACAGGGATGCCCGTGACGGTATAGCCTGCCACCCCGCTTCTCACAATGACTGCTAGAGCTGGCCTCTTGGTCATCATTGGACATCTGTTCGGGGCAGTAAGATAAACTCTAACCTTGTATCTTTTGTAACCTTGAGTGTTTGTGCGTTATAATCACTAAAACCCTTGCTTAGTACACACTTTGCCTCCTTGTTCTCAAATTGGAATCCCCGAACTCTGGAACAGAAAGCTTTTCCCTGATTATAAGAGTCTCTAGTAATAAACTATTTGTTTTATAATGATTCTGTTCTCCAATCGCTTACTGACCAGCTGATTTATTTTTCCTCAATGCTCTTTTGAGCCACTTCTTTAATATTTTAATCTTTTTTTTTTTGACCAACAGTAACAACTTTTCTTCCCAGTACAAGCTTATTTCTCTTTCACCACCTGTAGTGTAGGGACAGAACTCCATCTCTAGTATGTCTGCTTGGGCACTGATAATCTGGAGGCACCTTTCCTACCTGGAACCCCTTTTCCTAGAAGTTTGTTTCATGGCTTTTTCTGATAATGCAAACACATTTCATACTTTAGCAGCTTCTATAGCCAGCATGACTTTAAATTCAACAGACAATACAACTTTTCTCAGAACTCCTAATTCATTTTCTAGAGGGGTTTTTGGTTAACTAATTCTACTTCATTCTATCAGTGGTTATATTTTATGCTTTCACCATAAGGATTTTTCAGGCCATTATCTACCTAAAAACTAATGTTTTTTCTTTGGATGAAGCTTCATTTTTAGTAAATGTATTCCACAATATTTGCTCAACTATAGTGGCCATCTAGCCAATGAATCAAGTATATCTTGGACCTGGAAGTTAGCTAATATAGTTGGCAATATGTTGCATTTTGCTGTTTGAAACCTTGACAGCATCTGAACAAGCTCAGTTTAATCTAAGCTAATTTTCACATTTTTAATGGCCTACTGTCTATTTTTATAATCCATCAATTATAAGCGTAAAATAATCCACATGGATTAAAATAAAATCCTTGTGATGTGTTCAGGAGAGTAGCTGCTTGGACAACAGACAGAAGCTAAAGTCTAGAGAACTAATGAAGAGAAGGAAATTAGAAGTAGTAATGAAAACTGGTGATGGGAGTTTTGTTACCTGTGAATTTTTAGTCACTTTTTACCAAAATTATTCCAAAAGTGCTCAGAGGAAAGATTGAAAGACAGTGTCCCCATCACCAGAAGATAGGTTAAACAGATGGAAGTGCACATGCCGAGGACAAATGCTGATCCTCTCATGTTGCAACTGGGTCCTTGTGCAGCAAACTTTTCAAAATCTGTGAGTAGGGGGAGAGCAAACAAGAAAGAGGGCCCTAACATTTGGGTACTGGGACTCCTCACTCAAATTTTCTGCTTATTTTTTTTTTATAATGTTCACAGCCTGGAGCCAAAGGGCTGAGTACTTTCTGTTTCTGGCTAGGTGTCCCAGTCAGAAGGCAACGTGCTGCATTTTGCAGGAGGCTGGGCCTCACCTATGCCCATCAGATGCTCTGTGCTTGCACACTGGGGACACCTCGAAATTCAACCAGAGCATTTAAGTGGGGACTAGGCACCAACCTTCTTGAGCTGTGGCTCACCTGTGGACACTGAAGAGCACAACCGGAGGCACTGAGAGAATGCTCAGGTCAAAGAGGGAAGGATGGAGTAAACTGAACCATGTTCAGGAAGACAGCAAGGAACATATTGCTTAGTTGAACATTTGGGATGTAAGTGGACCTCAGTTTTAGATAATCAGGTATATTCATATACCCAGATATACCTAGGTATATTTTCAAACTCCTCCCACAGTCCAGTATTTACAACTGTGCTACTCTTACCAGCTCACAACTGCTGTTTTAACTGCATTAACCAAATGCAGTAGGTTTAAAGCACACTAGCTACCCAATTTGTGAAGTTGCCTCCCCCCTCTTTTCTCTGGTTAGTATTTTACATCTTCTAGCTCCCCACAAGAAACACTGAAGAGCAATGACTACACATAAATTGTGGTTCTTTAATTTTTCTGTGCAAGCTTTTTTAGAAGACTTTGCTAATTCTTTACGTGTGAGCTAGATGTCCTACCTAAGCTTAGGGTAAAAGTACAGAGGGGTGCATAGACCCCAGCTAGTACAGTGACCTTTCTGAGGACAGACACTGAGCACAGCAGATCCCCTCAAGGCTGGCCTGTGCGAACTGCTGGAACGTTCCCAGATGTGATTCTTCTTAGTTCTCTGTGGGGCCACTTGGTTTCAGAACATGATGAAGGACCTGTGGGGTCGTGCTTTGCTTGTCAGGGCACCCCATCACAGGCCTCATCTGGTGCAAAGGCTGTCTTTATTGTTCATTGGGGTATACTGATTTATAGTAACGGTGGAGTTGTGTCACCTTGCGCTTGTGCACATTAACTCACATCTTTCTGATTGTTCCCTTGTTCTAGTAAATCATCGCTATCTGCAGCAGCGGATGGCTCCTCCACAACATGCAATATTATTCTTTATATAACTGTTAAGATACCATGTCATTTAAGGAATGTCATGACAAAAAGGATAAATGAGACATTTAATTTTAACATAATTAATATTTAACATTGAAAATAACAAGGTACAACTTAAGAAGTTGCTTCTAAGGTAGATTTCTCCATTCTTCCCAGCATCAGCAGCCTAAAAATTTGGCAGAAGTTGAATTCAAACAACTGCACCACTTGTGATAATCTATAGCATTATTTCAAAACCAGAAAGTACCTAGAAAATATTACTGACTCTTCAGTCAGCAGTTTTTTGTGCTGCATCATTTCCACTGTACTTGGCAAATAACGAAAAAACAAGCAAGCTGTTCATGTCCTGACAGAAGAAGTTTCCCTGGTACTGCACAATGGAGAACTTATAAAACCAAATCTATACTGCAACATGCATTTGAGAAGTTTCTACCAATTTTTAAGTGCTTATCTGAAGTATTTCTCGCTTTGTGCAGCAGCAAGTATTGATATCAATGACAGCCAACTTTGCATTAGAAACATGTGAAGCTTAGTCATCACACCCTTACAAATGCAACTGCCAACAACATAAAAGCAGTTATGAGTTTCTTGTTGGTAGAATAGCCACTAATCTGAACAAACATGACTGGGCTGACACGTGACCTCTCTCGGTCAAAGTGACAAGATTTGCACAATGAGAGACAGAACTGGTAGAACCTCAAACTGTGTTTTATATATCAGATTACATTTTAGCTGATCTGAATGAACATTGACAGGCAGGTTTAGAAGCCTCATATATGGACCAGTTGTGGAAAAAAGTAATTTTCTAAAGACAGTAAAATTGGTTATTATTGATTATGACACAACAACATTCTGTCAAAACTGTTCTTATACAAAACATCCGTGACTTCTTGTTTTATAAGATTGGAGTTTGGAAGTTTTCCTCCCATTCTGCCACACCATTTCAGTCTTCTAAATCATATTGTACTGCAAATAAAACTGCCAAGCAGTATTAAAATAACACAAATCAAAATGATAGAGAAAAAAAATCTGTATTTCCTGATAGGCAACAGAACAGAGTATGTTTTGAACAGATTTTTAACTGCTTGCTCATTCAGATCTTAGTGGGACTACTCCTCTACCTATTGACATGTACTCTGTTAAATGTCTTAGCAGATGAGGGACTCAGTGTATACCATACTCCATTTTAATCTCTCTTTGGAGTAGAGAGAACACCCTAGAGTTGCGTAATTTTGCATGAACATTACTTACATAGGCTATAAATGCTAATGTCAAAGCCGACGTTCTCAGGTGGAGTGGCAGCTCATTCACATTCCTGAATCTTGAGTGTGATCATGCACTATGTGCAGGACAACCAGGGGATCAGGCCCAGTCAGCGTGGGTTTACAAAGCGCAGGTCCTGTCTGACCAATCTGATCTCCTTCTACAACAAGGTGACCTGCGTGGTAGATGCGGGGAAGGCTGTAGACATTGTCTATCTTGATCTCAGTAAGGCATTTGATACAGCTTCCCATAATATTTTTCTGAAGAAACTCACTGCTCATGGCCTGGATGGGAGTACCCTTTGCTGGGTCCAATGGCCAAGCCAAAGAGTGATAGTAAATGGAGTCACATCCAGTTGACACCAGTCACCAGCGGTGTCCCTCAGAGCTCTGTACTGGGGTCAGTTCTGTTCAATATCTTTATTGATAATCTCGATGAGAGCATCGAGTGCACCCTCAGTAAATTTGAGGATGACACCAAGTTGGGTGGGAGTGTTGATCTGCCTGAGGGTAGGAAGGTGCTACAGAGGCACCTGGACAGGCTACAGTGATGGGCTGAGGCCAATTATATGAGGTCCAACAAGACAAAGTGCCAGGTCCTGCACTTGGGCTGCAACAACCCCATGCAATGCTACAGGCCTGGGGAAGAGTGACTGGAGAGCTGCCTGGCAGAAAAGGACCTGGGGGACAGCCAGCTGAACGTGAGCCAGCAGTGTGCCCAGGTGACCAAGAGGGCAAATGGCATCCTGGCTTATATCAGAAATAGTGTGGTCAGCAGGACTAAGGAAGTAATAATCCCCCTGTACTCAGCACTGGTGAGGCTGCATCTGGAATACTGTGTTCAGTTCTGAGCCCCTCACTGCAAAAAAGACATTGAAGTGCTGGAGTGGGTCCAGAGAAGCGCAACTAAGCTGGTGAAGGCCTTGGAGCACAGGTCTTATGAGGAGCAGCTGAGAGAACTGGGGTTGTTTAGTCTGGAGAAGAGAAGGCTCAGGAGAGACCTTATGGCTCTCTACAACTACCTGAAAGGAGGTTGGAGTGAGGGGTTGGCCGGTGTCTTCTCCCAGGTGACAAGTGATAGGACAACAGGGAATGGCCTCAAGTTGCACCATAGGAAGTTCAAGCTCGATATTAGGAAAAAAATTTTACTGAAAGGGAGGTCAGGCATTGGAACAGACTGCCCAGGGAAATGGTAGAGTCAGTGTCCCTGGAGGTGTTCAAAAAACATTTGGATGTGGCCCTTGGGGACATGATTTAGTCCTGGGTTTAGTCCTTGGCAGTCCTGGGTTGATGGTTGGACTCGATAATCTTGAAGGTCTTTTCCAACAGAAGAGATTCTATGATTCTATGATCCTATGAATGCTTCTGTTTCATTTATTGCTTTGTTCTAGAAACGTTGTTAAAAACATTCCTGGATGATTCATTCTTACCTACTCCTTATAATCTATTAATACAGCAATAGTCACCCCTGCATATCTACATGCAATTTCTGCATGTACTTATTAAGTTCATAAAGAGAGATATCTAAATTGTATTCTACCCTCTGCATACACAAAAAAAAAAAACAAACAAAAAAACAAACAAAAAATAAAACAAACGTTTTTTTTACTTAAACTATCATTTTAAGATTTCTCCTCCTAGGACTGTGTCAGCTGCGCAGTTTCTGCTACGTTTCTATGCCTGAAAGAAACGTCCAGTGTATCTCACGGCATCATATAATCACCACTGTACAGCACAGTCACTAGCTGCCTTAGTTCAGTGTGTTCATCCCATTTTCTGAGCCCATGCATGAAATGTAACAGGTGGTGTCATTTTTTACTGGGTAGTGATTCATGAGAATTTAACTAGAACACTGGTATTTTGTTCTTTCTGAGAAGGACTTCATGTGAGATAATTACTACAATTTACAGCATTTGTCATCAAGTACAAGACATTTGTATTTTCTTAGGCAGTAATGTGCTTTCACATGGCAGGAAGCCATGCAAATGAGCACTTAGAGCTGAAGGTTTATATCTTATCAGGACCAAACATGACTGTGCTCTGCCGGGGCTGCACAGAGAGGTAAACAGGCTGACCGTGACTTGCAAAACTCCACCAGAACCCCAGAATCCCAAATTTTCTAACCCATTCTTAGGTAAAGAGATGTAAGAAGTGGGTGATATGCACAGGTAGAACACGCCCTGGAGAACATTGCTCCTGTGAGCAACTCACAAGCCCTAAACTGACCCTGAGTGTTTTGAGAGGGTAGTGAACAAGAGACTGCTCTGCCGAGTGCTCCCTCTTAAAGCCCCAACAGTAGCAGCACACTTAGCAAAAGCAGGTAGAGAAGATATTGCCCTGGAGATCCTATAAATGGTCACATCCCTCACAAAGGCTGTAGGGTCTTGACCTACTATTGAGTACTCTGTAACATAGGCAACAGCCTTGCACAAAATTCTAGAACAATCTGCTATGTACTCAGATAGTCTTTGAGTCAATATAGCCAGAATTTGCTAGACAGAGAAAAAGATAAGGATTTTGTACAGGAGAAAAGGGATCATAGTGGCATATGAAATAATATGAGAAAAATTAATCTCCTAAGATAAACAACAGTTGGAAAACACCTTTCAGGGAATTCAAGGTCATGTTTGCGATTCTCCTCAACAGGAAATAAGTGTGTGTGCAAAGAAGTACCCACAGGAATTTTATTCTCTCCCACCCTTCTGGTAGAGGGGCAGCCCTTCCCTCCCTCAGCCTTCCCTCCTCTTCCTCATGCCTCCAAATGCTTGTTGAGAGGTGAGGCAGCCACCATGTAACGCAACTGATCTCTTCTGGGGACTGAAAACCCTATGTGAGCTTGCAAACAGTAGATAGGGGCTCATTTCAGGAAACAAAATATGAGATAAGAACTATCACCAACACAGTCACAGGCTGCTTTTCATGACTGCACTCAAGCCTAAGATATATTTGTCCAGTTTGGATAGTGAATGTGGCACAAGGCATAAGGTAACAGTAGGCTGATGCGTGGTCCAGGATTTCTAAATAAGTCTTCACTGGGTTTTTCAGGTGTTTCTGCAGAGTGTTTTGATAAGTCCCAGGCTAGGTAAGCTCTGGCTGGAACAGCATCCAGGCTCCAACAAACACCCAAGACCTGCACTGTCATTAAGTGCAACATTTACACGTTTGCATGAGAAAAAGCAAGTCTCAAAAAGTGTTGTAATCATTCAATAGTAGCAGGAACAGCACCAGAGGTTTTTGCTGAGTAGATATGTCAGTTTAGTTCCTGACTAGGCAGCTTGGCCTCTTTTAGCCCTCCTTTAGTATTTCATCTCCGTTAAGGGAAGGCTGTGGGGCCACCTCATCAATGGGCACAAATACCTGAAGGGAGGGTATAAAGACGACGGAGCCAGACTCTTTTCAGTGGTGCCCAGCGACAGGACCAGAGGCAATGGACACAAACTGGAACACAGGAGGCTCCATCTGAACATCAGGAAACACTTTTCACTGTGAACATAACCAAACACTGGCACAGGTTTCCCAGACAGGTTTTGGAATCTCCATCCTCGGAGATATTAAAAAGCCATTTGAATATAGTCCTAGGCAACCAAGCCAGGAAACCCTATTTGAGCAGGAAGGTTGGACCAGATGACCTCCAGAGGTCCCTTCCAACCTCAACCAATCTCAGATTCTGTGAAGGAAAAGGGGAAAATAAACAGTGTGTTTCTGATATAAACTTTGAAAGTGGTTTCAAGACGCTCCTACCTTGCACCATGAGAAACTCAACTCCAAAAGGTTTCTAAAAAAGGTTGTGAGTCTCCTCCACTGCTGACAGAACCAGTGTCCAGAGGTGAGGATCATCAGCTGTCCAAAGGAGGGAGAGGAAAAGCAGGAACAGTAAGAAACTGGCTGACTGTTGTGTCCTAGGCAAATACCTCATAAGACAAAAAATTAACAAAGAACCAAGTTACCAGGAAATTACACCATATAATCAGTTGCATAATTTGCATAAAAAGTTCCAGATTTGGAAGTACACTTTCCAGTTGTCAACTTGCTGTTTTCAGCAACTTCCATCCTCTGACAAGAGGTGACCACTAGTTTGTGCATCATATCTAATGCACTGTTTTTGAGAAGAAACTCCATCACAGTCAGAGCCAGTGCAGAGAACAACAGGTATATTTCTCTCCTGTTTTGCTTGTTGATGGTGATACCTCCTCCTGTGCCTTATTTGCGCTGGGTTACCTTTTGCTATGGGTAGCAGTTTTGGACTCTTTGTGACTTTCACAGAACTAAGATAGAGATAAAATCAAAAGTGGAGTTAAAATTGGCCTAATTTTCCTTTCGGTATGAGTTGTGCACTTAAACCATGACTCATCACGGCTTGCAGTCACACCCAAGCACACAATGAGCTGACTGGCCAGTCGCTTGAGAACAGGAGGAAATCCAGATAGACAGAGCAGATGGGTGAAGATTGGCTCCCTCCTCTCACTGGATCACCACAGTGACAAACAAACTAGTAATCACTCTGGTTTCTCAATTGAGCCTCCAACTTGGTAATGAGTCCCAGAAACTGAACAGCTTCTGTTGTGGGGCATTTAATGTGCAATTCTAAACAGAAGCAGGCACTGAATCAATTTTTTCTCTCTTATGACAAATGGGAAAATGTACAACCTCAGAAAAATAAATCCCCTTTTCAGAAAGCTGTCATGGTAGATTTAATATGTCAGACAGTCAAACTGTCTTCCTGGCAAGTCATTGTGTGATCAGTACAGCAGTGGTAGGTTACAATAAGAACCTGATGCTGTGAAATTAAAACCTAGGCAAGTATTTGAATGTATGGTATTCTTTCCTAATTTTGCTATGCTTTCCAGTCTTAGCCACTTCTTCAAATACATCATTCACTTTTGCAATCATCCTGTGTAGCAAAAGCAAGCTGGGTGATCATAAAGAATTTATTTAAGCAAAAGAGTAGTTTAATTAGGTACTTCTAAAAAATTATGTTACACTATGCTGCAAAAAGTCATATGTTGTCTCTTCTTTATGCCACTGTCAGACACTTCCAAGAGCAAATGCAATTTCATTGTTCACCGTTCTGGTCCTGGTATATTTACAACAGCCTTCAGACAGCGTACGTGCAAGTCCTTCAGAAATTTTCTTCCAAAACATTTTAAAACTGATCCTTCTTCAGGCATTACACTCAAAAAGTAAATATGCTTAGATATACCAGAATGCCAGTTAATTTCCATATTTTCTTTCAGAGTCCTTGAAATGTTTCTGTCTAATGCCAGAAAACCTAGCTTTTTGAATCATTTAACCAGTGTTTTTGTTGTTCATCTGTCTGTCTTGGTTGCATTTGACCTCTGGGATGATTGTAATAGAAAAAACATTCAGCTTTTCTTTCCTTTCTTCATTATGACTCAACATCCTTCTCCTCTCAGGGGTATGACTACAGTTCTTAGGGAATCAGGCCAAAGTTTCAATGTTTCAAGTATTGCGGAAATTTATGAATCTGCGTATGTGTGAGAGAGAAGGCACTTCTTTCCTACTTTCAGGGGTCTCACCCACAAAACTCAGGGTTTAAGAGCCATTTAAGAAAACTCAGAGTACCTCCTTCCACAGGTATAATGAATGTTCTCTGGGTTTTCATCTGGGGCGGGGTGGGGTGGGGAGGGTTTGCATTTTACTACCAGAGCAACAAACCAGTACTCCAGATAGCCCTGATAATGTAGCACTAATGAGCAGACTCTTCAGTTGGAGCAGTTTAGATCGTAGGCAAGAGAACAGCCAGCCCTGAACCAGACACACGTGGGAATAACACATTACCAGCTCTTAGTCCTCCTAAACTAAGGGTGTGCAGAGGGGCCAGCCCAAGTTGCTAAATCAGGAGACTGTCCACAGACCATATTATAAATTAAAGAAAACAGATGGGCTCCTCTTTCCCTAGTACCACAAAGAGGGTTTTCTGAAGAGATGACTCTTTTCCCTTTCACAGGGGAAGGGTACAGGGGAACAGTGGGGGCTCCTATGCATTTAGTTAGTGGTCCTGTGAATGCACATCCTCAGCCCTCCAAGCATGAGGTTTTTCACCAGGTCTCCCTCCATCTTCCCAAAACCTTGGCACTTCCATGAATCTGCTTGCAGATCTGCATCTGACTGAAAGCTAAGCTTCTGCTGGTTTCAGGCTTAGTGGTTTTCTGCTGCAGGGAGCTAATTCATCTAAAGCCTACACAGCTGCGATCCCACAGCATTACTCAAGACTGCAAACACTCATCAAGCCCCAGATGACATACACTGGCTTTCCCACATACCCTGAGGTTTCCTCCCAGGCTTCAAAAGAGCCACTGTGTGATAATGCCTGGTCTGGACAGTCTGGCTGCAGTAATTTCACCTCACCTCCTGAACATTTCTAGGCTTTTCCCAGATCCCTTAGATCAGGCATTGTTGTCTGACAAAATTACAGCCATTACCAGTTTTACTCCAGGTTTCCAGGAAAGAAGATCCATTTTTCATGAATAAATCTAATTGTTTTCCTCTTTCAAGCTAAATACACAGGTGGGACTTTTTTACCTGTCCTGCTGCAATTCTCATTCTTTGGCCTTTTCATACACCTCCCTCAGCCTATCTAAGCAGACCTTTTATTTTCCACAGCTAGACATTTTAAAATCTTTTTCCCACGTTTTTGCCAATGTTTACACACAGGTCATAACCTTTCTCACAGAATAAAAAAAAATAAATCTCCTTTTCCCATTGAAACATTATTGCTTAATTTAAGGTTGCTGTTTTTAAAAATAGTATCTAGAAAAATATTAGTTTTAACTGAGAGGGCACTTTTCATTTTAAGGAGCTTTGATGAGAGTTTGGGCCAAATTAGGTTTAGATTTAAGATAATCACTTATAATTGCATTTTAAAGGACAGTTTACTAGAATAGGATTTACTTCTAGATGAAAAGCATCTTTTCTCTTTTTCATAAACAGGGAATTTAAAGATATTTCTCTGTGATTAACAGTATGGTTTCCCATAATGAATAGAAGACTTTTCTAAGTAAGAAACCATGAAAAACAAGCATGTGTATCCCTAAGAATTAGAACAGTACCACACATATACAGTAAGAGATAGTATGGAAGTAAATTCTAAAAGAACATATTTAAAGATTTTAAAAATAATTTAAAAATAAGAGTCAGATTTTCAGCTAGTACATATTGACATAGCCCTGAGGTTTCAGTCACTTAAATACATCACATACCATAGTAGCTCCTTGATAGCTTGATTTACACTTAGAAAATGTTATCTAGGTGTAGATTAAAAAAACAGCTTTTGTGTTTGCAAGTTCACAGGAGGGAGTGGTTTGGTTTTCATTTACCAGAGTGCAAATGGCTAGTCTCTCTGACACCTACAGAAGTCATATTTGATGTGGATGTGTGTACAACAGGGTCTTCAGCCTCTGCCCTGTGAAGCCAGGGCGGCAGTGTCCACGAGGTGATTTCTGATGTGGCTCGTGCTGTCCATGAGCGCAGGAGTACAGCAGAAGCACGACATGAGCTCAATTAGTTGTTCCAGCGAGACCAGACCAGTCCCAGTTGGAATCTTTTCCCACTCCATCTGCCATCACTGCATGCATGTTTTGCAGATGTGCAACGCAGCTCCTGTACATATGCACGGAACACCTGCTGCTCTGGGGAAACAATATAATTGCTGCGCGTGCATGAACGTAATTTAGCGCTTGTGACACTCTGGCCAGAGCTTCCAGGAAAGCTTTGGACCTACTTCATATAAGCAGTCCATTCAATCTATGTGTGTAAACCTGGTGTCAAGGACAATAGTGTGTTTATTACACTTGGCTTACTGCAGTGATCTCTACGCTCATTTGGCTTATGACCAGAAATGCTGGATATTGCTATGTATGGCTAACCAGTCTGGTACAGTGTAGGTAAGGAACCAAAGATGGAAACCTTCTTCTGACACTGAGGTAAGTGTCCTGCTCAGCCAGAAAAATTTGGATGCTTCATGATGAAAGGAAGATTTTTCTCAATGACTCCACAATGCTTTTGCTCTAGAGGATTCTGATCCCAGCATCCTGCAGAAGTATGGGGGCACAGGTTCAATTAATGTGTAGTTCTCTGAGTTATGCCTCCAGCCTAGCCCAGTTACCCACACTCCTGCCACCGACAAAGGTGTGAGACAGGCAACTCCAAAAGGAGTTTCACCACACCTGTCTCAGACACGTACCATAGGAAGGGAAGAATTACCCTGTGGAGATGCCTATCTAGTCCCACTGACTGCACGGGAGCCTAGGTAAGTAGTTTAGACTAGACAGCTAAATTTGAGATGGATAATGATAGGCGAGATGAATCTCAACTTTAGTGTTGGAATATGTTGCAATTTTATCTCTGCAGAATTTATTAGCCAAGTTTCTATGGTATGAAACCAGCTTCAGCATCAGAAGAGAGGGCAAGGACAGAAGAGATCACGCATAATATTAAAGATGACCTAAATGTTCCTTGTTTTAGGCTGTGCTCTGTACTCAACACAACTGACCTACAGAGATTAGACCACTTTCATCTTTCTATATCATTACCCATCCACAGACTAGCCAGAGCTCAGTGGAATCAAGCCACAAATCAGTGCTAGCTGAGGCTGCTTCACCTAGTGTGCCAGAAGCAGTGAACAACACTAGCAAGACAGCTATAACCAGGCTTAGGAAAATAACAGCATTTGATATAGTGGGACTTAAAATCCCTTTAATGTCATCAATGTATTAGAAAAAAAAAGATCTATTGCAAAAAAAAGGAACATTTTTCTTTGTTTTCTTCTAACTATATTATTTGTTATCATTCCCACTAATTCTGTGAGCATTTATCATCTCAGATTTTATATTGTTTTATCATTAAAAAATTCATTATTCATCTGCAGGAAGACATACTTCCTTGTTTTTCAGCTTAGCTTCCAGATCTCCTTTTTGCTAGTTTTACTTCTCCTTTTTAGGAAAAAAATGGACTAACTTTTTTATTTTTCCTCTCTCCAGTTGTGTCTAATTTCAGTGAGGAAAGTACTTATTTGGTTCTTCGCTCTGACTATGAGTGAGAAACAAGCTATTATGCCATAATTTCATTCCCCATTGTGTGGGAAGTCAGCATTGCATCATCCCTAGGATCAAGAGGTGAAGATTCCTTCTTGGTGGGTGCAGTCCAAGATTTGGTAATCTTCGAGCTAAAGCAAGAGTTCCTTTTGTTTAATTTAATTTTTTTTGGTTTTGTTTCTTCTCTCTTCTGTTCCCTTCTCCACAAAAAATCTAGGTGTAAGACCAAAAATAAACCAAAACAACAAACACCTCTTTGTCTAGTGGCAGGTATTTTGAGTTTTCTGCTTATGCTTAAATGCTAAGAACATTCCATATTTCTGCAACTCAGTTTTTACCATCTAGAAGTTGTCTTAAAGCTGTTTTTTTCACATCTGAGTACAGCAATTTTGGAATTATTAACACGTGTAAGAGCATGAGAAAAGCAAGTCATGAAAAACATAAAGAGCAACTACAGAAACTTAGATTTAGAATACATTATGAACTGACAGTACCCAAATCTCAAGCAAAAAGATACTATTTGGATATTGCTACCAAAGAGCTGTCCTGAAATCTATTTACCAACAAATTGCTTATGTTATTTTTAATGAAACTCTGATTGTACTGAGAAATATATTGACGAAGTAATAACTAAATGCTGCCTTCTTAGTGAGGTGAAAGGCAGTTACAGAACAGTTGTTGAAGGAAAATCTGTATTACCCTCTGTTAAAACTGAAAGCCTCAGAGTTTTGTTCAATACACTTACTAGATGAATGGCAGAGAACCACACCCTCCCTCCATCACATGTGATTTTGCTGAATCCTGTGTGAAATGAAAAACATCTCAGATGCTCATTTTATAATATAGCTGTATTTAGCAAATTGGGGCCACTAATAATCTCTTGCTTAATGAAAATTCTGGAGTTGTATAAACACAGGAATAACAGCTGTGTTACAGACAAAGACAATTATCAGAGGGGGTTATTTTGATTTACAAAGTAAACTGGATATAACTTGTTCATTTAACAGAATTACACAAGAATAGATTTATGAGAGAATTCCCAAGGAAAACGGTGGAGTAGAAAGGCAATCCTTCTCCTTAGTGGGGGATTCTTCTCACCTCAAAGGCATCTTACCTCCTTCAGAGAACGCTCACAGCAGCAGTGTGTAAAATCAACAAGCAAAGACCACAAGTGTATGTATTTTAAAATTAGTAATGGAATATCCAGATTTGCTTTTAATTCAGCAATTATTTTGGAATCTTTCATCCCTTGCTTTGCCCCATCCTTTATGCTGCTGTTCTTCACACCCTTTCAGCACCTCTTGGATATGACACACTCTTTGCTTCATTGGCGCCAGCATGGCATAGGTGCAACACTTCTGTCCCAGCTGTTAGTGTGATCACATGGGTATGTAATCCTGACCGCTGCAGGCCTTTCAGAGAAAGCATTGCTTGAATAACCTCATGTACAGACAACACAGTAGATTGTTGACTTTATTGATGCTGCTTTTATTTGTTTTGTGTGATTGTTACAAAAGACAACTAAGCTGCATTAGCTCACAATAAAGCCCCTACCAATTCAGGCACATGCCAAAGGAAAATGAAAGGTGTGTCACTTGGAAGACACCTACAGTTTACGTGCCAGGCCTACAGCAGGTGTAACAAAAAGACAGACTGACTTTCACCTGGTGCAGATCACGTGGTGTTAACTTTTATCTGTCTTGAATGTTGTCACCGAAGGAGAAGACAGCTTTTATTTCTCACTTTGCCATCTGTATGCACGATTTTCAGAATAAATATGAATTCTCAGAGCAACTGGGAATCCTTAAGTAATCTGGAACTGCTACTTGGGATATGGTTGCACATCTGCTTTTACAGTGCTTTGGGTTGTCATTTAGTGAAGATGTCTGATTAAAGAAATGGAGACAACAAAACACTCACAAAATGCACCTAAAGGAGCCCAAAGGTGTTAGAAATGATCCAAGGAAAAGTGCAGCCTGTGAAATGCAGCCACTCCCCACCTAAAAAAAAAAATAAATCCCACTCTTTTCAGCTCAGAAACAAACTAATAAAGCAGCAGGGATTTCCTGTTATCAGTTTTAATCTGGTATAATGACTTTGGAAGAAAGCTATTGGAAAGTTCCTTTCTAGTTTGCTGTGAAAATGAAACTGTTCAGTTCACTGGGCGGGGGTGGCATCAGTTCTTGATCCCTCAGACCTCTGTCATTTCCAACTGACTTGCCACTGAAGTTAAGTGAAAGAAGAATTTCATTAGCATTACCCTTGTAATGGTAGTAACTCTATAGAAAAGAGTATTAATACCTGTAGGAGTAAAGTAATATGTAAAAGTATGTTTTTAAGAATGACCCTCCATGCTTTTTGAACATAAGCATTTTTCCCCATGGTTTTGTTTCTGAATTATGCAAGGTCTGTAATTACACCCAAACATGAGAGGAACTCACTCCCCTTGTACACACACCTATCATTACTATTAAGATCTTTGCCCGTACCTTCCCCAAAAATTCTCAGGAAGGCTAAAATGAAATTTAGAATGTCTACTGTAAACCAGATTGAGAAAGTTATGTGACATTTAAACACAGCGTAAGACACTGTATTTCTTATCTGCTTTATTTTATGAGGCATAAATGCAATCTTATAATTGAAATGTAAACACAATTGTTAAACTTTGTTAAAAATGTCATAACAATGAAATTCCCACTAGTGTTCTCAACAGTCATCTTTTGCCAACATTAATGTTTTGTTCAGGATACTCAGCTTCTGGAAGGAGGCTGCCTTCAGTGGTGTCCTTGAATGAACAGGTACATGGAGTTCACACCCCTCTGATCTGGCCAACAGAATTTTTTCCCTTCTAATATACAAAAGAGGAGAGAGTTTTTCCATCTTTCAATCAGTTTCACTTTGTGTTGCCTTCAAAATGATACTGGGGAGAACAAGCTGCCCTCTGGCTATTTTTAGCAGAAAGACCGACCTTACCACTGCTCTTGAATTGCTCTGGAGGAGGTGTTTATCTACCTGAGCCTGGAAGTACTAAATATTCTCTGGACCTCAGCAGAGTAACACATAGCAGCAGTTTTGAAGACATCATTTTAGCTGCCTGAGACTGAATTTGTACGTGTAGATGGCATCACACAAAAATACTTGTCGGGATCTGAAAACAGCATGCAAGCTACACACACATAGCACTGCTCATCCCAGCCCGCCTTGCAATGAGGACACCAGCTCTCCAGTAACACCACACCACTGCCAGCCCTAGCACCGGTGTGCCTGTTACCAGGCAGGGGCTCTCTCTCCACCACAACTTGCTCCACGGGGTTTTTTGCCTTACTCGACGCCTCATCTCCCTCACACAGGGCAGAGCGCGACAGCTGGCTGGCATATCAGACCCGGGAGAGGGCAAGGTCTGCCGGCGGGACACGGCCGGCGGGACACCCTCGCACCAGCGCGGGCTGCGCTGCCAGCAGGCGCCTGAGGCCGCGCAGCACCGCCCCGGCGAGCCGGCGGGACCCCCTGGGCGGCACCTTCGGAGCCTCAGCGCAACGCTTCCCGGCACACAAGCGCCACTCATCCAGTCACAGG